>CM061919.1:105003745-105090948 GCA_031002005.1 Vandiemenella viatica | reverse complement strand
ACTACGTACTCAACGTAAGCTTCACTGCTACTCAGCCGGATAGCGTCATATAAACACAACGTTCCGACAGCCGGCTCTGCTGTCTTCATCAAGCAGCCTAGGCGGTGACTTCTAGCTTACAACACGTGAAGCTTTCTACATCTACATCCATACTCTGCAATTCACAAACACTGTAGGTGGCAGAGGGTGCTAAGCACCAATCTTAATTCTGCACATTCCAATCCCGAATAACACGAGGAAAGAAAGAATTCATAAAAGCATCAGTACGGCATCTTATTCCTCCAATCTTATCCCTCGCCGGCCTCGGTAGCGTAGGGGCTAGAGTGCTGGCTCCACGTGCCGAAGGCCGCGGGTTCGAATCCGGCCGCGGGCATGGATGTTTAAGTGTTGTGTGTCTGTGTGAATGTCCTGTCCGTCCTGTGGCGTCCAAACATTGGAAAAAATACACATTGAGCTGGCTGTATGGCCTCCGTTGCCGAATGCCATTAAAAAAAAAAAAAAAAATCTTAACCCTCCGGTCATTGTGACCCAAATAGGTTGGCGGAAAAAGTATCTCACGGCACTCGCGGGTCGTAGAATTCCGCATATTCTCCAATAAATTTAAACGCAAATGACGTCGTCTGTCTTCCAAACGATCCCAGCCCAATTTATGTATCAATTCTGTGACGCTTTCATAAGGGCTGTAGCAACCAGTCACGAATCGAGCGGCTCTCCTCTGCACCCTCTCCGCTGAGTCAATCAGGCCCTAGCAATACGGATCCCAAACTCCACAACAGTAATCCTGATGCGGACGCACTACTGTTTTATACGCTATTTCCTTTATATGAGTATTACAATTCCTGAAAATACGACCTATGATCGTACTTTAGAATTAGCTTTGCCTACGACGGAAGTTATTTGCAAGTCCCATTTCATGATGCTTTGTACTACTACCCCCAGATACTTCAGGGAATCAACCGTGTAAACAACTGAATTGATTACTTTGTACTCGTGAGCAAACTGATTCTTTTTGTTACTTATTCGCATTGCCTTGCACTTTTTGCAATTAAGTGTAAGCTGCCATAGCAACCAAATCGCGCAGTATTTTTAAGCAATCGTCAGAGCACCTCATTTCCCTATAGATAACTGCATCGTAGGCAAACAATCGCAACCAGAATTTAACGTTGTCACCTAGATCGTTTATACAAATTAAGATAAGAAGTGGTCCTATTACACATCCTTGAGGAACGCCCAAAGTAACATTTAGCTTAGAAGAGGCTTCCCCGTCGACAATGACATACTGTGATCGACCAGTTAGAAAATTACGTATCCATTCGCAAATCTGATCCGATATACCGTATGCTCGAATCTTCGCTAAAAGTCGGTTGTGAGGTACAGAATCAAAAGCTTTCCCCACCTGATGAAGACAGCAGGGCCAAGTGTCGGAATGTTGTGTTTTTATGACGCTATCCGGCTAGACACCCGTGAAGCTTACATTGAATCAGTAGGCCGGGAAAGTCTCCACTCACACATCAGTGCTACGTGCTAATGGCGGAAGTAAAGTGTCACCATCTGTCTGTGGAACGTGTAACTACGTTCTGTGTCTGATGAGTGTATTTTTTGTTTGTGAAATGTGCAGATTGTGAGGCGGAGGTTGGGTATAGTCCCAGCATTCGCCTCCAATGATGCAGAAAACCGCAGTTAGGACGTCCGATACGCGGGGGGCCCGGGATCGTGCCCGGTCCCGTTGAATCTCCCGGATCCAGTGTGTGGTACCTCAGCGCACTGAGTCACACTGGAGGGTTCATCTCACCGCACATAATATTAACTGAATTAATGTCAACCCCAATGCTACCAGTCACATGGGATGAAGATAAATGCAAAGAAGAGTCAGCTTATAAGATACACAAATAAAAAACTAAAGATTTATTATGATTATAAGGTGGGGAAAGAATTGCTTTTTGAAGACTTGAAATGTAAATATCTTGGCATTACATTTGACAACAAGCTTAACTGGGCAAGACACATTGGACAGGTAGTAGAAAAAGGTTTCATAATTCAGCATCTGTTGGGGAGGGTGATGAGGGGATGTACGAGAGAAATAAAGGAATTGGGTTAAAAAACTTTGGCCAGACCATTGCTTGAATATGGTAGTGTAGTATGAGACCCACATTTTGAGTATCAAATACAGGAGTTGGAGAAGGTGCAAAGAAGGGCTGCTAGATTTGTTTCAGGAAATCATCCCAGGACCCAATCAGTAACAGATATGATGAAAGAGCTGGAATGGGACTCATTGGAAGACAGAAGGAGGGTGAAGAGAGTCATGGGAGTGTACAACGCGTATTTTGGTGATGAGGCACGGAAAGATATCGCAGTAGGAATGAAAAGTAGTTCATGGAAGGGAAAAGATGACCATGACCACAAGCTGGCACTCGATTTCAGGAACAAGGGTGTAGGAAGATTCTCTTTTTTAGGTAAGGGTGTCAGGGATTCGAATAAATTACCAAGAGAAATGATGAATAATTTGCCAAAAACATTTAAAGAATTTTTAAGTTAAAATTTGTAAAGGGTAAATGTAGGTGGATGCAGAAATGGGGGAAGATTGGTGTTTACGGAAATTGCCACCGGAGCATGCGCTCCATTTCAATTTTAATTTAATTTAACCTTGCGAGCAAAGGGTTTCTGGTACTGAATGTTCGCAGACACCTACTAAGAACACCGATATTTCCATGACAGACTGCACATAGGCAGTACATGACCAGAGATTTAATCCCCTGATTAATAATATTTTGCATGGTTTCGGAAAATCACTTCAACGCTTTGATCTTTCACTTGTGTAGACCATGAACGATTTTGTTGACTGGTTTGCTTAGCGACCTTGCCGTCAAAATTCGTAAAATCCAATGAATAACAGAAATTAGTTCTGGAATATGAGAAGGATAGAGAACAATATTGCATCTTTGATTCATAAACTTGGAGAGGGAGAGTTTCGGCATCTGACACACCATAAAGGCATAAAGAGAGTTCGCTAACATCAATAGCAATGATATAAGAAGTTTTTATCATTTGATAATTGAACAGCAAGGCAGAAGAGGTAGTAACTGCAAATTTCGAGATTGTGTAGCGAAGTCATGCGTTAAATTCCATACTTCATGGCTATGGGTAGCAAATGTAGGCAAACTACAGTGTCGATGGTGATTCCTCGCTCTGATGCTGACTGGGCGGCCCTTTTGTTATCCTTTGGAAGAGTATGCCTGAATGGGTCAGCTCCATGTTTTACCCTCTCCATTGTTTCATCTTCATATAAACTCAACAACCGTCATCTTAGTCATCCACACACGAAGCGAATAAACAGGCCGTTTAATCGCTGGCAGGGTATGCCCTCCGCTGGAGAAACCAACAAACCTACCTTCGGTTTGTGTACCATACAAACATATTGGGCTTATCTCTTGATATAAAATAGTAAGCAATTAGTAGTTAATATTTCCAAGCTCTTTGATCAGCACTGACATATTGATCTAGACACTGGTTCTAATCCAGATCCAACAGCCCACTTACCCTGGCATTTCGGAGGACGCGGATTAAAATCTCCGTCCAACCATCCTGATTTCTCGGATTCACTCCAGGCCCTTGCCGGGATGGATTCTTCAAAACAGCCTTGACCAAACTGCTTACGGACCCATTCCCCTATTTCTTTCCCGTCTCTAACAATTTCGGCGCCAACGAGGCTCAGTAGCTACCTGGAGAATTTTTATTACAGATCGTGACACATTTTCTTACTTTTTCTTCACCGTTTAAACCACCGTAGGCAACTTTGCAACTAAAGCACTAATATTCGTTGAAATGGTTGCTGTTACGAGTCCAGTGGAGGCTTACATTAAGTGCCTGTATAATATTGATACTTGCCTACGAGTAAATAGCGAGATTTTGGTTAAAATGGCCACTATATCAAAAGCTATTATGTGAAGCGCCTTACACTGTCTGACTGGTTTTTCCTGAGGCTGCCTCACCTATGAACGCAGTTACATCAGTCTCTCTGTACAACGTGGCGGGTAGGTCGTGTTGCGCAAAGTGGCCAAAGCACGTGTCTAGCATGCTGATCACACCGCGGGCGGAGAAAGACTTTTTATGCGCACTGACAACAGCTTGCGTCTGTCGGAGAAAATACACCTCGCGTGGCCTTAATGATCCGGTGACAAAGTTTGATCTGCCGCCCATTCCGTCTCTGTCGTGGCTTAACTTAATCCTATAATCTAACGTGATAAGCGGGCCTACAGTTTAACATGGAATCAGAGCGTCCTCACAAACTTCTTATGATTAAACTAAAGCTGAAGGTCCTTCAGATCGAAACCCTACCGCCTCGACCCTCAATCGGGCCTTAAAACCAGTGTGCCTCGTGAAATGGAATTCTGCGATGCGTCTCCACAAATTACAAATAAGAACGTTTACGACAAAGGAAGTCCATCTGCCTAGCACTTGTACTTCTACTTTTGATGTACAAATACTTTGTCTGAAACAAAAAGTTCGGCAGTAACAGACCTCCTTTGGCTCCTATAAAATTAGTTATGTGCTCTTTTGCAATACAAGTTGGTATTTCATCGTTTATTTACACCTTCGAGTAGGGTGCTATTTGAAAAGGGGGGGGGGAGTGTGAAGTAGTAAGAGGTCCCCCCTTTTTTAGGTAAACCATGTTACCCTCTGTCTGCGAACAAATATATCTCAACCAGAGATAATTATTACTCGCTAACTGAATAAGTAATCTCTACTGTTTGAAGTATTATCTCCCCTTCCACTTTTCCCTTGCTGTGTAAAAGCTTTAACATACTGTCATTGAAACGTATAGAATGATTTTCATCATTAACCCATTATATTCATCCTCCTCTGTAATGTATTCGTAAATCACGTCCTGCCTTCAAGTATAAAAGCACTGAAGCTTGCAAAGAGACAAAACAAAAACCTAATGGACTCGCGTCTGCAGGATTTTTGATCAGCATGTTCTGGCACCAATGGTTGCCAACATCAAACCAAACATTAACTAACCAGATCTGTACAGAAAAGGATTTAATATAACCATAAAGTTTACTTCGACTTATTCGTTAAAATTATGTATCTCATAAGACTTCCATACTTAATATGTAAGAGGCAGGCTGTGAAGAAATGCACACAAGCTTGTAGAGCGCGAACGAAATGATCAGAAGTGCGCCCGGCGGCATGTGCAAGTAACATTCCCCAACCTTACGCAAGCGCAGGTTTGAAGTCGCTGAATTCATCCAGTGTATTTTGAGAAGCAGAATTACGGAGACGTGCTCTAGTACTATGTTACGCTAGTTAAACAGCGAGTTGTTATCGAATTTTTAACTGCTGAAAAAGTGACTCCTGAGATTCTTCGTCGTTTAAAGGCTGTTTAAGATGCCGATGCTGTTGATAGGTCCATTGTAAATCGATGGGCAGTAATATTTCGTGATTTCGAGCTTAGAAAAGCCATAATTGTTGATGAAAAACGCAGCGGATGTCCGATCAGTGCCACAGACGATAAATATCGGAAACTCGTCGACGATTTGATTCAATTTGACCGGCGAATTACTCAAAAGCTTATTGCAAACCATTTTGGAATATCCAAGGAACATTTGGGATGCCGTAAAATCTGTGCACGATAGGTAGCACACCGTCTCACAGACGAAACAAGCAGCGTCGATTGGAATGCTGTGAGCAACTTTTGCAGCGCTACCGTGACGAAGGAGACGATTTTCTTTTCAATAGAGAGACCTAAAGGGTAATAATTACACCTCGGACGATGAGGTGAAGGCAGCTGTCAAATCCTGGATTCGATAAAAGTTGGAAGAAGTTTTCAGTAAAGGAATAAAAAAAAAAGTGTTACACGTTGGGGAAAATGTGTTAGCCTTACCGGTGACTATGTTGAAAAATAAATATATTATTTTGAAGCTTACGAATTGCACTTAAATGCCTACCTTGATATTTGTTTTTATTCGTGTGAATCGCTAAATGCAGAAAGGGAACATGTCCAGTTCGATAAGTTTTAGGGACATGACAAAAACTATATTACGTTCGTATGATAGACTACTCAGTATTACATTTTGTGGTTATTTGGGATAGGAAGCATATTATTTAAATGTTTTTTAAACTGATTTCTGCAAAGAACGAAAGGGCTAAGTTCAAAGATGCCTTTTACCGAAAAAAATTTTTGTTAAGAAATGGACATGTTCCCTTTTTGCAATTAGCAATTCAGTTATTTCCAACCCACTTGAAAATCGGAACATTGTTGTGAATGATAAAATACTATTTCGGATCATTACCTACTGGAGACTGGTTAATGGACTGCTCTGAAAGCCTAATTATTATAAGAAATTTTGGAATCGTTTATTTGTTCATTCCTCGTTTAGAGACGGTGTAATTTAACGTAAATTTGAAGAAAAAAATTCAGCATTAAGCTATCATTTTAAATAGTATTTAGTTCTTTTCCTTATAGTAAAAACTGTATTTCTCGTTACATAAGTACGTAATTAATGATACTACTGCGAGATTTACAAACAAATCCTTGACTGAATAAAATCTGCCATAGTACCTAACGAAATCTGCAACGATTCCCTTTTTTTTAAGTTTTAAAAAGTGTGAGGGAATTCCTGACTCTAACTCTTAACAAAGCAGAACAAGGGCAAAGCATTAGCTGTGGAGCGTCTAGCACCTGCCGACCAGAAACGCAGATGGCCTTCTGGATAACAAGACGTACGGTCAGGCGGGAAACTGGTCTGCACGCTGGCCGAACGCGAACCTACAAATACGGCAGCCATTTTCACGAGAATCAACTTCTTTCGTATTTTGAGCTCGCATTTTGTGGCCGAGCGAGAGTTTGAGTCCACATCCTCGGATGAGTTCTTCTTTGGGATAGAAATGTGGCTGCTACACCTAAATGCCCATTTAACTTTTTCCTAGGAACCACAGTATCCACCCTTGTGTGTTAAATGAATGGCAAACTGTCAGAAATAACAACACTGCAAAACCCAATCGCACGAATAGAAAAATGCGCAACCGTTATGGAGTGTCAAAGAAGAGCAGGGCCAGAAGTTACTAACACTACTGTGACCAGGAAATGTAACAAAAGTCCTTTGCGATTGTTAAACTAACAAAATCTCTTAAGCTTGACAGCCGTTTCGTCGGTCTTCAAATAATGCCTTCGTAATTTGAGAGATTTCCTCTGTTACTTCACGCAATCTTAGAAAAGAAAACACACCGAGCATGGTGGGTGAGCGGTTAACGCTCTGGCCTCGCATTCGGGAAGAAGCCGGTTCGAATCCCCGTCCGGGAATCCAGACTTTGGTTTTCCATGGTTTCCCCAAATCACTCCAGGCGAATGCCGGGATGTTACCTTCAAAAGGCCATTGTCGAATTCCTTCCCGTTCCTTGTCCCGTATCCCATCCCACCTCTAATTACCTTGACGTCGACGAGGCCTAAAGCCATAAGCAAAAAAAAAAAAAAAAAAAAAAAAAAACTATCTATGGTGGCTTATGAGTTCTCGACTGGAAGGAGTTTGCAGAAACTGTTGGCAGTTTTAACGCCTGTAGGAAGCGGAGGCCAATGTCAACCGTGAGTTTCGATTTACGAATCTTCCCAAGGACGGTTTGATTAGACTCTTTGACGACACTCTTTTGCATTTCTCTCTTTTACTTTTTCTCTCTCTCTTCGCAGCTCAAGTAAGGCTAAAACAAGTAATTAAAATAAAATGAAGACGGTAAACAAAACAAGTAAGTAGTTTCGATGTTAGTATTGATAGAGGGAAATATTGACATTTGAAATTATTAAACCATCCGAATACGGAAGTTATATATGTAAGATGTAACTGATGATGGATTATAGGATTAAATTTTTCGATGTGGTTGTGTGTTAGGTGAACATGTAGTCAAATGTAAAATTATTATTGTGACGCATAGGCCATAGTTCGAAGAATCGTAGCAACCATCATCAAAATTATTGTCATCTATCAGTTCTTCATATCTTATTAATTCCTTATCCCTTTGCTTTTGTACAGTGAATTCACTTTGCTTTTGTAATTAGTGTACACCAAGCTTGTTACGCTGTTAACGCTCTGGCTTCGCATTCGAAAGGACTCCGGTTTGAATCCCCGTCCGGGTATCTAAATTTGGGTTTTCCATGGTTTCCCCAAATCACTCCAGGTGAATGCCGGGATGCTTCCTTCAAAAGGCCATGGCCGAATTCATTCCCGTTACTTGTCTCCAGTCCCATCCCACCTCTAATGTCGTTGACTAGGCGTAAAGCCATTATATATATATATATATATATATATATATATATATATATGTTAGTGTACATCGTTCTGATGCAACAACAGACCCAATCGCGTTTCTCAGCAAATAATTGCAAACTTTACTTCACACACAGTCTGTAACACCTTTTTCTTATCGAAGATTGGGGTACATCTACGTATATGAGAAATCATAATTTTTTTACACACACTTTTGAACTAAAATGAACTGTCACATTGTAACATTATCGCTGTCTTTGAGCGAGAGAGGGAATCTCGATGTTAAAATCTATCTGTCACACAACGTTTTTCGAGCACAAGTGAGGCTATGAATTCCAGAATCACCTCATAACAGGTTTTTGTTCTTTACCCACAGTCAGTCAATAACGGACTACCTGGCTAACATATTAACAGAAACAAACACCAACATTCTGCCTCTTTCTGATGTCTCTGGATAATTAATGATGGAATGCTGCAACCAAGGTATCGGCCCTAAACAAACTCTCTTACATTAAAAAAGCTTTCGATATTAAAAAAATTCTTGTACTTACAATAACTGAATATGTACTTGTACTGAAGTACCTTCTACAAACATTCAAAACAAAGTTTTGAATTGTAGACAGATTTAAAAACAAAAAAACAAAAAAAACTGAAATGTTGCTAAATACGAACAACAAAGTTACAAATACAACAAAGTATAGTATTTGTATTTGAGCAAAAGCACTTCTCATAAAAAAAAAAAACACCTCGCAGATTTGCTGAAAGTTATCAACAGTAGGGTTTGTATCAAATTGTAAATTAAGTTTGGTACATCGATTATCGAACAGAGACGGTTGTCGACCTTACTGGCTTCTCTCTGCGAGCTCGGAAGGAAATTCACCTGTTGGCGGTCCCGCTCGGGTGGTGTCACCGTATCTTGCATTCTGTTTCTCGGAGGTAGCAGCAGGTGCACAATTAGGTTTACTCCAAGATCGAAAACAACCACAAAAATCTCCTATAGGAAACGAACTCCAGGAATGGAAGTGCCTGCCAATATTATTCTGTAACTCTTCCAACTCGGGGATTTCTCATCAAGCCGCTCAGAAATTTCCACTTCACGCACCCGTCTAACCTTTCATTCAGCTCGAAACCACATAAACCGCGGAGATGACTCTGAAATTTTAAATAAATAGAACAACGCCACACTTCGTCAAGGACATCCAGGCGTAATGTTACCACAACATAACTCCTACACTACGGAGTTTTCACTTCGCACGCACTAAACATGCTGCATATCTTGAAAGATGACAAAAGCAAACTCAAGGATACTAAAATGAACTTTAAGAACCATGAAGTAGGATAAGAACAGGAAACGTAGCAAATATGAAAGAAGTTGGTGTTAATGCACCTGCCAGACAGAGTACACTTCTTTAGTATGGATACATGATGAGAATGGAAGACGTCCGAATAGAAAAGCAATATTTCTGTAGATAAGAGAAATCAAAATGTCCTAGAACTTATAGGCAAGAAGTGTGAAATCTGAGGTAACATAAAAGAAACTTAAGTTTTATTTCTTTCCTGTTTCTTGTCCACCATTCTCTACCAGCTTTAATGATTGGTGAGCTATAAATTCCGAATAATAAGAAGAAAGCGCACTATGCTAAATAAAAGTGATATTAGTCTGCATAAGGAACATGCTTTGCGAGAAAAAGAGAAATGTGCATCTACACTAACTCCAAAAGAAATTAATCGCCACTGACAATACCTTGACCAGAGGCGAAGTAAAACACATAAAAAAACAGTTACGCTGGTGGTTACGGACCGTGCACAAACTACGTGGCTCGGTCTAGGGGGGAGGGGAGGGGTTAGCTGGAAGGCTACTCCGGGCTACGTGGGGGAGGGGAGGGGGTTCCGAGCCAGACCACGTAGCTTTCCTTACATAGCATTTTTCACAGTTAAAATGAGGAACTAAACTCACAACAGCATGTGAATATTTATTTCCCATAGTTAATTATCTCCGTATGTAATTTATAATAGTCTGACAAGAGAAAACAGTACAAAATCCAAAGGGTTACGTGGTGGGGGGGGGGGGAGAGGCAAAAGCCATAGCCACAGCCACGTAGGGCTACGTGGGGGGGAGGGAGGGTCCACAGGAGGCTGAAATGGAGCTACGTGGTTTATGCACGCTCCCTTATTTGTCGACAGTTAAATTATTTAAGGAACTGCATAAAAATGTCCTGCACTGTATTAAATAACGAATGTTTCAGGCTTTGGTATTCCTTTGAACTATCAAAATTAAATTTTTCACACTTTAAAAAATAGCAGAAAAACATACATCCATTTTTTTAAGCTCAAATTGAGCTTTAAAACTTCACTACAGTTTTCTAATAGTTTCATGTCAAGTGAGAGACAAAAAGAAGAAAATGACGCCAGACCTGTTCCTTTTCTGCTCTGTCGCACCGGTAATCATTCGTAACTGTTGAATGTAATTTACGACTTACGGAATAAAATTATAATCTTTGGCGACAACGTGTTCATCTTGTAAGATACGCTTCGTCGTTGAATGAGTGTGACGCAACCGGCGGGAAGTTGGTGCGTAGCGTGGTGGTGAGTGGGTGCGGGTCACACGGGCACAAGGTCGCCGCGCCGGTGACAGCACCACTAAACAAGACGACGACACGACTTATGCCGCGTTTACACGAACGATAGTAGGCAGGGGCGTCGGTGGCAGGGACAGTAGAGTGAACTAGCATGCTAGTAATACGAGGCGTATTCCAAAAGTAAGGTCCGTTTGATCATAATAAAAACATCGTTCAGGATACAAGGTTTTTATTAACGTCAGTATGTAACTACATATCTAGTTCACTTTTCCACATAATCGCCGTTCATATCTATACACTTTCTGTAACGCTGTACCAGTTTCTTTAACCCCTCGGCATAAAAGTCTGCCGCCTGGGACGTGAACCAAATGGTAACGCTCGTCCTGAGTTCTTCATCGGTTTGAAATCGTTGTCCACCAAGCCACCGTTTCAAATGCAGGAATTGAAAATAGTCGCTTGGTGCAAGATCTGGACTGTAAGCAGGGTGGTCTAGGATTTCCCAACGAAACTCTTGAATCTTCTCTTTGGTTTTGGAAGCGGTATGCGGGCGTGCGTTGTCGTGCAGGAGGATGATGCCAGACGACAGTTTCCCGCGGCGTCGATTTTGGATGGCACGTCTCAGTTTGGTGAGCGTTGCACAGTACACGTCAGCTGTAATGGTTGTCCCACGGTCCATGAATTCGATCAAAAGGACGCCCTTTTCGTCCCAAAACACGGAAGCCATCATTTTGCGATTCGTGTACGGCGATTGCTTACACTTTTTTGGTTTGGGTGAACCGGAATGGCGCCACTGCATTGATTGTTGTTTTGATTCTGCGTTGGTGTACGCTATCCACGTCTCGTCTCCCGTAACAATTTGGGAAAACAAACTGTCTCCATCTTGTCTATAGCGCTCCAAAAATTGTCGTGCGCTATGCATCCGTTGCTCTTTGTGCTGAGCGGTGAGCAGTTTTGGCACCCACCGCGCACAAAGCTTCCGATATCCAAGCTCTTCAGTGACAATCCTGTAAATTGAGGTTCTAGCAACATTTGGAAATTCCATAGCCAGACCACTAATCGTCAAACGCCGATCACTTCGCAGTTTTTGGTTAACTTGCTCGACGATGTCGTCGGTCCGAATACTGGGCCTGCCACTCCGCTGTTGATCGTGCACATCTGTGCGACCACTTTGAAATTCTCGACACCAGTGTCGAACTTGTTTCTCACTCATTATGTTTGGTCCATACACTACACACAATTCGCGATGGATGTCCGCAGCTGACGATCCTTTTGCCAACAAAAATCTAATCACACCGCGCACTTCACAACTGGCGGGAGCTACGATTGTCGCGGCCATTTCGAACTGCTCTCAACAATAGATATACGGCTAGTGCGTCACGCCAACAATACTGCATATTTACCAGGAGTTGGTAGATGGCGCTGCAGGTGGGAAACGACATTCAGGCCTATCATCTGTGACATCTTGTACCCCGGACCTTACTTTTGGAATACGCCTCGTAATTCGAAGACAGTCCACTATCAGGACAGTTCTCACGCTGTACTCATAATAACGACATTCGTGCAAATCCGACTGTATTTAATAGAAACATCAGATTAGGCAATACAGACAAAAAACGTGACAAACCTTACCATGTCCACCTCCCATAATTGGGTGCAACGTGTGCCGACGATTATTTTATGCCCTGCCGGCCTCGGTAGCGTAGGGGCTAGAGTACCGAAGGTTGCCGGTTCGAATCCGGCCGCGGGCTTGGATGTTAAGTGTTGTGTGTGTCTGTGTGAATGTCCTGTCCGTCCTGTGGTGCCCATACTTAGAAGATACAATATATAAAACACTGGATGACGACTGATTCACTGGAAGCTATAATAGTAACACTGAGCTGGCTGTATGGCCTCAGCTGCCGCAAGTCATTAAAAAGAAAGACAAATAAAATTTATTTTATGCCAGAATCGGCCTGATCAGCCACCAACGACGGCCTTATATATAAGTGTATGCAAGTGAGAAACAAATTCGGAAACGAATACTGGCCGACGAATCAGATTTTGCTATATTTAGATAGTTGGATACGACTATCTTTTCAAGACTGTGGCTTATTCAGACAGCATCTCTTCAGAATTCAAAAAGAAGAATACAAATACAAAATAATTATCATAAAAAAATTCTTGTGGTTCTAATTTTTTCAATTGCCTCTGACTATAGTACAACTTTTGTTTTGACCTTTTTGGATTTGTTTCACACAGCAGAAAAACGCTGTAGACATGCGACATGGTCTAGCGATTGACTCTGAACCTGTCCTGATGTATCAGATGATTCAAAACAGGTCATGCTGGAAGAGAAATGACTACAAAGGCATCTTGTCCACAGTGAAAAAAAGATAGTGAATTCTCCTAATCTGATCATCTCACCTCCGGTTCTGTTTTAAAGCATTATAAGCGACACCAGAGCTCAACATGCGTCAATACACTACTAGGTTTAGATTCGGTACGTATTAGGCACATATATTTTCATTATAAGTTCCATAAAAGGAGTTATTCTATTCCGAGTATTTACCAATGAGACCACTCACCTGATAACCGACTTAAATCAATTTAGATGAAAATATCACTAATGGATTTACAAGTTACCAGGTAGCTGTTTATTAGGCGGTAATTTATGAGCGGCTGAAACCTCTTCGCAGGTTGAGAATGAGTGACTGACGACCAAAATACTTTCTTACGGCAGTTCTAGAATCGGAAATATCTCGTAAGATAGCTGTATCACAGTTCTCACTGATTAAGGTCAGTAAAAATTTCTCAGCCAAAATTACTTGTACCAGTTGGTTAGAACATAGATTCCACAATTATCTGCTTGCCACGTTCGCAACAGGTGATATTAAAGCGATAAACAATGGACAGAGCAGCGAAGTTGCCAAAGGGTCCAGAGGAGCAGAGGAGAGCAGCTCGATGTGTACCTATGGATTGCGCCGTGCGACAGACCAGCCCAGGGAGGATCGTGACTCAAAGTCACGACTGAGACGATCGCGTGACCTCGACAGCCAGTCCGCTCCACTGGCTTCACGCGTCACACTGATTGCTGAGGAGCAAACGTTCTACCTGTCTTCCAGTGGTCACGGTCTTCCGCGCAAAGTGTTACGCTCTTTTTGGTTACTACGTTCATAAACAGCAGTACAAAGTATTCCTCCTCCTACCCTCCCCTCCAGTTACGTCTGAAAATTTCAAATACAACATTGTTTTAGGAGTTTCCGTTGTAGAACATTTTCACGGCTTTTAATGAATGAAATTTTTCTCGGCGTTGTTTATTTATAAACGTTTCTCGGGAAACAAACCGAGTAATATTATTATTGATGCATAACAGCACCTGAAGATGGCGATGGAGGTTTATGTCGCCGAAATATTGTGCATCAATAATAATATTACTCGGCTTGTTTCCCGGGATACATTTAAAATATATTTTCAAGGCTTTTCAGATTCCTGGATTTTTATCTTCACATTTCTCTCTCCCTGTTTATTTGTGTGTGTGTGTGTGTGTGTGTGTGTGTGTGGATGATTTGATGTCACTAATCTGTTTTATAACTTTTACGTTTACCTGTTTTAGCAGCTGTCAATTTCAGTGGCGTAGATAAGTTAACAAGGGCCCCGGTGCAAAAAAATATTTTGGGCTCTCAGCCCAGATGAACGACTTTTTTTTTTTTTAGCTCTACCAAGGCTTGTGAGGTTTGCTGTGCTGGTAGGGGCTCCCCGAGTTTAAGGGGGGCCCTGAGCTGAGCGTGGGCCCCCTGAGCTTGGGGGCCCCGGTGCACGGCACCGCCTAGTCCTCCGATAGCTTCGTCCCTGGTGAATTTATACAGCATTCCTTTATTCTGCTGTAAGACACTAATCAGAATTATTTCCTCAGCTGTGACGTCCATTGTTACTTAATTCCTGGTATTCGAAAAATATGTAAGACGTAAGCTGTGTACAAGACATTTGTCATTAACGTGTAACTATTAAATATTGAACTGTTCGAACGGAAGGTATGATTAAATATTCCGTTCAGTGGCAATTTTTTATGAACACGATAAGTCTGAGAACAACCAACCGATTACTGTGAAATTTAATACACTTTTCATCTTATTAACTTTAAAAATTTATTCATTTACTCAAAGCTTTTTATGAGTTTATTATCTTGTATCCACTCATAAGTCAAACGGATTGTAAACTTCATGTTCGTCACCTGTTTTAACGTTCTTACTGATGCAGATCTGGAGTTCTTGAACCACAAACTTATATGGCCCTAATCTTTTACCTGTGTAAATATTATTAACATTTGGGTAATATTCTATTTTGCCATTATAACACAATGAATCAAGAAGCATGTTATGAATTAGCATGGAAACACCGCTATGAAATTAGAAGTGAACTATTTTTAACACTCCTAAGATTTATTAACCAATTGAATAATAATATTATGAACTTACAAAAGAAGAGATTAAACTACGCAAAAGAAAGAAAGCAAGACTAATTTTATATTATTGTTTACTGTTAATTTATTTTCTGTTATGATTTCTATAATTCATTTATATTTAAAATTTTAATATTCTGCCCGATTTAACAGATCACAGGTTAAGAAACGTTTTGCTAGTAGGCAGTTATTTCCATCCGATTTTACTGTAGATTCGTTTATGGTTTTCGTTGACTTCTAACTACCTTTACCAACACTTAAACCCATTCCCGCCCTCGAAACGTGGATTGGTAACAGCAATCATAAAAATATTGGAGATGAGTTTATATAAATTCGTAAAAAAATTAGTTTTAAATTTCTGAATTTATCATTCTGCTATGACGTAAATTTTAAATCTGTTTTACGAGCAATATTTAGCTTACTTCTGCAAACTATATGCTCTCTGTTGGCTTCAAATTAGTAGCAGGCACTGTGTTATTACAGGCATTGACAAAGTTCACACATAAATAGTGAAAAACACACGAGAAACAACAAAAGTCGTCTCTTCTCATCAGAAAGTTGAAACCCAAAAACACCATGACAAAAAAAAACTTTATTATCCCCAGCATATTTACGAAACTCACGGGCAGTTAAACCAAAGGTTTAAGCTCTGGCATATACATTTTTGAAGAATTATTTTAAGATAGAAACTGGTAAAAATGACTAGTTAATAACAGATAGTAGTGCTGTAAGCTAACGACCAAAAGTCACCATCAAAAAAAAAAATACATTTTTTACTACACCCAGTTAAAACTTTTTACAGCTGCAATATAGAATTACAGTGGTCAGGAAACTTATTGTTTTTGTGTTTGGTTTTATCCCCGTATTTATTGAAATATTTACAGGCCTTTAGCTGATATTTACCTCTTCCAAATATAGCCTTGCATTTGGGAAGTCTACTGTGCTCGATCCATACCTCGGATTCTACGTTAAATACATTCTCGCCTCGCATTCGGGAGGACGGCGGTTCGAATCCCCGTCCGGGCATCCAGATTTGGGTTTTCCATGGTTTCCCCAAATCACTCCAGGCAAATGCCGGGATGCTTCCTTCAAAAGGCCATGGCCGAATTCCTTCCCATTCCTTGCCCCCATCCTTTCCCGTCTCTAAAGACCTCGATGTTAAAAAGAGACGTAAAGCAGTTACAAAAAAAAAAAAACAAAAAAAAAAAACAAAAAAAACCCGTTAAATACAGAATAAAATGAACCTTGCCGTCCTACTTCTGGTTTCCTGAATTAGTATACCTCCAACAGCAACCTTTGGGTTGTGGAATAAGATTCGTTTTATGGTATAGTATTTGGAATAGTCTGTCGTTAAAAGTCCACACTCATAATAGCGACGAATTCGCAAACGAAACACTATCAGATAGATTGCATTACCTTGTGATCGACTGTCGGTGGTAATACTACTTGTTGGCCAGCAACCAGCCGTCTGAATATTAACGCAGTCAACGGGAGATCGGCGCCGGTTCAAAGGTCAAGGTCTCCTCGTACGGCAGCTGCTGCATACTCTCGCACTCACCTTGGCTGTCCGCATAAATGTCAAATTTATACCCTAAACAGGTAGCTTAGACGTGACAATCAATTCGCAGCTCACAAATACCAACCTTCAGCTACATATGTCTCGTCAAGATAATACAGCATGTTGCCAATCAAGAAGGCCTTAATAAGTGATTAACATACCAATTCTCCACGTTCACCATTTTATTATTCTAGTACCGCACTTTTTCTCCAAGACTGTTACGTGTTGTTGTAAATTTAATTTAACTTAATTTCAATTGCGACGGAGTACACACGATGGCCTCGCATTCGGGAGGACGGCGGTTCGAATCCCCTTCCGGGCATCCAGATTTGGGTTTTCCACTGTTTCCCAATCACTCCAGGCAAATGCTTCCTTCAAAAAGCCATGGCCGAATTCCTTCCCATTCCTTGCTCCCTATCCTTTCCCGTCTCTAAATACCTCGCTGTTAAGAGACGTTAAGCAGATAAATAATAAATAAAAAAATTACACACGATCCTGTGCCAATGTCCCTACACCCCCACCTTCCTATGTCTTGGTTTTTTATTTTTTCTCTCCACCTATGGCTGTCCTTTACGAATTACAACTTTAAACTCCTCCAGTGTTTTTGGTAAACTGTTCGTCATTTCTCTTAGTAAGTTATTCCAGTCCCTGATTCCCTTAACTACAAAACAAAACTAAACATCAATCCATTTGAAAGATTGTTCCTATTGGCATCAAAACTAGACTATGTTATTTAAGATCTCAAAAACAACAAAAAAAAAAAACGATTTGAGCCATCAATTGCGAACCAATTCGTTTCATGAAGTGAATTCCTGGACTAAGAACAGTATTTAGAAAGTCTAGTAGACCCACTTCTACGGTTTTGATGGATCGAATTCATCATAATGAGAGATAGGTGTTCAGGTTTTGTTTAATACATTGAGACGAAAAGGATACTTAAGCATTATGAATAGATGTTGATTATAAGTTTTCATGCATGGTCTCACAGAAAACTGGTGAGATTTTTCTGGAGTTGGCAAATTTAGGCAATTGAATTAGGTAGTTTTTAACAAATCTTATATCTCAGCTGATAAGTTTTACCACAAGAAATTATGTATATCATTCCTCAATTAATTCTTAAATCGGAGAAGAAAATACTTTATTTGAAATCTTCTATAACGTTTTCAACCTAATTCTTCAAGCATTTTATTATTTTATACACATCATTTGAAAGGTAGTTTCGCAAAACAATTATTGTACTCAACTTAAATATTACTCCCTCCTTTTTTTAAAATAAAAAAGTTTTCTTTATAAAAAAAATGCTAATTTAGTACACAATTGGCGAATCGTTCAGCTACAATGACTACATATCCATTACTAGGTTACCTTCTAAAATGTTTCACAGATAGGACGGCCAGAATTTAACGTTGAATCTTAACCACGTAGTGAGCATAATGCGCTTCACCAACAAAACACGTTTTCCAAGAGAAGAAGTGAGGTTAAGGCTTGTAACAATTCCATTTTCTATCAGATATCTTCCCTTTTTAAGTGAGGCGCCGTAGCAGAGCATTGCGACTAATTTACAAGCGAATACAGTAGGGTTATAATTTTTTGCCGGGCATCTGCTGGAGGAACTCCTTGAGCTGTACGAGTTGAGCAAATCTTAATGAGTCCTCCGTAAGGCTGGGCTGGTCTCCGTCTTGATGAGCTCCGCGCTTACTGTGTGACGTCACCAGGTCCCGCATTTCAGCGGGCGGCTCTCCAGCTCACGTTTCACGACGGAATTCCAGCGCAGAGCTGGAGCGGCCGTCACAGAGCCTGAGCTCAGTACACACCATGTCTGGAGCGGGCTCAGCTCCAACTAGCAACATCTGAGACGTAGTAATAGCACTTTAGAAAAATAAACCGTATTCTTTATAGATTTCAATCCTCCAAAGTCTTTTTCACTATTTTGAGCTTCATTTTAGTCTATTGGTTTGTAAAAATCTGTCTGTCTTGCACAATCTACAGGGAATATTTAAAAATCTTGCAAACTACCAATATGGTTAGATTTGGACTCGTCCTTGATATCATTTTCCTGTAAAGATTCATTTGAGAGCTTCGGGAAACATTTCACATACATACACAGACATTTATAGTAACAGCGAAAACCAAGCTAACATTCGGATAAAGGATTTTCTGCTATGACTGACGAGAAACAAACGTTACCTATTGCCTGTGGATGGTAATAATAGACTAATATTATGACAGCCGTTCAACTTTATATTCATCATATTCTATTTATCTTTTCGATTACAGTAAAAAATTTTTTTTAAACTGCTTTACGTCTTTTAACAGCGAGGTCTTTAGAGACGGGAAAGGATGGGGGGCAAGGATAGAAAGGAATTTGGCCATGGCCTTTTGAAGGAAGCATCCCGGCATTTGCCTGGAGTGATTTGGGAAACCATGGAAAACCCAAATCTGGATGCCCGGACGCGAATTCGAACCGCCGTCCTCCCGAATGCGAGGCGAGAACAGTAAGATGTTACATCTTGGTTTGCTAATAATACTTCACTATTATATCTAATTCAAAAACTGAAGGGGGCGTTTCTATTAATTTGATTAGTACTGTACAGAATTCAGTTGAGATGTTTCAACAACTGATACTTTCTGTTTTGCTTAACCAGTGCATAAAAACTTGTCTGGTTAATGTGATGCTATCATTTTCATATATCGCATCCTCAGAGGATTCAGGACACAAAATTAGACGTAAATACCGTGTACTCAAAGGTCAGGTTACTAACTGAAATTTTTATACCTGTTTTGACCAGCCCTTTGTTAATGATTCGTTCTAGTAGTTCGAATTTCTTCTGCCGGAATACAAAAACATTAACGCTAATATATCCTGCTTCCCCGGTATGGAAGGATGTGTGTTATGCTTACATAAGTCTCGTTCTTGTATTTACCCTCCTCTCATTTTGCTTTATATAGCAAGCTACAAATTAAAGAGTTTGCTAAACCAAAACTGTTCAAATACATAGAGGTCTGAAATATAGCGTCTTACCAAAGTCCAAGGGAAACTTTGTTGGCAATGTTCTCTGCCCCCGCAGCCGAAGGAAAACTGACCCCTATTAGCAACGCTTTGCTCTGTTTGTCTGTCTCTGTCTGTTGATCCGTATGCCTCATGTCTTTGGCACTTTTTTGTTTTGTTTTTAATGGCATTCGGCCTTGTAGCCATTCGGCCAACAACTGTGTTTCTATCATTCTTCAACTGTGTTCATAGTATCTTCTCATATTATTGATTACCACAAGTGACAGGACAACACAGGACGAACACAACACTTAATTAAAACCACCCATGCCCTGGGCCGGACTCGAACCGGCGACCCCTACAACGTGAAGCCAGCTCGCTAACCCCGCGCTACCGGGGTCGGCGTCTTTAACACTCAAACAGAATAACTTGGAGTCTTTAAATTTGCACTTGATGTGTGTTTGGATGAACAAAACCGAGTATCATACTCAAAATTTTGTAATTTTTTTGTATATTGTAGGCGGTTCCAGAGAAATAAAATGGGCCGAAAAAAAAATGTTTTTTCCTACCATAATGTGTGACTAATAGATATTTAGAGCCCGTTAAGTAGAGAGCTAATATATTTTTTAAAATTTTGTTCTGCTTAAAATAAAGTCGTGAGCCACCGTCAATGTCGGCGATAATAAACAATTTTTGTTACTAGTCCCATCTCAAAAACGATGTTAGCTAGGAACTTAAAGTACTGACGATATATTGTATTTAAACTATTTTATTTACATCGCTCTTAATTCAGACCGCATTATATCTTTATAAGAGTTCCAATGGGAGCAACTACCTTCTTATCTACCGTACACCCTAACTGGGCGCGGCTCGATTCTTACTTGCCTGGTTATTAATGAATTTGTGTTGCCAAATGTAACTGGCATCGCTCGTGCTACAGTCTTATTTGTGGGGTGAGAATCTTTGGTAATAAACACTACCGAAGGCCATACGGAACACATCAATAACAAGATGACCCACCGAACCGTTGCACGACAGTGTAAGAACTAAAAATTAAGGTTGATCATTGGTTAGCAGAGTAGTGCGAAACAAAAACAGTACTAACTGAAAACTCGCTGAGTGGTAAACCAACTGCAATTCTGGCGTTATCTTTATGGGATCAAGCCAGAAAGAAAGCATTCCACTCCGAATGACTTCAAGTTAATTAGCTAGCGAGGATTAATGTCTCGGAAAGAATGCATATAACAGTCGAGGGGCACTGGCAAGTTAAGTTTATATCTTTTCTGCAGAAACCAGTGGGATGGATATATCTTTGTCGTTTCAGTGGAGTAATAACTAATGTCGTAAGCAAAATAGTTGAACTGAAGTTTTATATTTCCGTTGCTGTTTTACTGTTACTGTATAGTTGTAATTCAATGCCATGATAAGTTTGCTATTCACTAATAATATACGATGAATAAGTTGTTTGTAGTGGTATAGAAGAAGAACCGGCTGATTTGTAGCAGTTGTTATTTGTCAGCTGAAACAGGAATGTAACAAATCGCTTACAGCGCCTTACGAAAGAAATAGAATTGACGAAATGTTTACCTAACTGAAACAAAAATATCCGAAAAGCTCGTTACTCTAGAAAACACGAACAGTTTATCAGAATTTCTGTGGTATGTGGTGCTAATAACTAGCGGTAGCTCAATCATTAGTTGTCGACGCCAGCGAACTATCGTATACCCTTGACTTTGATTGATCATACTTTTACCATTTACGGATAGAATTTCAAAAGATTCCTATGATACCAAACCGGAGAACTTAATATTTAAGATGATACCTCATTTATCGATTTTGATTAAGTATGAAGGAGGAAAGATAGTTCGCAAAAATCAGATTGCGGCAACAATGCAAGCATTAGGTAAATGTATTAGTCCAAAGTGAGCTCTTTAGTCACACGCCATGTTTTTGTAAGCAATCTGTGATCAGGGTTTATTTATACGTTTGTTGTCCAACTATCAAACTGCCAAAAAAAACTCCTTCATTCGGGATAAAAATAGTTACTTTTACAACCCCAATTAGGGAGTTGGTACTGAGTTGTAAAATAGTTAACAATGATTTCTATATAGTGTGTAATGCTTCTCACCGGTAATTTAGTAACTTTGAGCAATGACTGTCAGCCTGATGAAGGATCCAGCGGTGCGAAACGTAGAGGTATTTTTTTTTCAACTTACGCTTATTTCTTATACTGTATCAAATCTCTGGTACTTTCGGAGAAACGAAATATACGATTTAACTCTTTTTTTTTTTTGCTTCGGAGTTTACACCTTATCGATGTCGAGGTGATTAGAGCCGGAAGCGGAAGGTGGGAGCAAGGAAAGGGACGGAATATTCAAGGAACTATTCCGGCATTCGTCTTCAGTGGTTTTGGGAAACCATGGAAAAAAAACCGGAATCTGGATGGCCGGACTAGGATTTGAACCCGCGTCCTCCCGAATGCCAGGCCCGAATGTTACTGCTAACCTATGTGATGTCACAAAACATTTTGAAAACATAATTAGGAACTTTAAGAGGTAGTATTTAATTAGAATAAGGTTAGGATTAAGTAATTTCAATTAGGTATGGAGAGTGAGGCGGAGAGTATTTTTTTTTAGTCTAAGATTTCAAGTGGCTACAGATACTGTCATGGCGGCTAAGCCATGTGGGGGAAGTTCGGACACCTTGCTTCCGCCCAGAGTTTGGCGGGGATAGGATAGTATTGTAGCCACCCTACAAACACAAAAGCTACCTCTCCGGTGGGGTAACATCGGTGGAACTCTGTGTTCCCACCCATTTGTCAGAGATGGTCCTCTCGCCAAATGGGAAAGTAAGGATCCAATGTTGGCAGTACTCCCCTCCCGTAGAGGATCAGCACACCTGAATCCCGTTAGGTGGGTGTTAAATAAGCCCTCACAATGGGACCATAGTTCCTCAGTCTTGGTCAGTTCTGTTAGATGTGTTGTTGAGTCTGTGCTCAGTTTGAGATGTGATCGAAGTGATGATTGTTTGCGCCGCCGGCCTGCCAATATGATGTAAGACAAATTTTCTCTCTCTGTGTACTGTAGGCTCACTCTCGCTACAAGTTATGTTGTAAGAAACATATAACTTTTAAGGGAAAGTGTTTGATTTCCATGTGTTAAAAATCAGGAGAACTATAGGGACTTGCCTAATCGTGTTCCGATTTCAATTATAGACCTATGTATGAATGTGAATTTATCAGAATACAAATTTACTTTTGTGAAATTCATAATTATTCACATACTTTATTTCTTTGTGACTGTCTCCCTCCCGACCCCGTCACCAGGTGATAATGATGAAATGAATGCAAGTCAATCTTCGGCTAAGAGGTCCGATACTAAATAATTAATAAATTATCCGGAAATAATTAGAAGAACGGGTGGGAACGTTACACCTACCATTTCATATTTCATAAGAGCTGCGTCAGAAATGCAGACAGCAAAGTGACATAGAACTAAAGCATTACTATATATTTACAAAAGCTTCCTATACCCGTATGAGATGGACTGTTACTGGAAGTACGGAGACGTACGAGCAGGGGGACTGGAGTCGCGAGTTGGCCACGGTCTGCGAGTAGCGGAACTGAACCGCGAATGACAGATGGTCTGGCGGGCACGCACCAGGAGACACGAGCCGCAGTCCTCGGGGAAGGAACAATGGCTCGCGCTCCAGATGCACCGGCCGCTGACCCGGGGCCCAAGTGGAGTCTCGCGTGACACGCAGCCCCTGCTGTCGCCCCAACGCGCTCGAGGTCGAATTCTTTCTTTTCGCAGCAAACTAAAGTTTTACTTATTACGTACAGCGGAGACAAACACACAAAACGACAAAGCATATTATTAGATTCTTCGTTGGTTTAATTTATATATATGGATTAATTAAAAAATCCACCAAAAGGTTATGTTGAAGTTTTGTTTATTTGTTCAAAACGAAGTCAGCGATATTCACAAGCATAGATACAATACAGAGATGCACTTCTGAGCCGTCGCAAATAAATCTCTGTGAACTCAACTTGATGAACTAACTGGATGAAACTCTCTGTAAAACTGAATACTGACTCTGTCCAGCCGATCTGTTTATATAGTCTCTATCGAAATTACGAGAATTCTTCAAAGGCATCCGCCCGATATTTCGATCATTAACAATCACTCAAACATTTTAAAAACAATCGGAATTAATACAAAATTACTTAACAACATTACAAAATGATCAGAAATGGTAATTAGAGATACTTAAATACAAAATTATTTGCAGAGATCATCTCAAACTGTAGAAAATTGTCCTGTAGACATTTTAACTTGCATTAATACATGGAATTACAAACATTTAAGAAATTCTCTTGCACCATTCGGTTCTTAAACATATTAAATGGACTTTAAATAATTTTCTTTCATAAAACAAAGTCTATATACACTGATTTACAAGAAATTACAAAACAAACATACCAGATCATATTCAAGCAAACTTTAGCTCAATACAAATACTTTATACAGTACAATACTATTCAAAATTCAGGTATGAGGGCTGTTACAATATGTTAATAATTTTGAAGTGAAACTTTTTCGGAACTGTAGGTACAAATTTGCTAGCGTGCATGCGCCGCAACGTTCTGCGCACGCGTACTTAAATGTTAAAGCTCATATTGCTTTAACACCAGCAATATGGAATCACGAGATACAGTGAATACATAAATTTTCCTGCGATGTTATTTAATTGTATTAGTGCGGTGTCGATGGTTTCATTCTCTGACAGTTGTTACAGTAAGAAAATAAATATGGAATCACGTTTATACAGTGAATGTATAAGTGCGCGTACGGTAAAAGCTATCATTTTCAAGCAGAAATAATAGCATTCGTCTTTACAACAAAGAAAATGTTTTGTTTAAGCTTTTAAAATTATTTATGAACCAGAAATTTGCGTTCAACCCATCTTACTAACGAGCTTAGAACTGATACACGCACCAGTTATTTTCTTTTTTGGGAGTGGTGATTTTACATTCGACCCAAGTATTTGAGTTCGTGTGACACAGAAGGATACAGAAAGCTAGATAACAGATGCGAGGAAAGACGTTTGTCGAAAAGGCTCGCAAAAAGAAGACAGGGTGGTTAGTTACATTTAAATGCTTGCGTTAGTGGTTAATTTGTTAATGGATACAACAGTCGTAGGCGAAGAACTGGAGAGAGAAACACTTACTTCAATACATGAAGCAGATAACAATGTTGAGAAAAAAGATTAGCTAGTGATAGGAAGTGATTGAGAACTTTATCGTACCACCCTAGAGACTGATGGCAGAAAGAAGGACGTTTTAATCAAAGCATAAATAATGAGTGTTGCCATGTGTCTTTGAATCGTGCCATATTTATGCTAAGCTCTTTTGCGCTACTTTGTGTAACGTATAAATTTGGGGCTGAATGAGTGTATTATCCCTGTATCATCATATGAATAGTTCTATGTAGTTATGAAGATACTTAGTATAGTGACCACTACCTATGCAGGTAGGACTCCAACTTTAAGCAAGTAATGGCATTGAGACTAAATATTCATTTATAGTGGCACTGAAGTCGCTATTACTTCGGACAAATAAATAAATGCAAAACTACGCAGAGTCCAATATGACACACTGCATAATAGTTGCGTCAGAAAAAAAACAACTAATTATACACGAATTATTTAAAATCCTCAAATTTAAATCAAAAGGTTGGTGACTATTAGATAAAAATACAATATCTTAAAGTTGACTTAATAAAAATCAAATGCACGAACAATTCAGAATGAACGTATTACACTAGGGACATACCCGACGTTAGGTCAACACTGCCTGTTGTATTATTCCGAACAGAAAAAGCTCTCTTCTTCATACACCCCCTCCGCTGCAGACCATTGTGCTTTCACCCTCGCTGAAGCTTCATTTCTTATCCAGCCCTCTTTCAACTCCTGCCGACCGAACATTCCTTTCCCGGCTCTCAACCTCATATTACATTACTTCCGCTTCCGTTGATACACAGCCTGATTAAAGTATCCCAAATTGTCATAACTTGTGATAAATTATTCTACTTGGTCTCTATTATACCCAGTAAGTACACCAGTGTCGTTTTTTTAGTATTTACCTCCGCAAATAGAGAAAACGTCATGGTTTTGGAGATGTATCCAATTTGCAAATTTTCGTTTACAGAGGAATTAAAATCGCTATTTTCTTTAGGTTTTTGCTGATAGTACAATTATAAAAAAAAACCTATCACTGTTTTTGAAAATGATTTGGTATCAATAGCTATAAGAGGGTTATCTGCAGAATGGTGGATAGCCCTTTCCATTTAAAAAAAAAACAAAAAAAACTTCAGTTGTATAATTTAGTTATCTTTATTCATAACCTTCTTATGCATTATTATGACATTTATTTCTCCATTTTCTACAGAAAACTTAATAAAACCGTAGTTAGTAATTGTGGTACTCTCTTGAACTCTAAAATTCCTCTTTGATCCTAGAGTATCCTTCAGTTAAAATTATTTAGAATTACCTACAATTTTAACATTATTTTTTTGTTCTAATTAAGTCCAATTTTAACTGAGACTGGTTACTTGTACCCTCTCTAGGTAAAGTGTTATCTCTACATCTTCAATGTATTATACATATTGATATATAGTGGTCCGTGTCTGTTTGTCCTTTTGTTTCGGGACCACGCAACAACTATTAAAAAGATTTTGTTGGGGACTTTCGTAGTTTGAAAGCTTAGAATCTGGATTAAAACCTGCGTTATGTCTTATTACTATACGTGACCTGACGTCCGATGTGGTTAAGAAAATCTGTTCTTAACCTTAAAATTATTTTCCACTATGACTCGTTTTTATTTTATTTTTTATTTTCCTGTAAGTTTGCAAAGAGAGATCTTTACTGTGGACATGGGCATGGTTTAACACCTCAGGTATCTCTCCCTAATGCCATTCGTCCCGGAGGATCTCCGTTTGTGAGAAACAGAGGGTTAAACATTGTGGAATTGTACAATTTAGACCGTGTATTAGCAGAAATACCATTTTATTAATAGAGTCCAATAAAACAGATGTGTGTCTGTATCCTAAATTATTGACGAAACCAATGTATATGTTAGTGTAGCAAATGGTGAATGAATAAAAATAACAAAAAAAGTATTTCATTTACATTCACTGTGCTGAGGAAATTATACGGCTCCCGACTAAAAAAAACTGCTGACGAGTCGAGCCTAATGGGAGACCTAAGTTTTGTATGCAATTAATTGATCCTTGACCTTTTATCGACTACACATTTCTGCCCATTGTTGGCAGGTATGGTTTCGGCTATGTCATGATTTCTGAACGTCTTAATTTCTTGAATTGTTATTTGCATTTCTTTAAATCTCAAGTGATCATTAAGAACATTTTAAGTCTCTACTTAAATAAATTCTCCTTTGTACACACACACATGATGATAGTGAAAATACTGTGCGAAATCCCAGTATCAGATTACATTGGTAACACTATTTTATCGCCGGAACCTTTTGACTCCTTCTGTATGACGTTTGAGTTTCTATTCGAATATGTTTGAAAATCATTAGTCATGTCATTCAAGAACTTTTGTTTGACGATTCGCTATAAATGCGACAGATCTACTCCAAAATCGAGACAGTTACAGTGATAATTTTTATAAGATTCAGAACAATAGGTGGTGTTTGGCATTACACTCAAGATAAACTAATGGTGATATGTCCTTTACATGAAAACTTTTATAATATGATCAAATTTCTACAAAACTCTAAATTTAGCTGTTCCTACTTACGTTTATAGCCTGATTCGACTTGAAAAACGGTGTTCATTTATAACTTTTTAATGTGTTCGTCTCATAACTTCACCTTTTGCAAAAGGCCATGGCCGAATTCCTTCCCATTCCTTGCCCCCCATCCTTTCCCGTCTCTAAAGACCTAGTTGTTATAGGAGACGTTAAGCAGTTAAAAAAAAATCATAACTTCACATTTAATACATGCATTTGCGTAAGTTTCTCTACGTGTTCATACAGCATTGAAGTAGTAATCTTTATATCACAATAACAGCTGTAAGCTATAGTTTCCTCAGCAACAGGACAACTACGACATACCAGTTCTTTATGAATGTAAGCATGAGTTTAAGGAAATCATTTGTATCTTAGGGTAAGAAAATCGTCTTGTACGTTTGTATGGCAGTTAGTAGAGATTTCAGTGCCGTCTAATATATGTATAAATTGTCTGTTGGTTAGTAACTAAATTTCAGTTAAAATTACTTTAGTAAATATGGGTTTCGATTCATGGATTAAAAAAATAATTATTTTGACATGACAAAAATGAAAAGAAAATGCTTTAAGGTTAGATGAAAAAAAGGAATAAGGAAAATTATTCCTTCAATTGGCGAAGTTGGAAGGTTTGCAAAGGCAAAACACATTTTTCAGTATTTAATGAGGTTCCTTAATTATGCAAGAGCAAGATGACATACGCAGCAAGTCTTTTCATTGTTTTTTGTTAGTTGCCATCATTAAATCTGGAAAAGGTTTTTTTTTTGTGAGAAATGGAAAGGAAATAGGTTCCATCGCAACATTTGCCTGCAGTAGTTTCTGGAAACCTTGGAAACCTAGGAAACTTCAGCACTCCCTCACCATGCTCGAGAGGTAGAATTTAACAGTAAGCTCCTTTCTACGAAAGGCAAGCTGATACATCAAGTATTTCGTGTAAACTTGGTGGAACGACACGTTTACTATATACTCTAAACAGAGATAGTCCAAACAGGCGGTTATCGTGAAGTCTTCAGGAGAGCTGGAAATAAATATGTCCGTCGTGTTTACAGTGCCACGTGTGAGCACGACTACATGTTTGAAAGCAGTTCGACGTGCTACAGACACTGCAGGAAGTAATTGTTGGAGCGCTTAGCCATATCGCCTGCAGGAACCGGTTGAGTGGATGACACCAGCTTGAGGTTACCGAGGTATTTCGAGCAGTGACAGTGCCTCCACTCCATCAGCCCACTCAGAACATGAGAAACGTCCCACATTTAATGGGTCTCCAGCCTTTAATTAATAAAAATAATTCATCATCATTGCCGAGTTTAAACGTCTCTAATAACCAGAAAGAAACCAGTGTCTCCGAAAGAAACTTATCACAGCTATATAAAAAAAAGAGAAGTAGTTTTACATGAAATAAGATCACAGTTAAATTATTTATTAATTATTTTATAGCTAAAATACATGGTATTTCTGATCCAGACCACACAAATTAAGTTTGTCAAATACTCCACCACTGAATGAAATTAAATCAACGTGAGCATTTTTAAGAGAGTACAGACGTCTAAATCGGGCAAAACCTTCAGTAAAGTCACTCATTTCAATTCTGAATTCAAGGATGAATTTTGAGGACAGAATGCTGACCACTAAACATCTTAAAATAGTCATCTGGATGTTTTGTAGTTCAGCAACAGATATTTCATTCTAGAACGCCCATACCTTCTTTCACTATCACTGTTGTAGCACAAGTGTTAATAATAACAGTAGATTAAACATAAAAATAGGACCATTTGAAATTAGAATATTACTTATCAAGAATTTTCTAGAAACATATGTATGCATCACAGCACTTTATGGGTATGCAATTTGAAACTATCACAAATAAATAAAATTGAAGCACTCGAAATGTGGTGCTACAGAAGGATGTTGAAAATTAAGTGGACAAATAAAGCACGAAATGAATACCTTCTGGAAATGATAACCAAAGAAATAAGTTTGCGGAAGACTTTCACAGAAAGAAGAGACAAGATTGTGAGTGAAACTTTGACACATGAGGAGGATTAATTTGGCATTAGCGGACATAATTGAAGATAACAAATAAAATGAATGACAAAGATTGAAATATGTTAAGCAGAAAACTAAGGACATATTTTGTAAAAGATGTTCAGAGGAAGAGATTAGCTTTGGATATTGAGAGACGAAGGGTACAATGAAAACGAAATAGCTCACATATTTACCGGATCCCATAAATATGACGAGAAGAAATATCACACTGCGTTTCTTAAGAAACTATCCCAGCAGTAGCTATACGTAATTTTCGAAAATCGTGACAAATAGGAATATGCCTCAACAAAACGGGAATCGAATCCTTATCTTCTCGGATGATAAGAGATTTAAAAGCTTATCTACTACAATCGGTACTATTTTCCGATAGATGAATATACACTACCACAATAAAGTACAAAATTCTCGAAGCACTCACTCGATTCTTTCAAGCAACATAACTAATAATACGAAAGGTTAGTAGCAAATTTTGTTCATACTTATAATTGCTCTTCCAACAGAAATTATTTCATGACCATATCTTGTAAAAGAAGCAATACTGGATCTCATAATGCTCATAATGCTCCTCCGTTAACTGCCTGACTTAATGATTGGTGTCGGGATGTATTTTTTTAATAAAGCAAGTGGAAAATCATACAAAAATAGAAAATAATCACTACAGTGCGGGTTGATAGACATAGGCAGCCTTGGTTCAAGGGAAAATTTCGTTCCTTAGCTGCACTGATAGTAAATAATTAACAATAAGTGCTTAAGTGCTTTCATTTGTGTGGAAAATTCCGCGAACGAGGAGAAAGTATAATTCTCTGTAATTCAGATCATCGATGACAGGTGGGTTGTGACGAAGAGGATGAAGTAGCACATTGATATTCTCAGAAACATTTTCACTTATAATTCTCACTCTTTGAGAGACTGGTTTGCAGACCGTGGAGCCCGTGGGAGATGTTGGATTCGTTCCGAGTCTGGGGCATCTCGTGGAGAAGGTGGACCAGACCAGAATAGATCGGCCAAATGTCAGCCACAACGCTTCTTGGAGATTGCTCCAGAGTCACCAGCGACTTGGTATCAATATCGTTTGCCAGATTAAAGATTTATATCGGCCTGTTTAGAATACGTGTTTTGCTTTCTTCAAAAGTGAAAGCGTAGAAAAAATACCTGTAAATGTAAAGCTCCTTTTTCGAAATTAAAAATACAATAATCCATGTATTATAAATCAGTTCAGATGAAAATTTAAACTATGGGTCTCAGTTGACGTTAAAACGTTTTTTTCTACTTCAATATTAGTAGTCGTTATCTTCCTTTACAGTACTTTTCTTCTACTGAACTCTCCATTAAAAATATTTAGATTCAAAAATGAAACGGCTTCGTAATTTACACTACAGTTGCAGGCACCTCCATCATCTATTTTTGCTCTCTCCCCTATATCCAAACATTAATTTCATAAAGTGCTGTGCAACACAATTAGTTCTAGAAACTTATTTCTCATGCTCACTTTCAGATAAATGGTCTATTCTAAGATATTTTTTATTATCTCAAATTGGTTTTGAGTGGGCCGTTTGCTTTTACAGCTTCTTTGTTTCCCTAATAATCAAATTATTTCAAGCATTTTCATGCCGATCAAATTTTTATATAAGCCCATCGTTTTTGTCATATCTGAAGTAATTTACCATATTTATTGTTTCTTCGTTTCTACTTAACCCAAATTCATCTCACTGTATTTTGTTCTTTATATTCACAGTCACGATAAACTGGAAAGTTGTAATTATTGTTGGTAAATTAATAGTAACGTTTTTGTGGAAGTCAACGCTTACAATAATGGAATAGTTTCCTGGAAATCTGGTATTTACCGCTTTCGGTTTGGATTCGATACTTCTAACAGCAGCTATATTTTACTGGTAGGGTTTTTTGTTCTGGTATGACACTCTGTTTTATTTTAAAACTTTTATCCTGACATTCGTAGGACTGCGTTAAATAAAACTGCATTAAACTAACATCTTCATTTGGTAGCTAAACGTTGTAGTCACATGTTAATCGTTGAATTTACGTTTAGCGTCGGTCTTTTCACGCATATTACAACAAATTAGAAGTAATTCTGCACCATCTCGTAGTCTTGTATTAAAGACTGTTCATTCCTGACCTACAGATTATCCTCCATAAAAGAAATTAGGAGTATAGGGAAGAATGAAATTGGTTTGAGTATAATGATACGGTGGAAGGGATCTGTGACGCAACATTTAAGCGTGTCCAGGTGATATATTTAAAAAAAATTAGGCAGTTAGATTTTTTTATTCGTAAGGTAATTTGATGTTACCTCTGCGTGAACGCATTTTGCAGACAATATCAGAAACTATGATAATTTTGGCTGCCGAACTTCTCAGGAAGCTGCCTGACTTGTTGCGTGCAATTTGCACGACGCATGCTGCTGCTGGTCTTGAAAATCAGCCAAGCGTCGCGTGCACACGAGCGTGCAATACACGGGACGATTTGTTGATGCGGCACCGAATTTAATGGTCGCTGAGCACGGTAACAACAGATTCCGCTCTCTTTCTGACCTCTGAATCAGTGTAACGAGTCTTTGCCAATTACACTCATCCGGATTTAGTTCTTACTGTATTGTACAGCTGTGATGAGGTTACGCTAATTCTGCCCAGTCAGTGTCCGTCACTGTGGTGAAGTGTAGGTGTATCGTGTATCGTGTAGTAGGTTGTCTATGTTATGAAAGAAGCGAGTCTTATTCTTCTGATGGGCTCTGCTGAGTCCGACGGGTTCCTACGGACGGGCTACCATCAACAATCTCCTCGTACCAGCTATACATCTTCTTTTTTTTTTTGCTTTACGCCTCGTCGACGTCGAGGTCATTAGAGGCAGGATAGGCCTGGGGGCAGAAACTGGAAGTAATTCGGCCATGGCCTTTTGAATGAACTATCCCATCTTTCGCCTGGACTGATTTTGAGAAACCATGTAAATTAAAAATCTGAATGACCGGGCGGGATTCTAAATCGAGTTCTCCCGAATGTGAGGCCAGAGCGGTTACTGCTCACCCAGCACACTCCGTATTACAGCCACGACACTGGTACACAATCTGATGATTAAAACAATCGTCTAGTATTCCCGCGCTTTTACGTTGCCGTCCATGAACGAAATGATGAAAATTGTTTACGGGATTACCGCTGCGTTGAAATACTCCTTCTTCTTCATTTTCCCGACGTTTTGATCAGGGCTTAGATCTTCTTCAGGGGCCGTCTACCGAATCTGCTACAGACTGGGATCTGCTGGAGACTGGCGTGGCTGGTTGTTTACGTATTTGTACTGTATTTATACTGAAATTTGGGAAACCATGGAAAACCCAATCTGGATGCCCGGACGGGGATTCGAACCGCCGTCCTCCCCAATGCGAGGCCAGAACGATAACCGTTACACCACCATGCTCGGTGAAAATGTATTCACCACCAAGGATCGAGCAACATAACCCTACCTTGAGCGCCAGAATCCTTCACAATGTCTTAACAGGTAAGGTATTAGTGCTGGTACAATACGAAAAATATTCGTAACGATTATTTAAAGCTGTGTTACATAATAGAACATACCTTAAAATATCGGTGGCTTCTATATTCTATTATAACAGTGATACGTTTGTTACTGAATAACAAGCTATATTAATCTTTGCGAACAACATCAGACCGCATTTGACTTAATTCGGCAAATACTTTTATGGTACTGATTGTGCCCGCAGCTTGTGGGAGCTGAAAGATACTTAAGACTTGGTTAGAGATTGTAAAGCTACCGTTACCAGAGATAACACTGTATCTAACAAGATAACGCAACACCGCATACGGGTTATTATCATCTCAGGTGAACTTAACTGTTAGCTTACTGCAGTGGCTTCACAGATTGTAGACAATCCACTGCCACACCACTTAGGATTTTCCAAATAATTCTGTCTCTCAGCTTTTTCTGGAATGTGTGCCTTCCTGAGGGCTTCCTTGATTGCATCAAACCATGTTTACACTGCTTTATATTTTCTTCGAGGCCTTAAGGTTCGTCTGATTCTTTTATGGAATCACTGGGAGAACAAAAATCAAATATATCACGTTCTATATCAAGGAACGTTCTTGAGTGAGAAATTCAGGTGACCGATGAGATGCTGAGAACTAGCTTGTAGGACTGAGAATCGAATACCGGGCTCCGGAAGGTAAAACGCAAATGTTGCTATTCAAATCGGGTTCAATAGATACCTTAATTATGCCCCATGTTGACAATATTCAGTTCCATTAAAAATGGACTGCAGCAACAACACTGGCATAAAATCTACCAACCCGCGTGTAAAACGACGATACGTTACCCTCACTGCGCGAACTACTTCCCATAGACCACTATACAGTGACATTGAATTAGTGAACTAACATTATAAGAGTTCATATTTACAGTAGCTGAAAAACATTTAACGAGGCATTGCACATGTGTCAAATGTATATTGTAAACCGTCTCAAATGTTATACAGCCAACATGTGATTGCCCAAGATTCGGCACTAATTTATTTAAAAATCTTGATAAGTCGGGAAGCAGGTCATATGGCGAGGCATTTGGAATTGCGACTTTTATTTGTTGCTGACGGCCAATTATTTGTCTTTCAAATTGCGTCAGCCACACAGCTCCAAGGAAACAACTCGACCTACGTCCTTGCAGGTATGAGCTAAGCCGTCTATTAATCGGTTCTCACTCAGGGATTTCATAATATATTTCCTACTTTTTCTTCTCTCTTACCTAGGAGATTTCGCTGCCATCTGATAATATCTCAAATGAACTACTGTTTAAAACTTTTATCCGTACACAATAAAATAACAGGTGGACATCAAAATAATCTATGTGGCACACAACGTATTTATCAGATGCTTAAATTACGATTACGTTAACACCTTAAATAATCAAAAGAACGCTACCAGTAAAATCTGTTGTACAAAAAAATTCAATTATGTAAGATATGAATTCGAAATAGATTTTATTTTTTGTCTACAAAATTTCCCTATTCATTCTCAAAACTAAAAACTGAAATGAGCTAAAACCAACATGAAGGATTCAAAGTGTAAATTTACTTTTGGTTACACCTAATAAAAAAGCTAATTAACTGTGGTTCGAGAACAATGTAACAGCATGTAAATGTAATGGCTTCTGATTAGAAAAAATGGCTTGCCTTATATTGCTGATGTTAGGGAGCGTCCATAAACCACGTAGCTCCATTATGGCCCCCTGTGAACTCCCCCCCCCCCCCCCCCCACCTAGCCCTACGTGGCTCTTGCATCTACCCCCCCCCCCCCCCCCCGCGTCCTACCACGTATCACGTAGCTTTTTTCCCTTTTGATTCCAGAAGACATTTTGTACTGTTTTCTCCTGTCAGACTATTGTAAATTACACACGGAGATAATTAACTGAGGGATATAAATATTCACATGATGTTGTGTGTTCTATTCATTTTAACTGTGAAAAAAATGTTATGAAAGGAAAGCTACGTGGCCTGACTCGGAACCCCCCCTCCCCCCACCGTAGTCCAGCGTAACCTTCCAGCCAACCCGTCCCCTCCCTGGACCGAGCAACGTAGTTTGTTCACTCTTCCTTATTATTATTATAAAAATTCAACCTGAATGAAAACTTTATCCTGATGAAGCTCCAAAATTTAGCACATAATTCCCTGAGACGATTTCAGTGTCATGACTGGAAATCATACAGTGCAGGGAAAAAAGCTTGTTTCCATCATTTAAAAAATATTTGAAACAATTGAGTTGTTTGAAGTTTGTCCAGTCGGAAAATGGCACCTGGATCACTACATGATTTTCATCTGTAGAATTTATCAGATTCATCTGACGCCATCTGCACCAAACCATTACTTCAGGCAACAAGACGATATACACTGAAGTGCCATTGTATAGGAAGAAGTAAATATCCAGCTGGCGGTAGTGACATATGAAATATGCCGTTCGGTGCCGGGAGTTTCATTTGTACATTTGTGAGTCGAGTGAAAGGTTTTCTCACATGATTGTGACCGCACAACATGAATTAACAGACTTTGAATGCCGAATGGTAGCTGTTGGTAGACACGTGGAATTTCGGAATTTGTTCGTGAATGAACATTCCTCGGTCCACACTGTTAAGAGTGTTCTGTCTGAATACGTAATCCCTGGCATTACATATCGCCATGGACAACGTAGTGGCCGAACACGTCTACTTAATGACCAAACCTGCGAGGTTGACAGACAGACATCACTGCTTCAAAGAACAGCAGCGCTCAATGTGGGACGTACGACAACCTTGTCCAGGCGGAAAGTGCAGCGAAATTTGGCGTTGATGAGATATGGCCAGGGCCGGTGCTAGGATTCTCGGGCCCCAGGTAAGTGTTCTCGCCCCCCCCCCCCCGCAACTCGGTTTTTTTTTTTTTTTTTTTTTTTTTTTTTTTTTTTTTTTAGAAAGTTTTGTTTTGTTTTGTTTTATTTCTGTTTAGCTAGACACCATGGACGGAGGGCCCCCTTCGGGGGCTCGGGCCCCGGGTACTTTTGCCCCGCTTACCCCTCCCTTACGCCGGCCCTGGATATGGCAATAGAAGACCGATGCGCATATGGATCCTAGGCGACTGTAAAAAGGTTGTGAAGTCAAATGAGTCACGATTCCAGTTGGTAAGAGCTTATGGTAGATTTCCCAGGTCCCACGGTTTTGCGAGTTGTTGGTGGTGGCTCCACACTGGTAATGACTGTTCTTACATGGCATGGACTGGGACCTGTGGTCAAACTTGACTGATCGTTCACTAGAAACAGTCATGTTCAGTTACTTGGAGACTATTTTTGCAGCCATTCATGACCAAGTTCCCAGACAAGGATGAAATTTTGCAGGTCAACAATGTGCCATGTCACCAGACCAAAATCAATCACGATTGGGATGAAGAACATTCTGGAAAAATCCAGCGAACGATTTGACCATCTAGACCGCCAGACGTGTATCGAATCGAACATATCTAGGACATAATTAAAAACTAAATGCCTGAGTCGGCAAGAGTTTTCCAGTAATGGAAGGCTGTAGAGAAAGCATGGCTTACTGTTTGTTCAGGGGACTTCGGACGACTTGTTAAGTCAGTTTGATGTATTTTGATTTGCAAAAGGAGCCCCATTAAAAGGTATTCTATGATTTCTGACACTTCAGTGTATATTCCGAGACGAAAATTTTCACCTCCCTACTTGCAAATGATTTTACGGTCACAGTACTATTCAAAGTTACGATGGGAATTGTCTGAACACATTACATGTTTCCAACGAAGACGTCACTGCAACCGCAAGCTATCTTTATTCCGGAACTTCGATGGCTGAGGGTAAAAGGAAACCACGTAAAAGGAATGCGTGCAACCAATTCTCTGATGTAGACGGCTTTCGGCTATGGAGATAAATAACGCTGAGAATTTCTCTGCTCTAAGGTTATATTAAACATATGACGATTCAAGTATCTCCACCACTGCTTTGTGGAAGAGGCGGCTGTTTTCCTACACCGTCGTCGTATTCATAATCCAAATCACCTAAAGCATAGATATGCGTTCCACTGCCATAGCAGTATGTTCAGTATGGCCAGCAATGCGGAGTACAATTATTACCTTTACAACTCGCTGTCCGCTATGCACATTTCTCAAAAACTATTTACCTATACTAACACAACAGTTTAGATAGATGTATCTTCTGAGCCCAGGCATGGGTCAAGGGTCAAACTGTTTGGACAAAGTAATGTAAGGGACCGAAGAGATTATTTCCATCTACTTGTAAAATGTGTAAGCTTGTGAAAATAGGATTTTCATAATTTTGTTTGTATAAAAAGTCCAATATTCACCTTGCCGACTCAGTATATACCTCATCATCATCTGTCTCCAGTCTCCCGGTGTAAGAGTCCTCACCACCTTAGTATGTTCCTCCTTCTTGGACTCTAGACCGTGATACACCTTTCTCCTGTAGTTTCAGTGTCACGAGATCAAGCCATCTCCTCCTGGTCTTTTACCTTTCAATTCTCTTTCCAGTCATATTCTCGCTGTTCTCGTTGGGTCCATCGGCTTGACATGTAGCAGCCATCGCAATATTGCTTTGGCAATTTTTGTGAATGTTTCCATTGAGTGGGATCTCTTCACTCCTGATCTTATCTCTTCTGATTTTCTGTACCCCAAGAGGCAACCTAGTACCCAAGGTAGTAATGGGGTACTACTTGCTGCCTTGCAAGACTGGTAGGGGACTACCTAAGGCTAAGAAAGTTAACGCCACCAGAAATTCCTCTTTAGCGTTAGGCCTTGCAAGCCAGCAAAAAATGTAATTGAAGATAGCTCTCAGCATATACCTAAAAACAAACATTAAGACGGCCTGGAAAGAAGTTTCACGCTAACATAGTTACCGCGTATACCAGTGTATTTCTTCAGTATCGTAAAAAAAAAATTTCAAATAATTTCGCAGGAACAACCCACTTTTGATACAGATTCATTCTTCGTTAGAAATACTTTAACCTGATATTCATCGTACCAAGGAAAATTCGTCTCTGGAATACCAAGTCATAATGAGACAAGACAAAGAAGTCCATGTGAAGGTGAGACGTACTACCGACCACTCTGAGTGCTTTGCGAATTCTACCTTGATGACGTCACGTCTCGTGGTAACCGGTTGGTGGGATCCGCCCACACCCACCCGCACCGCGGAACATCCTCACAGATCCTGCTTCAAGAAAGGCCTTCCACGAGACCTCACAGTGCAACCAACGTTGTTATACCAATCTCAGAGGTTCCGTACTGCTTATAAAAGTTTAATAAGTTTGTTTAGTTAAGTTTCGAAGATCCTTACTTCCTAATTTTACACAACAAGAAAAAAATCATATATGGTGTCTACATTACATTTGTAATCTGTAAATCACAAGTATTGTGGCTGAGAAAAATTGCTTTGCAACAAAACTATCCAGAATAACAGGAAGAAAGAAAGAATACGTATAGGTACCAGTATGGCATTTTATTTCTCTACTCTTATTTCGCCTGTCATTGTGACCTAAGTAAGATGGTGGACGAAATACTATAAGACATTAGTAAATGAAAGAAGATATTCGTATGTCCCCAAATAAATTCAAACTAAACTGTCTGCCAGACAATCCCAGGCCATTATATGCATCAATTCCGTGACGTTTTCGCAACGGTTGGGGTAAAGAGTCACGAATCGAGCGGCTCTACTCCGTACTTTCTCTATCGTATTACTTAATCCCTTGCGATAAGGATCCCAAGCTCCACAACAGTAATCAAAACGTGGACGCAGGAGAGATTTGTACGCTATATACTTTGTAGGAGCGTTACAACTCTTCAAAATAGAATCTATGAATCATAATCTGGAATTGGCTTTACTTACGACGGAAATAATATGCAGGCCCCATTTCGTGTTGCTTTGTACTATTACGCCCAAATGAAGAAAATGTATTGTAATAGGGCATTATTTCCGTTTACACTGAAGGTATTTTGCCTAGTTCTGACTCATCGACGGATCTCCAACGGAAGAGAATAAAAGGGAGTTGATCGTAAGATAAATTTACAGTCTAGATTTCATAAAACATTAATAAAAGATATACAAAATGAATCAACTCAAAGAAACAAAACTTTTCACAGAGACTGTAGAGTAATATTGAATTAATGTAAGGTATCCATAAACATACATCGGATTAAGATTTTAAAAGCTCATTAAAAAAAAGTCAGTGCTAAAGTAGTGATTAAATTCGTTGAAACATTTGTTCCAAGCCGCGTATGGCTAGAATCTCGAGAAGCTTTCATCTAGAACTGAAGATGCGGAAAAACTCTGTTCACTAAAGTCTAATTTCAGTCTACACAGCTGATTTTTTTTTTCAATAGAGATAAATTTAAATGAAAAAATATGATTTATAATATTGTAAAACATTGTTTTCTATTAGTAAAAAATTAAGTTTAACAATGAAATGTGTCAGTTTGTTTAGTACAATAAACAACCACTAATGCAGCTAATTTATTTACTAAAATCGTTGGTAGGTGAAATCAAAAATATATTAGCAGATAACAGAGAGGGAAGACTGAGATAGTTTCTATGACTTACATATAATGCAATGATTCGCAGTTACGATTTCTCCATCAGTTTAGATTTTCTCTGTCCCGTCTCACTGATTTCTACACTCCGTTTTAGTTTCTTTTATCAATAATACAGCGAAAGTTCGGAATATTCACACAAAACAGACCCGCGTACCCAGCAGACGTAAATAACAATTGGCGACTGGCATAAATTAATTTAGGTTTGGCGTTATGCTGTGGGTAATATGCTCTTGTGTAGAGATCAAATTAAATAATGTGCGTACGCCAGCGCCGCTGTTATGCGTGAGCTCAATTGGTGAAGCCGTAAAATTTAACAGCCGTAACAAATAACACACTGTACATAACAACGATACCATTGCAATAAAGTATCGTACTTGATCTTTCCACACGTTCTGGATATGTTTACACTGTAAAGCGTGAAAATTCTATCCGAATTTACAGTTGACTCCCAGTGTTCTGACACTACGTATTCCATAATAACTACTTTGGTAATTCAAATATTTGCAGCGCTTTTCGTATTCGTGCAAAAGAGATCTTCCATAGATGAAACACGAACAATTATAAAACGTTATTTACTTAACTCGAGCAATATTAATTCTTCATGATTGTAATTATCAAGCCAATGCACTATAATTGTATTGCCTACATGTTTAAGCGTCATTTGGCCCTTTTTATCTTCAGACTTTCCAAACAAAAGTATCAAAATCAGGATTCGTGTAGTATAATTTTACAGAAGCCCTTAAATTGGAGACGCAAAGTATGAGCCATCCCTTTCGCGTAGATGATAGTGATAAGCCGCATAAAATGGTGGATACAAATCGGCAGCAGTACGCCGATCTGTACCCAATATGGAGGAGTTTGAATTGTGTACATAACTTCTAATGTGGTCAGTGGAAACAAGAAGCAAGTTAGCCATGTAACACTAGAAAAGTGATGCTTCAAGGTAAAAGAGGAAAATTAGTGGGAATGCGACTGACATGGTTAGGAGAAAACCGCAAAAAAACAACCTAAACAATAAATCACCTGTCACAACGAAGAGTCAAGTCTGGGCGATTCATTTGTAGTTTCCTAATACCTCCTGAATAGGACCGCGGAATAACTTCATCACAACTGTATTTAAGGTAAAGTACTGCGGCAATTGTAAAGAGAAAAATTACATTTAGCATAAGGAAAACCGGAACCCTAAAAAAAATTGGTGGAAGAGCAAAGCTTTCCCAGAACCCCATAAATAGAAAGTTGTATGGACTTCCATCCGTAACACAGAACAAAAAATTGAAATTATTAAAACTTAACCAGCACAGAAATTTTATGGAATGATGGAATAGCAAACTATAAAGTCACTAGCCAAATACGGAATAGTAAATTTGAAAAAAATGTCACAAAATGTGTTTGATGTCTCTTAGGGCTACTGAACAGCTACTCCGGCTGGATGAAAAACGGTAAAACATAATTCAAATAACAGAACAAAAAACAAGACGCGTTTTTCCAATACGCGTTATAAAACTTACAATCTAAAGAAAGAAATATTCGTTGCCAGAATTTAAAGGTGGAGACTACAGACTAGTCTATGGATAACTTCTAGGTCAGTCATCAGAGGCCTAATACGAACTGAATTGTACAGTTTAAAATCACAACAAAACCAAAGCGGGCTAGAAAGGTGACGTTACTTACTTTAAAATAACGGAAGTAAGCGAATTAACGAGCTACAGCCGTAAAACACACCAAAAGACTTAAACCAACGGAACAAGTTGGGCTGGCGGCAATTAAGACCAGCTCGCTCCGGGAAGCCTTTTGAAGGAATCCTAATTGCGATAATTAGTGCTCGGCGGTGGTGTGATCACAGACAGAGAGAGTGAGAGAGGCAATCTTCAGAGGGTGTCTGGTTCCAAGAAGCAATCCAAGAATTTTGTCCAATTTAAGGCTCTTTGTACCGATATGAATGGTGAACGTCCAGTAACAATAGGCAGCTTAATCGACCGCGCCCATTAGTGAGATAATATCGATATTATGATTTGGTTGGTATGTAGCACTGAATCGATAGGCATCCATCTTAAAAGTCGACATGGTCATTCGTGTTGGTGAGTTTCAATGTATTTCAGCTTTTGCTGCTGATGTTACATATTTAAGATGGTGTTTAGAGAAAAACATAGGGATTAACCTGACCTTAACAGTTATTCCGAGTGTGATTTTGTAATCATAGGCTTCCCGGCCGGTGACAATGGACTCTTAGCTGTCCGGTTAATTTTACTAATGATTGTATACAGCATACTTCAGTCCGCAGTAATGAGCTGCGAAAGCTATCAGAAATTGCTAAAAATATATCAGTATAAAACCATAATTCCAGTCAAAATAATTACTCATTGGGATTTTAAACATAATTATTTGATTATTAGGTTAAATAAACATAATTCTTCCTAATATTTATCTCTGTCAGACATTAAACTCGGCCACAATTTTTTTCTTATACTTATTTGTTTAAAGCACAACAATAAGGGAAATGATATGTCAACTGCGCAGCTTGGATATGAAATAACTAAATCTCAATGTGACATTTAATAGACATGGAAGTAAATCATCTTTTTTTGCAACTTGTTGTAGGTTTGAAGAAAATTCCTGGAGAGAAAGAGAAAAATTAAACTCAACGTACCCACGCAAAATCACTTAGTTAATTAGTGGGCGATTTTAAACGTCATTTACTACCTCACTCTTTTAATAAAATGGTCCTGAAATACAATATGACAAAGAGTCAACGTTTATAGTTGATCAGTAGCTTTCGTTTTTAGGCCTCTGCAGTGCTCATTGCTTAATCTGTCAATCAGTAGGCTCCATCCGTAAAACGTTTAAGTGAGGGAGAGTGACTAGTGATGTCGTGTTCTATCTCTGAGCATGTCGGCCATCTTGACAAGAGCAGCACAGAAGTAATGAGCAATCAAGCGCTAAAACTGCAAAGTATTGTTTGCGATAAGTGCAGACTTACGCTGTCGCTCCCACAGAAGAAATACATGTATAGGATGACTGTTCAAATCTTTCGAATCCCTTTCTAAGCAAAACGCTTAATGAACAATTTAAACTACCGTCAAGAACTCAATATGTTTCAACATTTCATATTTTTCCCACGATATTCTATGTCTGGATTAACTAATCGTTCTAAGCGGTTGACACATCAGAGTAGTAAACGGTTCTAATTCTAAAATTAAAAATTACATTTCACATTTGAGTTTTATGCTAATGTCTTGATGGAATTCTGTAAGTGAAATTGAATTATTTATTTGAATTTTATGCTAATGCTTTGATAGAATTCTTTAAGTGAAATTGAATTATTTGACCCTATCAACAATAATCTAGAATTGTTTACACAAAATCGCCTATTGGTAAGAACGCTGGGAAAAGATTTGAATTCGCGTTGTTGGTAATTCTTTAAATCATTGGATTTATTACACTCAACCAACTTGCAATTTTTCTCAGAAATAAAAACTTGGAAAAATTCTCAGATAAACAGATTCACTTCCTTCCCGTTCAATGCGAAGATCTTTAAAGACAAAGGTATCGTAAAGTACAAACCCGATAAAAAAATTCAGGCACATTTGTCACTATTTCTACATGTTTCACTGTGTGTTACACTGTATATCGTAACATCGCGAGAGGACATTAGAAGAAATATTCATAACTTCTGTAACAGAAAACAAATATCTATCACTCAGTCACTGTTAAATTTACAGAGCTGTGAGTATCAGGGAAAATAGATGTCGAGATTATTAGAGCCAGCTTTCGATATGATATCCCACGGACCGTAACCATAACCTACCAGAAATTATTTCAAAAATTCATCGATAGCATAAATTTGGTCACCGTATCAATGTTTCAGCCTAGTTCACGTCAATCCCACATTATTACTTACCAGCAGTGTGGATATCCTGGAAGTTTTTTTAATAAATAAAAAAATTAAACACATTTACGGCATCTGTATCCGCACGGTCAGATCTCAGTATCAGTTAAGAGATTTTCAGACGCGTTGTCATTTCATCGTTTTGAGAATAATTATAACACAGTACGAATATAACATTCCATTGAAACAACGCAGGGTGAGGTCAGGTCTCGAACCAGCGACCCTCAAAACGTAAGGCCAGCACGACGGCCCTCATGCCGTCGCAGCAGGCGAGGCGAGCCTTGGAGAACTGTAACATGAATTTCTTTGTTTGCTCAGATCTGTGACGACTAATTCCTTTCAGTGTTGGTATTCACTTGTTGCGCCTGAAAACCATTTCCTTTTGCTGAACTTGGTCATTCTGCCGAGTGCCCGCAATAAACATCTTTGACCAGAGTAGTTAGTGTGTGCATGGTGGAGGCACGAATTAGGTCACAGCCGAGATGGCGGAACAGATAGCATAGTGCAGAGAGCAATTACTGAGGTCACTGCTCAGCTCAACATGTTACACTGCAACGAAAAATTCCTATGATATCATTAATTATAGTTCTTAATGTTTTATTTAGGTTGTCAGTAAAAAGCATATTATAGTGGGAAAAAGATCTACTATCTGAAGACAATTTTTCTTGATGGAGATGGCATGGGTTTTAATGATGTATTATTATTAGTTATTACTATTAATTTAATTGCAATGGAGCACAAGCTCTGGTGGCAATTCCCCTAGTATTAACCAGTTGTATTTGGATTACGTCGAATTAGTATGAAGGCTGAACAGTTAAACTGATTTTGTGAATTTTATTACGAAGATGATTAAAGAATTTAATTTTTAGTGATAATTCATGAAACATTATTTAAATTGAAGACAGACGGCACTGGGTAACTAGGGAAGTGATAAGAGATATAAAACATAGAATCTAAATTAACTGACAGTAAGTAATTTGTGGAACTACTGTATAAAAAGTATTAATTATTGATGGTATAAACCTGCTCAAATTCTTTAATCACTATTCCCTAGTAGAAAGAGTAACATGCGTATTGATACGGGAAAGTGCTGTGCGTCCTTTATAATTTCTATCCCGAACAGGATAAGAAAAAGACATATTTCTTACTTGGATACCCAAAAATATGCATAAAAGAACTGATTTGTAGTAAAAATTCAATAAAAATGATAACTGCATTGGCATCAGTACATTAAATATTACAACAAGAGATAGGGAAATTCTCATTACAATCTTCATTTGTAGAAGAACTGGACTCTGCCGAAGAATTTAAAGGTGACTTCGTAGTCTTATTTAAGGTGAAACACATACGATGCTCAGAAATAAGTACTAAGCTGCAACTGAACAGTAACAGTAAACTATAAAGATTTAATTAATTTGTTTGTTTGTTTCTTTTTTTCCAAGCTGTCTTTGTATTCGAAGTTTTAATCCCCACCTGAAATATTATATGAATATTGAACGAAATATTTTAGATCAGTAAAAAATTTGCTCACTACTTCTGTTCTCGATTCATTTCAAATTTTATAAAAGCGGTAATAGTTTACTTGTGTGTCAATCATATACTTTCGTTAAGGGTAGGCAGGAAGAATAGAATGACTAATTAGAAGAGTAGAATTAATCATTAAAAATATCGTGATGAGTAGATAGAAAAATTTTATACATGCATGAGTAGGTGATTACTATAAATTATTTAGTAAATATATCAAATATCCACATTTAATGACAGTGAATAGAAAAGATAATATTTAAGTTACAATTTTATTCATATTAAGTAATTAAAACTAGTATTTTCTCATTGTATTCTCCATCGATTTGAAAGTTATGAACTCTTATTTCAGGTATTTTAAATATTCTAACGTTTTACATCTTTCACAGCTGACATGTTACACAAATGTAAATTTTTATTTTTACCTTTTTTATTTTCCATAAAAGACAACACTTACTCAAACTATTTTGGAGCAGAATGAAATATAAAATAACAAACTAGGAAATGTAGCCCTGAAGATTTTTTTGTTAGGTGGGGATTATAACGTCGAAGACAAAGACAGCTTGGAAAAAAAAAAAAAAAAAAATTAATTAAATCTTTAAAGTTTACTGTAACTTGAATGAAAAATGGTTTCTGTTGCAGCTTAGTACTTAGGCCTATTTCTGCGCATCATATGTATTCACAACTTCGGCATTGCTATCTTTTCCGAGGCATTAAATCGAACTGAGCATCCCTTCTATTTGTGAACAAATATACGCCACAGTTTTGTCTTTTGAAATACAAATGTCTGCAGGTATAACATTCTATTAATCAATAAGAGAGTTTCAATTTTTTAATTTTTGATTTTCGCTATAGAAATTCCTGCACTGAATTAATCTAGTGCTATTAGGAATATGCATTTTCATTTTCTTCACACGTAAATATTGTTATGTGAACCGCTTGAGTCATTGATTAGCCTTCTGATGAGATCCTTAATACCAACAATAAATTTTCTAAAGGTTTAGGCTCTAGGTTGATGTAAGAAAGGTCATCTGCTGGTAACATGAGAACGAGAATGAGTGTGCGCGTATATGATGTGCGTGCAAATAAAGATGGTTATTAACAGCACACTGGATATTGCTCGAAATAATAAGTACGTTGTAGAAGAGGGAAAGAGTCGGGCACGCACGTGAAAGTCTAACATGAAATGTGAAATGCCTTTTCTTAATTACACATTTACCACCAGAAAAATATCTGGATGATGATTACAGCAAATTGGAACAGTTTTTCTTTTTTCTAGTTCATCCACCGTGTGCTGTTATTAGTGTACTCCATCCACTTACAAGTTACCGACTGATAAAAGTCACAATTTGTTAAGTCTTCGAACCGTATAAGTTTTGAGAAAGTGTGTTTTATTGTGCAGAACATAAAACAAGGCTTGCCTTACTAGGTCTCCCAACCGTAGGTGGTTAGCATGGAGTGTGTTATCTCTCAGTATCAACTTCCCGTGAAGATTTAACTGTGGCGGTTTTCTCTCGTCTTTCCCAGTGCGAATAAGTTCGTAGATGTGTTACGTACGACGGAGAGGTTGGAATCCGGTGCCGGCCTATTCCCGCCCACTCTTTAAGATACCACAGGGACATCAAATTTTAATGTCTTCTTATGAAGGATAAATCACCAAAAAATTTAAAAACCCACAATTCATATGTGCCGTGGAAAGATTTTGTATTTAAACCAATTTTTAAACTCAATATGGTGTTTATCAATTGTGCATCATCACCTCTTCTAAGCTACTGTTCATGTCCTGAGTAATGAAAATTTATTTAGCATCGAGAGACTAATACGCGAACCCAGGGTCAAGCTCCAGACACCGTTGCGGTTCATTAGCAATCCAGACCACAACACATGTTGTTTTTAGGTAAAGAATACCTTCGGGGAAGAGGGGAAATGGGAAGATTGTGGCTGATTCCAGCATATGGCTACGTTACTAAGGAAAAATATCCGAAAACAGTAATTTGAGATTTGAGCCTCGGGGCACTGTGTATACCACCGAACAGTATGGTGGCAGTTGAAAGTTAACATATATTCATTATTCACTGTCGGTCTACCGTAAATTAATTGTATGAGATGGTGATCTGTCGTACTGAACCAAGCAATATTTCCTACTACAGTAAGTAAATTGTATGGAAGTTGTTGAAATATACTCAGATTAACATCTGAGGTGACGATTTTATGGGAGCATAATGGATCCATAATGTGGAACAATAATACCTCACGCAAAACGCCAACCAATTGTCCAAATCAAGCAGCAGTTTTCGCTAAAACTCTTGTAACGGAATGTTTGTCGTCTTTTTTTTTTTTTTTTGCTGTAATCGTCGTTTTATTGGCTTGATACAATCCTTCATCCCTTTATATCTTGTGCTAACCTCTCTACATATACCTTACAACCCACGTCCTCATTAATCTGCTTCATATATTATAATCTTTGTCTTCCTCTACAGTTCTTACCTTCGACTGTTCCCTCCACCAACAAATTAACCAAACCAGCATGTCTCAAAATATGACCTACCAGCCTGTCTCTTCTTGCTGTAAGCTTCTTCCACAAACTTCTTCACTCACCCATCATTTCCAAAACTCGTTCATTTCTTACTCTGTCTGTCCACTTAAATTTCAACATTCTTCTGTAGGGCCATATTGCAAATGCTTCAATTTTCCTTCTTTCCGGTATTCCTACAGTCCATGTTTCGTTACCGTAAAGTGCTGTGCTCCACGCATAGAATTTTAAAAAGTTTTTTCCAATTCCTAGATCAATATTTGAAACTGAAAGATTTCTCTTTTTCATGAAGGCTCTTTTTGCTAGTGCTATTCTGCTTCGGCCATCGGTTGCAATTTTGCTTCCCAAGTAGCAGAATTCCCTTACTTCTCCAATTGCATTCGATCCTTTATTTTTATTATCTAATATACTAGTATTGGTATCATTTCTGCTACATTTCATCACTTTAGTCTTGCTTCTATTTATATTCAGTCTAAAATCTTCCTTCAGTATTTTGTTCATGCCATTCAGTAATTTCTTAATATCCTCAGCCCTTTCTGCTAACAAGACAATGTCATCAGCAAATCGTAGCATAATGATTTTTTCTCCCTGAACGCTTTTGCCACATGGAAATTTTTATTTTACTTTCTTTATTGCTTCCTAGACTAGTAGCTGTAAATTGACGTGACCACTCGGATGAAGTCTCACGGTCGAAACACACAACCACAGTTTAAACACCAATGAATTTTAGGTTTTTCATCGAAGAAGAAAAGCTCCCTAGTCTAAGTAGCTGTGATCCGCTGCTGTAGTATACCGACGGGTGTTGTTCCGATTCTCATCAAAGTGGCTGCATCAGCTTAGTCTGCTGGTTGAGGCATTTTGTTGGTACAATTATCCCATTGAATTTGTTGTAAAAAATTCTCCGATTCAATCCTGAATTCAAGGAAGATGGGACTTTAATTAGGTTTGTAGTATTTTGTTACCAAAATTCTGCTATGCTATTACATCAATAATGAAAACGATAAACGCAAGTAGTAGAACGAAAAAGCCAGTAACCATTTAATGACTGTTGTTAATTTTTTTTAGAGAATATTGAGAGCGTTATCATAATAGAATGGATCAATGGCTTGATGCCTCCGGAGCATTTGCAGTATATATCAAAATAAATTTAACTACAGGAGATGTAGTTTGATAGAACAATGAGATATTTCCTTCAATCATGTGAATAACTCTATGAGCACAGTCAAAAAGCCTAAGCAAGTAGGAGTGGTTAAATCATTGCGAATGCAGAGACGAAACCAGCGGTTCGTACAGCGAGGAGGATTCGGGAAGGCCAAAAAACAGACGAGAAGCGCGTTACGTAATGCTTTTCAGAGATAAGTAAAATGTTTGCTCTACGTTCCAAGCAAAGAGAATCTAAAAGAACTTCTGTTGGCGAAATACATGCGTAAGAGCAGTAACTGAAATAATTCCATGACAGAATTACTTTCTAGATGGACGAAAGTTTTTGTGATAAGAGGTGTATACTCCTAGACAAAAGCATTGTTTTATCGAAATCTTATAAAAAAGGAATGTTAAGGACAAGATACTGAAGAACAGATAACTCATAGCTTCGGGACAGATATGGCTAATGGTAATACACAAGACTTTAATTTCAAATGATTTTTCAACCGTAAGATAGTAATTTCGATCAATGAGACCACAGTTAACGGGCTAAAATCACGAGTTAATTGAAATTATTTAACAAAATCAGTCCAGAACCTACTAAGAATCAAAAAATATGCCAGATCACATGGTGAACAGTGGAAAGGAATATTTTGGAGAATCCTGCAACGTTTTGCATTGATATGTATTGCGTTACTATTACTAGAAAAGTGTGATTTTGACCGATAAACTGTTTACACCTAATAAATTTACCAAGATAACTGTATAAAGCAATCTAAAAACCGTAATCAGACTGGTCGCAAGCTCAATGCGTCAAATTCTAATGCGTACCAATCTATCTTCTTCTGTGAATTCTCTATCTCATCTTAACAGAATTTCTTAAATTATTGGTCATTCAGAACACGGCTGGAATAAAATTAATTCAACAAAAACTCTTCTAATATAGTTAACTGTTGTGAATGAGTGAATGAAGTTGATTCGATATGGAATATGATAAAAAAGGTCACGCACATATGAAAAGACCAACACAGCTTAGGTTAATGGCGTCACGGTTATATACAGACAAGCATTTCAGCAACAAGAGAATGTAAACCATACTAATTCTACACATACTAAAGTATTTTAGTTTTTCTAAGTAACATTTTATAATGGATTCTAAACAATTCAATGTATGTAAAATTATTTTACTACTTTAACCTGATGGAAAAACGGCAGAAGTAACAAAATTAGGTCTGAACAATCGTTCTAATAAAATTATAAGATTCAGTTAACGCCGTACTTTAAAATAAAGAAATTGTTTCCCATTTCTAAAATAAGCAACTGTTAGGCATCATGAATTAATTGATATTGTACTCTCCATACAAAAACATTCTGATTAAAGGCACTGTATAAGTAAAAATTATATGACATCTATTCCAGTCACTAACTGCATTCCCCATTATTCTACACACAATTTGTGCAGATGTTATTTTCACAGTGATTTCGTCAAGTATTAATTCATTTTTATTCAGTTTTATGGAAATAATTCTATCTTAAAAGGTTCTATGTAAAACAAAACAGCCAAGTATTAGGGTTAAATTTGTTTTATATTGTAGTTTAGTTTTATTTTTCTTGTCTAACAACATATCGTTACTTACATGTTTATAAAGAACAGGCAGAAAGAGTACTATCAAAGTTAAAAAAAATGTAACATTAAGTATAAAATCATATGTTTTAGAGATAGTGTATAATGAATTTGTGAGGTAAAGGATTGATTTTTTAAGGGAGCTTTAACACGTGTTGCTAATTTTATCCACATTTATATGCATGTATTTCACGTCAGTATAAGATTTGTACCTGTCGCGAAATCAATACCAATACCTCGGAGAGAAATTCCATGTTTCCCGCTTTGACAGCGGATTTGATGAATGTAGCTTACAGATATCACCAGCAGAGCCATTAGAGAGCCTGGCTTAACGTGTCTGATCAAGAGCAAACACGCTCAATCACTGTCTCGTCTGTAAGGCGCGAGAGAGTCACATCGATGACTTAGTTGGAAAATACTGGACAACATCGAATGTAACCATAAGTAGCAAAGCAGTGCGCATGTTCAGACGTCCGATAACGGAGTTCTGGTAGCTAGAAGTGTTAATACCAACCTACTTTTGGCAAGAAATATTTATAGTCTAAGCTATAATTATTTGTGATATCATTGAATCACAGGATAATACACAGTACCTTGAAAGGACAGAGGAATAAGATTGTGTAACTTAGAAGTCCCGTTTATTCTATTTAAGCATCATTTAAAGTAATTAAATTATGGATTCAACAGTATTTTTTCTAAGCTCTGAAATTTTTATTTTTATTTACAGCTGTTTTTGGGTGATCAAATTACTATAATGAAGTATTTTGGCCTATTTATCATTTACATTGTTTAGTTTAGTGCGGGTTTCCTAATTAACACACCATAGATAAGATACTGTCGCTATCGCACAACTTTGATATTCTCTGCAATCTATGAGTCTTTAGAAGATTCTCCTGTAGCCGTAATAAAAATTGTTGTTATAGTTTTCGCGGTCTTTTGATTTGCACACACCATAACTCGTTGTTGTACTTCCCATTCTGTATGGAAGACTCGATAGCAACGACGGACAGTTTCAGTAATTTTTTTCCGTAGGGGTTTAATGGCCGGTAGATGTCCGTAGGGTTTGGGCATCTAAATGGCCGAGTTTTAATTGCTTGCGTCTTTCGAGTCTGCAGCAAGCACTATCCTAATGAAGTAACGGAAGTTTCGCTTCTTTTTTTCGCCTTTTCGACCTGGAGTGATTTGGGGAAACCATGGAAGATTAAAATCTGGATGCTAGGACGGGGATTCAAACCCGCGTCCTCTTGAATGCGAGGCCAGAACGTTAACCGTTCACCCACCACTCTCGGTTTCGCCATTTGTTTAATAAACGTGTATGTGTTATGTATGATAAATTAATAATGTTTTTGGAACGTGTACTGTTTGAGACTGAAATGGGGAGCCGTCAGAACATTTATAAAAGATTTTACGGAAAATCACCTAAAAACGTCTTAAGGATTGGCGGGTACGCCAGTCCCAGGTTTTTTCTTACTTGCCCAGACCACTGTGATGGCGCCTTAGCGCGCATGGTGACATTGGTGGATTATAAATAACCTGATTTGATACACTTAAGATGGATACGTAACGTTATAATTATTTTTCTGCTAAGAGCTTGTAACCAATCGACAAAACAGCTTGAATTTGTATGCTTAAGGCGTTATGGCAACAGGAAAGGAGTTTAAAGAGAAATCCCTTCTTACTAATAAAGAAGTTCAGTAGTCACATAAATCAAAGTTATTTCTTAAATACTACTACTACTACTTAAAAATTTTGTGTGACATGAAATTACAAGGAATTTAAGGCTACGACAACAATTTGATGCTGCATAGCTAAATTAAAAAAATAGCTAATAAAAGCTACCTTTCTTTTATCGCCTCATTGCTTCGATACGTAGAGGTCAAACTTTTTAAGCTAAGGGTAAACTTTGCCCTTGCCCTGCCGGCGTTTGTTTGCAGCAAGCTATAAACGTACATGCGGGGTAATAAAGGCTGCTGAAGCCATTAACACAAGTAACCACTGTCGTTAAAAGACCCATCAACAGTCACTTACAGCGTATCAGTTCACTCTCCCCCTCCCTTTGTCTTACTCTTGTCCTTGGGAAACCGCATTCTCTACTCAAGTGCTATGCCCTCCTTAATACAGATAGTCAGAATGAATTTAGTTATTACTGACTCCAAAATGTTGGGTAATATTCGCAGGACCACAGTTGGGTCTGGTTTCCCCTCTTATCTATTTATTGAGGGATCGGATTCCAAACCTCAGAAGCAACAGTATCTACAGAATTGAATTTTTGCTTCATGCATTCACCACATGCCCCGGACTCGAAAATGTTAGTATAACCGAATGGAGAGAAAAAAAATAGTCATTTGAGAGATATCACAATAAAAAAATTGTTATCGTTTATAAAATAGTATATCTGTGTCAATCTGTCACTCAAAAATCAAATAACGGTAAAAAAAAATATGCATTCCACGTGCGGTACTTACAAAAGTAAAAGTGGGCCACTTAGGTTGGCAATAGAAGGAAGAATCAAAGAACTAATTACCGATGCCTTAAAATTCAGATTAAGCCCTTGCAAACTGTATTCATTGTACCGAGATTCTGCTCTAACAGTCCTCAAAAACCGTAATCGAAACTATACTGAAAATGCCATCCTATTTAGGATCGATGAAATATTGTAAATGTAACAGGACGAGGAGCATTTTGTACTGATGAAAGCACAAAACTGAAATAAGCGTTTATAAGCTAACAAATGAAGCAGCCTTGTCGGGAAAGGCTGTTTATACCAAGATATGACACGTCCTTTAATGTCGAATGATGGAAGCATGACCGCAGAAACAGGACTAAATCACAAGGGCCAAGCCAAACGTACATCCTGCAGAAATGAATCCAAACGTTCCTCGAAGTAACAAGCAGTACGGATGCTCTACTTCCACACATCGTTAAGATATTATTATTATTATTTTACAAGAGCTTACGGCTCGTTGAGGTTATTTAAACCGGGAGAGGGTTGGAACAAGAAGGCATTTGGCAATGGCCTTATGAAAGAACTAAAGGGACATTCGCCTAGAATGATTTAACGAAAACATGGAAAACGGAATACTTCATGGCCGGCCATGAATCGAACACGCGCTCTCCCGAATGCCAGCCCCAGCGTTAACTACTCATCCACCACGATCGGTGTACATACGAAGACTTAGGTTTAACGCTCCATCAAATACTTGCATATCCTGAAGTTTCCATTTCTCCTAAATCGCGGTTTCATTAATTCACTGCCTCCACGTTTATTTGTGCGCGTCGCGCTTCCGTTTTCCAGATGATATGAATACATTCTGTGACGCTAAAATATCATTTAACTACTGATTCGGTGATATCTGTTTCTGGAGGTTACCTCTTCTGAAAAAGCAGTCCATTTTTCATTGCATGGATGTGGTTGAAGTTTGTGACAAATAATTTAAACTTTGTAGCTTTGCATCCAGCTAGGCGCAAACTGCTGGGATCGCGAATTACTTCAGCACATACAAAACACATACAGGGGGAGGACAAAATAATACGAACACCTGTGAAATAATGGAAAACCTTTATTAATAGGGGGTTGGACCACCCTTTGACTGAAGTACAGATTTAATGCGACGTGGGATAGATGCATAAAGGTGATGGACAATATTTAAAGGTGTATTAAGCCATAATGGAGCCACCCCCATGCTTCAAAATTGGCAAGAGGCATTCAGGATTAAACGCTTCCCTGGGCGTTCTCCAGACATAAACGCGTCCGGTCGTCTTAAAAGGGTGAATGACGATTCATCTGACCATATTTCCTGTTGCCACTGCTGTGGGGACCAGCCTTTGTGATCTCTGCAGCACTGGCGTCGCTTGAAAGCATTAGTTGCTGTCACCAAGGGTTTACGAATTGCCACTCTGCCATAAATGTTCGCAGCATGAAGTTCCCTTTTGACAGTTTTTGTTGAAACGGGGTCCTGGAGATGACTGTTCATTTCTGATGTTATAACGATTGCTTGTGCTTTCGAGGTACTATGCGCTTCAAGACCCGTCTATCCCTATCAGTAAGCTTTGACTTTAGGCAACTGTTGTGCTTTGAAGACGCCGTCTTACCCTCTTTCGTGTACGCTGTCATAACGGCTGATACCGTACTCCTTGCAAACCCCAAAAGGTTTGATGTTTCCGTAACCGATGCTCCACTTACACGCGCTCCGACAATCATTCCTCTTTGGAATTCTGACAGGTCTGACATTTAAACTTATCACAGACAGTTCGATAGACGCATGCAACGCAGGTGACTGCTGTTGAGAGACTGATACTTTCCTCTTCACGCTCACTAGGTGGCAGACATCTGTTGCAGGTGGCGCGGCTGTACTGCATGTATGAAATACGTCATACTTTTTCACAGGTTTTCGTATTATTTTGTCCTCCATCTGTATAACGTACCTTTGGTGAATATAAATTTCAAAATACGGTATAGGCGAGCCTTACCAACTACTATGAAACCTTGTGCTAAACAAAAATGCTAAGTAATGCTTGACGTCGTCTGGTTATTCCCAACCTTAAGGTGGTCCTTGGGATAGGAGGAAAACAATCAGTCACGTAACCATGCGAGACAATATCAGTGATGCCATATAAAAGCATCTATACTCAATAACTTTATCGAGGGAGGATAGAAACATGGAAACGATGAACGAGATTTATATCAATGGACATAAGGAAATGAACATATTAACACAGTACAGAACCAAAAGGAAAGTGGGTACCAGTATTTTATACCCTCGATGAAAAAGTTCACTTGCAATAGTCCTTCCACTGAGAATTATGCAGAATATAGAACGACAAGGTGTTTTACAATATCGAAGTGAAAACTGTTTTGGCGGCGCCGTATGGGTTGAGCTGAGAACTTGGAAACAAATATAACCATGTGATGAAAGGTCGACGCATCACGATACGCCGAAACGCAATGTTTTTATATTAATATTTCGATAATATCTGTATGAAATCTAATACCGCAGTGTAGTGCCGATTTATGTATGTAGAACATTGATATATTCCCTGAGTAGTGTCGATTTTAGATAATCAAGTCGACAAAAAGTTCGACATCAGCGCGCTTCCTGCCTAATTCGTTAAATATATAACAACAGAACGTGTGTAAAGCTGCGTATGAAGCATGCGCGTCTGCCGCGGGAGTCTTGTTCGAGCGCAGCAAAGCGGTAAATTGCCGTCCGAGCCATTTTTGTGACGAGCGCGGCAGCCAGGCGCGGCATCGCAACCCAGCCAGCACTGCGCTGCAAAAACAGGCACGGACCGTCCCACGGACTCCGGTAGTATCCGATCGTGAATGGAATGGTCGTAAAGCAGACTGTACGACCAAGGCCATGTCACAGGTTCGTTGAAATTGTTATCGAACCTTGCGACACGACACGCTCCGGGCGAACACGATCGCACCTGTCGTAACGTGAGTGCAGATGTTTGAGACAGTCCGTACGACCAAGCTACTCAGTCTAGGATCTTCCTGTGGCGAGAAAACGTAAAGTTATTGCTAAACGGGTCTTGGCATTTACTGCATCTCCCATTAAAGTATCTTATATGACGTTTGTGTTCTTACGGCCTCAAGTAGTTTATCATAAGTTTGATAATTTATTCGAAATTAATATTTGTAGTCCCCGGGTTCTTCTGTCACTAATTCATTTAGCAAGCTGATGTCAGTGTATAAATTTCTTCTAGGCAACCATTTTTTTCATCCATGCGATCTAATAACGCTACAGCAAGTGAAGCTTTTGTTTTTTTACTCATAAAATTTATAGTGATGTATGAAATCAAGAGCACTCCACTTGGCGCTAAAGACATCCGACACCTATTGTGAATTCTTGTCGAGAGTGGTGCTGTAACTGTTAGCATTCTGGCCTCGCATTCGGGAGGACAGTGGTTCGAATCCCCGTCCGGGCATCCAGATTTGTGTTTTCCATGGTTTCCCAAATCACTCCAGGTAAATAACGGAATGCTTCCTTTAAAAGGCCATGGCCGAATTCCTTTCCATTCCTTGCCCCCCATCATGTCCCGCCTCTAAAGCCCTCGCTGTTAAAAGACGTTAAGCAGTTTAAAAAAAAAGAAAATATGCGACGAGTCGCGTAACGTATGTGTGGGAATTTTATTTATTTCGTGTCAGAAACATACAGTCTCATAATCAGAAACGTCAAATTGTACTGGACCAAAACTTGGCCACCTCAATTACATTTTCCGAGGCCTCATACAGATCGGCTTCCGAGCAGGATGCTGGACACAGTCGACAGTGGAGCATGTGCTGAACAGTCTGATCTTTTCCACAGTGGCACTTCATGTCGTCGACCACCACGTTGCTCCATCTTGTAAAGTTGACTTTGCATCTGCCCACTCCTGATCTTAGCCTATTCAAAGACTTTCACATCAACCATCCCTTGTCGTAGAGAGGTGGCAAAGAATTGGACAATCTTTGTGTGGGAATGAAACTATCGTTGCGATGGTTCGATTGATAATTTTTGCGACCGTCGTACCTTGTATGGCCTGCAAAACTATCCAGGCACGGTCAGTTTTCACGAAGCAACCATGGAGGGTTCACGTGCACGAGCAGCTGCCGTATCACATTGTTCACGAGAAACCTACCGAAAAATGCGTTGGTCGATGAGGAAATTTTATATTATTAGAATGCAATACGGCGTGACACTTGCGGAACGCATAAGATATGAAGCCATTGAGGATACAATAGAAAAATGTACAAGAATGACAATAGAAGAGTTCGAGTTCTTAAAATCATTAATGGAGCCAAGTGTGAATAAAGTGAAGACTCAATTTCGAGATGCTATTTCAATTACTGAAATACTAACTATAACTTCAAGATTTCTAGTAACTGCAAACTCGTATACTAACTAGCCTGCAGTATCTTTTTCGAATGTCAAAACGATATTCAAAGAATAGTTCTAGATATTTGCGAAGCATTATGCGAAACTATGAAAGAGTGGGTAAAGATAAATAAATAAACCTAGTTTTCTTTGTTGTTATTCAATTTTCTGTTACAATTTTTAACAAGAACTTGTTACTTAAGTAAAAATTTATTGAGCTAATCATGACATATGGCGATTCTGAAGATTGGCGTTGATTAGAGTTTCAAGTGAAGATTGTGGCCGTAATGGATGTGATACCATCGGAGTCTGATTGGACGGCACATTTAACGTGACACAAAAAATCTTTTGCACTGTACAAAGGTGTATTAAAAGGCGTCGCATTCAGCTATCCATGGTAGCAAACAGTCGCTGTGCCGCGCGAACCAACTCGAACAAAGGCTCCTCCGTCTCAACTGCGCGCGAGGCAAGTATTGGGGGTCTTTGCCGCGTTCCTAAATACCGAAAGAGAATGGCTCGCAGCGCACGTACACCATATCCATTATGCGCGGCGGTCGCATGACCGAATGCTCTAGAGTTTGCCGCGTGTAGTTGGTACGCATCACGAGAATTGTAGAACACAAAACGTTTTTCATAAAACCTCCGCAGCAGCATGCATCGACCCATTACAGAATTGTCGCAATAAGGGAGTTTGCTTTTTTTTTTTTTGTTTATGGCCTTACGCCTCTTCGACGTCGAGGTCATTAGAGGTGGGAAACGACATTTGGAATGAAGGGGAGAAATTCGGCCAAGGCCTTTTGTAAGAACCATCCCGGCATTTGTTTGCAGTGATTTAGGTAAACGATGGAAAACCGAAATTTGGATAGTCAGATGGGTAATCGAACCAATGTCCTCTCAAGTACACTCCTGGAAATTGAAATAAGAACACATTGACGCCGGTGTGTAAGACCCACCATACTTGCTCCGGACATTACGAGAGGGCTGTACAAGCAATGATCAAACGCACGGCACAGCGGACACACCAGGAACAGCAGTGTTGGCCGTCGAAGGGCGCTAGCTGCGCAGCGGTTGGGCACCGCCGCAGTCAGTGTCAGCCAGTTTGCCGTGGCATACGGAGCTCCATCTCAGTATTTAACACTGGTAGCATGCCGTGACAGCGTGTACGTGAACCGTATGTGCAGTTGACGGACTTTGAGCGAGGGCGTATAGTGGGCATGCGGGAGGCCGGGTGGACGTACCGCCGAATTGCTCAACATGTGGGGCGCGAGGTCTCCACAGTACATCGAAGTTGTCGCCAGTGGTCGGCGGAAGGTGCACGTGCCCGTCGACCTGAGTCCGGACAGCAGCGACGCACGGACGCACGCCAAGACCGTCGCATCCTACGCAGTGCCGTAGGGGACCGCACCGCCACTTCCCGGCAAATTAGGGACACTGTTGCTCCTGGGGTATCAGAGAGGACCATTCGCAACCGTCTCCATGAAGCTCGGCTACGGTCCCGCGCACCGTTAGGTCGTCTTCCTCTCACGCCCCTACATCGTGCAGCCCGCCTCCAGTGGTGTCGCGACAGGCGTGTATGGAGGGACGAATGGAGACGTGTCGTCTTCAGTGATGAGAGTCGCTTCTGCCTTGGTGCCAATGATGGTCGTATGCATGTTTGGCGCCGTGCAGGTGAGCGCCACAATCAGGACTGCATACGACCGAGGCACACAGGGCCAACACCCGGCATCATGGTGTGGGGAGCGATCTCCTACACTGGCCGTACACCTCTGGTGATCGTCGAGGGGACACTGAACAGTGCACGGTACATTCAAACCGTCATCGAACCCATCGTTCTACCATTCCTAGACCGGCATGGGAACATGCTGTTCCAACAGGACAATGCACGTCCACATGTATCCCGTGCCACCCAACGTGCTCTAGAATTGTAAGTCAACTACCCTGGCCAGCGAGATCTCCGGATCTGTCCCCCATTTAGCATGTTTGGGACTGGATGAAACGTCGTCTCTCGCGGTCTGCTCGTCCAGCACGAACGCTGGTCCAGCTGAGGCGCCAGGTGGAAATGGCTTGGCATGCCGTTCCACAGGACTACATCCAGCACCTCTACGATCGTCTCCATGGGAGAATTACAGCCTGCATTGCTGGGGAAAGGAGGATATACACGGTACTAGTGCCGACATTGTGCATGCTCTGTTGCCTGTGTCTATGTGCCTATGGTTCTGTATGTGTGATCATGTGTTGTATCTGACCCCAGGAATGTGTATATAAAGTTTCCCATTCCTGGGACAATGAATTCACGGTGTTCTTATTTCAATTTCCAGGAGCGTATAAGGTCAGAGCGTAAGTGTTTGCGATTTGAATCTGCAATAAAAATTAATTATTTCGTCATCTTCACGTAGACAGAACAGAGCTATCCAATACGCAATTTGCGTCTGTAGCTTAGGAGATGTCAAAGGCTTCGTATTCTGGCGAGCGGGATGGCATACCACCAGCGATGCCCAGTTATCATGCGTCAGCCAACTCACGGAGACCACATATATATACAGAAGCAAGGTTTACATTGCTTTAAATTCCATATACTGTTACCAACATGTCTCAAATCACTTCCTCACGCACTCGCTTAATGTCTCTTTCAATCATACGAAGTTCTGACTTCAGCCGTACATTCCACGACACTTTCTTTATTTTTTGTTTTTGTTTTACTCCCTTCTTCACCTTTTCTCAACACTGTTGAAGTCGGCTGCGTTCGATGAGTTTTTCTCATAGTTGGAATAGTCAAATCTGGAGCTATGGTTTACGGGCGCATTCCCTTGCTGACACCAACTATGTTATACCTACTACCATGTCGTACGAAGTTTTTCTTCCTTCTAGCACGCCGAAGAAGTTACAATAAAATGGTTCTTTCTTTCATTAGAAAGAAAAAAAAGGCTTTTAACCGCATTCGGTGGATGATTTAAGGGAGAGTACTGACTTGTTTTCCGTTAGCACTATTTTTTTTTTGTACAGAAGTGTAGAATTTGAGTAGAAAATTGATAACAATCCCAGATTTCACTTGGTTGGTTACGGAAACCGGCTAAGAACAATAATCAGTATAATAATCTGCATCGAGATTTCATTTCGAGAACGTCACATCTTCACGTTTAGACAAATTGCCAGGTCGGTGAAGTTTGGAATTCCTTGCTGATACTTTATAACACGCTCACTTTTTAAACCTTTGTCATTGGACTCTCTCGAGCAGGAAAGAATAATTGTTTGTAACTAGATCTCTAGAAAAAAAGCATTGACGGTTAAATAGCAATAGCGATCGAACTTCTGAATGTTCCTTTAAAAGCAAATGTGTGTTTAATTTAGTGCAGTAGCTAACAAAAAGAAGTTGAGAGTACAAGGAATTTTCTGGTTTATATTTACCTGTTTCTTTTTTTCCTTTCTGTAAAAGCAAGTGTAGAAAACATTATTTCCAGAGAATTTTAGAGACCTACAAAATAGTTTCAAACTAAAGAAAAGTGCAATATGTATTTTTTTTTTTTTTTTTTTTACAGCTGCTACTGTTAATTTCTGTTGTGTGAAGTTTGAAAACGTTCATAATCATCAGGATTTATAGATCTAAGAGTTATCCTAACATTTTATTTCTTCCTGTAAAATAATATGTCTAGAAGTGATTTGTTAATATACAATATTTAAAAATGCACCTGTAAAATTACATTATTCTAAAAGTTTTCTCCCGTATTCTACAATTTTAGTCTTGAAACATACCAAAAAATTACTTAACTACACAATATTATCTGTTATCGGAGTGATTAAAAATTATTTGAATATTTCTTTACCACCAGCTGCTATTATAAAACCAATTATATAATTTTCTTCTTATTCTTGTTAAAAAAAAAGTAGCAATAATTCTTTTTAACAAATTACTTTTTTCCGTTTTACGACTTTTAATTTACTTAAAACGTATAGTGACAAGTTGCACAAAAACATTTCTCTAAATATAACTATGTGAAAATATTCTAATGTCATTACAGTCTCTCTGACATTTTGCTAAGTTCATAAACATTTTGTCTATGTGGATGTTTACTGAACAAGCATAAAAGTTTATTTCATTGCGGTGAGTAGTATTAAGAGAGATATCTAGGATTACAGTACAGAAGAATCATTTTCTCCTCTACAAGCTGATGACGATAGTTTCCTGTTCACCGTTCATTATTTCCTGTTCCTCGAATCCCTGTATATTACAGTTTCTACGTATCATATTTTTTGCGCACAACAGCGCCATTTGCCCTGCGCTGAGGATCTTCCCGTTGCTAATGTTCGTCTTATATTAAGTTCCTTTCTGGTTGTTTTCGGAATTCTTGATGTATAAACAAAACGTACAATGCAAAAAAGCAGCAGCAAACCCCTTCTGAACTCCTGCACTTTGTTTTCCTACAGGTGCGTTCAAGCGGCTGATGATCATTCTCTTGGGAGACTCCGTCCCCTCAGCAAAGACGGTGGTACGAGGGATGTTCTCTCCTGGGGACTGCAGATTGAGGGGGAACACTTTCCTTGGCAATAAGAAATCGCTCGGGTAGGCTCTCCCCACTACACAACCCCCCCCCCCCCAAATCTCAATCATTCCGGGAAAATGCTTGATCTTGTTACCAACTTTATTCCCAAACCACTTGTTGATCGCCTAGTGCTGATTCATCTTTAAATCCGAGCGGAATGCACTGATGTTTCTCAAGGTACTAGAATTCAAACAAAGGCATCACCATAGTTTTTTAGTCTCGCTAACGTGTGGACGCGTCAGCTGAAAGAGTTTAAGGAACGATGAGAATTCGTGTGAATTTTATCTGTGTTCAGTTCTCTGTTCCTCTTACAATAATCAGTGGTATTCGTGAAGGGACGAATAAAAAATGAGTACGTTATGGCTGTCAGAGAAATGAGCCTGCATCCAGCTGAGGTTTTTAACTATGTCTTCTACTTGTCATTTTCCGATTCCTCGGGTTTACATGACAGAGCCGAAACATGGGATATTTATACAGAATTCGAATCGATTATATCAGCTATTCACGTTGCTATGCAATTACAGTTGACCTAAAGCTAGAGGCGATGCTGGCTGCAGATTTCGGATATCTTTGGTTTCACATAAAATATCATCTACACTAATATTATAAATGTGGAAATAACTCTGTTACGTTTTAATTAACAAGGGCAGCTAGAACTGTCTGTTGAAATTATCGCACAACACAATCAGTAACTGATATTAAACATAAACTAGCTTGGGAGTCATTGAAAGATAGGAGACGATAAAGAGGTTTCCGAGAATGTTTAGGCGCCTAATGACGATGTGGTCAGGAGAGAATAGGAATACGTGGATAGGAAGAGGTTGTCTTGACCACAAGCCAATGCTTGAGCGATGTAATCATTAGAAAAATTTTGTTTTGTCGGTAAGCTATTCAGGGACTGGGATAAGATATGGAAGGAAATACTAAACAATTTTACTCAAACAATGAATTTAAAATAAAAATTCTTAAAAGGCACAAGTAGGGAAAACTTAATAAAAAATTCATAAGGCTCAGTGGGATAAGGATATCGATCTAGACGGCCCTAGCCCCCCCTACCCTTTCTTGCTGGCCATCGAACCAGATAACACCCGGCTCCACCCTGTCTTTTCTTACATGTGTTACACGCAACACAGTAACTAGCTGTACACAGACAATAGAACAAACCATATTTTATTAATGGAATGGAACTAATGATCCCATCATTTTTTTCCTACACATCCTTTTTAAATTCTCTTCATGTTTAAGAAAAATTTCCCATTACGTTATTTGTGAATCAAGACACTAGTTTATGATTATAGTACCATCGCATGTACTACTGCTAATTCAAGGTCTCACCGGATACATGCTTCATAAACTGCCAACAATTTGTCCACCAACCTCCTATCCGCCAATGATTCACAACCTGGCTCCTTTATAATACCAGTTACTGACTGCTTTATTCGATAATTTTCAGAGACAATTTAACTGCCCCCCCCTTTTGCAGTCCCTGTAGATCCTGTATTTCATTCCCGCAATGTGGGTCCCTCATTATTTCCACCATACTGGCGTAATATTTTGGGGAGGTAGGGGAAACAACCACAATTAAACTACCCTGGGAAATTTCCTCGGCGAGGTAACAACACAGTGCAAGGTAATAACTGACGCATGTGACGCGTCAACCGCTCGCTGCCTGTACAGTGTCTGCTTGAGGATACACTCTCGCTATTATTCGCCTCGGTGGGAACGAGCGCAAGTATTTGGGTGAAAGGCGTTGTGAGAGCCACCTGCAGCCGCCTGCGCGCCACGTGGTCCATTGCGCAACTCTGCAGGCCACGGTCGATCGCCTCTCCTCGTAATTGCCGCCTCCAGGGAGTGCTCGCCAGACAAGTGGTCGCCACTGGAGCCAGGGAGCCAGGCAGCCCGCCCACCACCACCTTTGAAATAAGCCTGTATTTTGTCGTAAACCTACAAATAAAATTCCAAAAAGCTTCAGGTGGCCACTAGAAATACCTATGAAATCCTTAGAGTAAAATAGCGGGCGTAGGGAATCAAAGCTCTTGTCAACTGCATTTTGTCTGGAAAATGCCATGCTCCAGTTTATTTGCTAATCCTCAATTATTTGTTAGACTTTTAGATTAATTGGTCCACTAAAGTAATACGATATTGCCTATACTTCAATTATTTGTTAGACTTTTTGATTGTTTGGTTCACTTAAGTAATACGACGTTGCCTATTCCTCAATTATTTGTTAGACTTTTAGATTAATTGGTCCACTAAAGTAATACGATATTGCCTATACTTTAATTATTTGTTAGACTTTTTGATTGTTTGGTTCACTTAAGTAATACGACGTTGCCTATTCCTCAATTATTTGTTAGACTTTTAGATTAACTGGTCCACTAAACTAATACGATATTGCCTATACTTTAATTATTTGTTAGACTTTTTGATTGTTTGGTTCACTTAAGTAATACGACGTTGCCAATTCCTCAATTATTTGTCAGACTTTTTCACTGATTGGTTCACTTAAGTAATACGTCGTTGCAATTAAAAAAAAAAAAAAAAAACATAAAAATTTCGCTGTTAAGTAATCCAGATATATACCAAAAGAATAACTTTTTAGTGTAACACTAGCTAGTGATAACGACTTCGATCTTGAAGATCAAAACTTTTGAAGGTTTTTATGATTTTGCACGGAATCTTAAATATTTTCACGGCAAAATATAACCTATGTTACTCCCCGTTAAATCAGCAACTCGCCAGTGAAAGTCACTCACTCAATGTTACATATAAATTATTTATATTTGTTAGTAGCTGAAAAAGCCGAAAAAATGTCGTATTCTAGAACATTATTAAAGAAAATTATAGAACATTTTAGTACATTCAAGATCTATTACATTCTAGAAGATTTCAAAGATTTTTTAAAAACACTTTGGTCGAAATATGAAAACGATTTCACCCTCACAGCTACCGACATGTAACCACCATAGTGCCATGGGAGACTCGAGGATACTGCCACACACAAACAAAAGTGGTATACGTTAGGTAGTTGTGGCTGCAAAGTGAAATATAGGGGCACACACGTCTTTAGGCGAAATATAAAATTTCCGTGGGTTGACCAGTTTCAACCGCCCTATCTACCACACCTCCACAGCTCCTGGAATGTAACCACTATAGCGCACGATGGGGGACTCAAGGCTACTACAACACAAACACCGGTAGTGTGCGCGAGGTAGTTGGGGATGCAAAGTGAAATATATAAGAGTTCTCTATGACCAAAGACCACTTCTTTCAAAAAAAGATTAAATGCTGATTCCAGGTTCCGGGAAGATGCGAGCGGTGCTCGAATAAAACGAACAGCTACGCTGGATTAGACGCTTAACTCCTAATTTACTAGTTCGAAAAGCTTTTCCTTTTTCCGTTCAGTACTGCTGGCTGCCTCAGTCACTACTGCGGAATGCAACCTCCTGTTTTCAGTTTTTCTATTTACGGCGTTTCACTCCGGGGTGCCAACAAGTCGAAGTTGTTACACGGTACTGTTCACTCATCTGACAGCAGGCTAAGTTGGCCTGGAGAGCCGTTCTGGACGTTCAGCTTTGAGCCAGAATTCTCCGCTTCGTCAACAAATCAAATCAAGTAGTTAATAATGATTAATGACTGATACTAACCTCTAAGCAATTTGCCTGCCCGTAAAATTTCCAACATGGGCTCGGACTCCAACTGTTAATATTACATTTTTAACGATGAGCTGTCCGGTAGCTCAGTGCTTAAGATGCTTTCATAATTTTGGGGTGCGGTACAGAATTCAAATTTTAGTGGGTCAGGATTATTTAAGAGATGTGTTTGATCATATGATCTGTGCCAGGATGCTCCGCGCTTCGGAATTCACGTTAAACTGTAGGTCCAGCCACGACAAAGGCTGAATGCGCAGTATTTTAAGGATGGTGCCTTTACATTGAATTACCACAATGTCTAAATCAACTATTAGTATCAGAAAAGGAACAAATCTGGAACTTACATTGAAGGAAGAATAGTGCGCCAAGAATTTGAACACGACTCTTCTACGATGCAAAGCAGCCATTGCTCAACCTGGCGTTTGGTTGTAAGCGAAATAATTAGGAAGGCATTTCCTTATTCTTTCCATACTTATGGAAGAAATAACTTATTTGGATACTTTTCAATTAAAAATACTTTATCACTTTGTTTGAATAAGTCTGGAGTACTGCACTGTAGACATACAGCCCAAAACACAGACCGAGCGTGGTGGGTGAGTGGTTAACACTTTGGCCTCGCATTCGGGAGGATATGGGTTCGAATCCCCGCCCGGGCATCCAGGTTTGGGCTTTCCATGGTTTCCCCAAATCACTCCAGGCGAATGCCGGAATGCTTCCTTCAAAAGGCAATGGCAGAATTCTTTGCCGTTCCTTGTTTTTTTTATCTGCTTAACGTCTCTCTAACAGCGAGGTCTTTAGAGACGGGAAAGGATGGGGGGCAAGGAATGGGAAGGAATTCGGCCATGGCCTTGTGAAGGAAACATCCCGGCATTTGCCTGGAGTGATTTGGGAAACCCGTTCCTTGCCTCCCATCCTTTCCCGCCTCTAATGAGCTTGAGATCGACGAGGCGTAAAGCCATCAGCAAAAAAACGCGGGTATTTTATCTACATCTTTATGTCTTCTAGATTTAAGTTATTCTAGTAAACCGACAATGGATCACACTAATTCTTTACCATAACTCTTGATAGATATGAATAAATGTAACGGAAAATATCTAAAATAAATTTAAAAAATTCTACATTAATGTTTTAGTTTAACCCGGAAGGTCTTTAGAATATCACAAGTTATTTACATCTATATATCAATACCAGCCACAACATTGGATAGTGGTCAGTAAGTCGGTGGTTCTAAATGTGTTTTATCACCTAGAAACATACAACCGGACAGCTGTAATAATCAGAATTCTCATTGAACGATGCTCCAACCACTCCTTTATCCAATTTGCCTATGACAGCAAGCCATTTCATTACAATGAGGTATGTCATCGACTTCATATCTCATAAACATTACAAGATATTGGAATTTGTGTACATTTCAATATCGATCTGTTCGTTATTTCTTCAGTTCCTGCAGTAATTTCTAAGATGACATGCACTGTACAAATTTTAAGTTGCTAGTTTTTGAGTACGTATAGTGAATGTTAATACTTTAGGAAATTTATACGTGATTACACTTTTCTGTTCATGAACGTCAACGGATGTAAATAAATTTTCCCTAACCAAATCTGAATGTAATTACATCAAATTTGTGGGAAGTCTTTGCCGCAAAGCACCAAACAACAGAAGATCTATACATGTACAAATCTGAAGTCTGCCACTTATATCGTTTAAGAGCTATAGGCATGTGACATAGAGACAGCAAAAAGTCATCAATATTCTTTGGCTACGCAACTACAACAGCACAAGTGCGGATTTAGGGTTCCATACTATAATCGCTTTTATAGATATGTTGCACTTTGCAGGTCACAAGTAAGTCGGCTGATACAAAAATCAATGCTTGATACCTTTCCAGGTTAGGCAGTGAACGCCGCTACACATAACGTTGCCGCTCGGACCTCTTAAGACATTCGTTCGGTTCCAATAAAATTTATTATAAATATGTTAATATGGCATGAACTCTCAATTTCGAGCACTTTCCAGTAAAATAGTATTAACACGTGGTAAAATAACCTCAAAATAAAAACTTTCGATCGTTTTCTCGTAACAGAAACGATATTAAGACGAATGTAGTTTTAATATTTGTCGTTTAAATGCAGGATATGATCGATATTTGGGACGAAATCAAAATTAGAAGTTAAAACCATTTTTGAGATAGACATGGTAACAAATATTATCTAAAATATCTTTTTTTCTGCTTAACGAGCTGTCAACGTATTTAGGCCCTACTCACACGCTGGGGTACAAAAAATATATCTTCGACCTCCCTCTTATTTTTATGAAAACACCCTAGAATACAATTTTAAATTAAGTTTTTGGTTTTGTTCAACGAAATACACAAGATGTGAAAAATTAAAATCTTCGATTTATTTCCGCTAAAAGCTTGTGACAGGCGTACAGACAACAATAAGATTCAGTTTCCAGCTGGGTTTGGAAACTTAAAAATGGAGAAAAAAAATAAAAGATACAATGCAAAAACGCTTGATAGACTGTAACATTTCACTTGCTTCATTACGAATAAAATGATGACAAGTTTACACAATAATTTACTCAGGATGATCCATAAATCCCGTAAAATGTTTCTGTTGGTTTTTGTCGACCCGTATATACTTCCGAATATATGCAGCTATCACATGTCAATGAGTCAACCTGATGGGTAAATACTAGCATTCGGGCCTAGGATTTATCCTCGGTCCTGACAAGTTGATTTCGGGTATCAAGGTATGGCCAAATGATTCCAGGTAAATCACGGGGCAGTTCCTGTATAAAAATGCCAAGACCGATCTACTTACCGTTTTTAGCCTACAATACTCTCCCGACTCTTGTGACCTCGATTGCAACGAGCCGCAAAGCATTAATAATAGTAATAAAAAACATCCTCAGATCCATAAGGACAACTCAGGAGTTCATTTTAATGACATTAACAAGTGACTGGTTTGCAAGTCACCGAATTAAACACCGAACATACTTAACATAACAGTAAGTGCAATTATTTTAAGTGACTGCATCTGTTATTTATCCAGCGAATACTGTCTACGTCATTAAGTAGTACTGCGATATGACAAGGTCATCCATCATGACCTGCGGGACTGAAAAGGACAAGACAGCCACATAAAGATACAGAACCGCTGGCATCAGTCTATCAAAATACTAAAAAACAAACAGTTGTGAAATTTCTCAGTCAGCAACTGTTTCACAAAAATATTTAGTTATTATTCAGATATCTGAAATCATTTGTAATAACTAATCTAGAATTGTCTATATTTGAAGAGCTAATATTTTATAATAGTTTAAATGTTCCAAAACATACCTATATTTTTAGTCGCATTTGTAAAATATAAAGCAAAAGTATCAAAACAAGGTGTTTCTCACACATATACAACATTCGTACAATAAACATTACTTTCATAAAATACATTTTTTGTGATAAAATTTTCAGTTTGGTGAGAGTAAGAGTATAATAGCGCAATTTAATTTCTAGTGTGCTGAAGTAAATACTATAAAAAAATTAACCGTATAAATTTACTATTCTGTGCTGAAGTTACCTCAAAGTGTTTCACGTAACCTGCAGCATCAGAATGAGTTATTATGAAGAAAGCTGTTAGTCCGTAACAAGTTCATGTAGAGGTTATCGTTTATTGCTTCATCCACTGTTTATGTAGTCATTAGACGTATCTCAGTTTTCAAGTAAGACTCTAAGCTTCCAAACTGTGAATGACTATGAAAGTCAGTTCTCTAATTTTTGCGTAATGCGTGGACAAAGAAATCCTTCGGAAATGTCCTCCTACGGATTGAGTTCTTTTACGCCTGGGAGCATTTATACTTTAGTCGTTTCTAAGGAAGAAATAACAATGCAGATTGGTTGTTGGAGCACTGAAATAGGTTTCTGCTCATTCCTGCACATCAGACAGCGCTACCAACTTAGTTATTACATCCATCAGGCATTAAATTTAGTCACATTGCACATAAAAGCAGCATCAACAAAATGGACAATAATTAGCTACTTGGTGTATAGCTGACGCTAACATTCAAGATACATCGGTGAGGAAAAAAGCTGTTAATGATTGAGAAGAAAAGTTTCAGCAATAAGATACAGTTTTGAAAGTGCGATGTTTTCTCTGGACGTCGAGTTTAGTTTGCTTTGGCCCGACAGATAGAATAAACGGGATAAACAACGCGCAAAGTTTCAATCCGCTGCTGAAATATATGGGGACGGCAGTTTAATGGTTTGTGAGTGTGTGGTGGACTTCTGAGATTGAAATGTAGCAAAACTCTGAACCAAGAAGATCTTACTATATTTATAGACGAGCTGCGGTTTGATTTACACGACACATTGCAGCCTTGAACTTTGCAAGAGGTCTTTTGTTTCCCAAAAGATAGTAACCTAAATTGACTTACCACAAAATTCTCGAGTAGGATAAGGCTTTTCTGAACGACAGTGTCCACACGTGTTCAGAGAATTCTGTGGCGCTAACAGTGGACATCAAGCAGTATTAAGTTTAAATAATTGGTATTTTTATAATGTCAGCACATTACATAAACTCTTTCTTGACCCTTTGTAATGTCGAAATACGGAAAGACGACATTAAAAAGAACTGTAATGTGCACAAACAATACAAATAAAAAAAAGGTCAATGCGAAACGATAGTTTTTAATCCAATATGATGAAGTTTCTGTATTTCTTTTACTCCAAAAATAATTTTTGCCGAGGCGTTCGAGAAATAACTCGTCGTAAGAAACTATCATGTCTGTAAAGAGAAATAAAGGTGATGCAAAAACCAATTTTAAAATTTGTTGCGGTCTTTGGTTCTTTGAAAAGACTGTTATGTGGCGATGTGTTGATATATCCAGTTTAACAGCATATTTATAAACTAATATTAGTTTTGAAACTAATACCACATATGTGGTGACTAAATTTAAAGGAATTAGTCGGGGATAAAAGTTCGATGATTATCGCAGAAGTGACACAGAAATTAACTATGAGAGCGATGTAAGCGAATTGTACATGCACATGCTTATCTTATACAAACTGAATGCTACTGGTGGAAACAGATGTGTGTTCTGCATTTTTTTTGTGTCTGGATTTTCACGAATAAAAGAAACTTTTATTGTAATGTGTATTTCACTGTGGTGAACAATTATGGTGTGAAGCTGGGTTTCATCACCGTGCGTTGAAAACTGTGATAATTTTGCCTACCTTTACAACAAGAAACTAAAAACTGGCTGAACAAAAAACTTTTTCTAGCAGTTTCAGTGCGCATAAGTGCCCAATTACCGGGCATCTTTAAGTATTATTGCACAGACTAAATCATAAAGGCAGCGATTTGAGATTCTTTTAGAACTTACCAATAAAATTGAGTTTAACGAAATTATAAAGAGAGTTTAATTGGTAAAATTCCCTATAAATTATCTTAATTACGCTCGGAGAGCGTCGCGTCTGATACAGGTAATTAAAATCTGGTTTGCTGGGTTCGCGCTGTTTGCGTGATTGAACCTATTCCAGCAGGTTCGATTTAATTTGTTGTATTAGAGATTTAACAAGGTCAGATCGATTTAGTACTCTTTAAGTAGTAATTACATATAGGGCTCTTACATAATTAATGTGTTATTTTTAAAAATCTCTTATTTTTCCAGTATGTTCTTTATTTCTCAGTGATATTATTTTTGTATTATCAATCGTTTAATTTGTCTCGACTTTAACAATCATCCTGGGCTTGCTCCATAAATTTCTGTTCAATTGTTTTTTCTGTGTACAAATTCAAATTAATGTGAAATCGGTTTATATATATATATATATATAAAAAAAAGCTGTCCCATCAAATATGTTAACTTTATAAACAGAGTGCCACAGATATAGTAGTTTAGCTTTATTTTGTTTCATAGCTGCTTTATCTGATGCTTAATTTATTGTTTTTGCACTGTTATTACTTATTTGAGACTTGGAAAATGGCCGGTGTTGTTGAGTACGAGGATAAATTTACTTTTTCCGTAACTGTCTTCAGCATAAAATTAGATGAAAAAATATCAGCATTATGTCATCATTTCCTGTCTACCATCGGAAATTAGCCAACACCTAAGAGCAAACATTTTTTGTTGTTATAAAAGATTTAGCTGTTTCCGCAGCCGTCGAGATAAACACTACGGTTATGATGCACTCATTTTTCTTCCGACGGTTCGATCATGTTCTCAGGTCTTCTTCAGATAATTATCAGAGCACCTGATGATAACCTAGTAGACATCGGAAGAGCAATGTATGCATCATTGACGCAGCGAATATCTAGCGAAGCAATTGCTAACATATATTGCTGTTGTCTGCGAATGAAGACAGTTGTTGGCTCTAAAACTCTTCGTCTTTGGCAAAACATTCTCAAGAAGGTTAACTACTGAACTAAACTATCGTCCTTGTCGAAACGGAAAATCCTAGACACGGCTATAACACGCACATCGATAAAACCAAAATATTTTCACTATGGCTCCTATTCAGCTGGTTCTGCTTATATTTATTCATCTACCGACATCACGCAACATGTCAAAGCAACGTCAAGGTTTTAGAGGCGGGAAAGGAAAGGAAGGAATTTGTCTACGGCCTTTTGTAGGAACTATCCCGACATTCGCCTGGAGTGATTTTGGGAAACCAGCGAAAAATAAAATCTGGATAGCCGGATTGGCATTCGAACACGCGTCCTCCCAAACGCGAGGCCAGAACGTTACCAGTCTGCCACCACGCTTGGTATGTTGCTTCCATCTCTGGAAGAAGGGCACCATTTTCTAAAATATAAGAGAGCAACTTCTGTAAATAAGCATCTCTGGGAGTCAATCAACTCCCATTCAGCCACCTAAGTGGTTTTAACAGCACGCAGTAAGATATATGACTCGTTTTATCCTCACGTCTTTCGTCAGTGGCAACCGTCGCCTCCTCCTCCACCCAGACTCACCGTGAGTTGTTGCTACTCCCGTTTCTGTAAACTGACCAACGAACTCTCTGACAGGTTTCGGAGCCAGAGAAATTATCTGCCATAATAAGTGTTCCCACAGTCCGATGCTTGAGATATGACCGAGCACGATGTTGTATAACTGTTAAAATGATCTGTAAATACTAATATGCCACCAGCGTATAGATTCATTTAAATTCGCTGTTATATTTGTATCTGATTAAGTCAAAATGAACAAGTGGGCTTTAATAATTCAGGAATATGTTATTAGTTTAAAGTATAATGGAGAGCTGTCACTTTATTACATATTTAAAAAGAAATTACAACTCTATGGCGAAGTGAATTAGAACACGGATATCTATCAGTGTGAAATCACTGAAACATTAGTTAGTGGTTATTTGTAAAAAGGAGGAGTCAGATCTGGTGATATATCCTTGACGGTCCATACGTAATTACACAATTAATAGAGCATTTAACCAATTAAAAACTCTTTAAAGAGTCACCTCCGAGTGTTGAACTAGGCAATATAACACAATGAAAATAGTCCTTAGTTAGGCACTGCTATGGATCCGGAAACTACGGCAACGTGAAGTGTTCTGCCCATTAATTTTTTACGACCTATCATGCACATGGTTTTGGACTAGCACGTGATCTTTCGGTGACCGTGCCATATGCTTCATTTTCGTTCTCACTTGTTTCAGAAATCATCCGAAATATTGCGTATTTGAGTTAGCATTATTCTTTTATGGTTTTACAGCTCTTCTACCTCCACTACGGAAATTTACACCTTAATTTCTACATTCTAATTTTATCCCTTTTACGAATATGACTGTAAAAAAGACTAATGTCTGCGATCCTGGTGAGTCGTGAACTATATGTGTTGTTAAGTTATCGATAAATTTAATTTAATCAATAAAGTTATTGAAACTTTTGTGTATAATGGTATAGGTAAGTGCTCCTTATGACACTCTGTTTTGTTCTAGAAGCCGGAAGGTATTAGAAACAGTTGATAACGACTAAATTACTTGTATCTTTCTGCTGCAGAAACAAAACAGCAAGGCATAAATAAGTATCGTTTACAACTTCTTGCTACAGTACCTGCGTACAGAAGTGACGATTGTTTCATCATGTTAGCTGTTTAGCATGTTAGAGGAAGGGTGGTGGTACATTTCTTAGTATCTGGGGAAAAAAGATTCTTATTACTGTATTAACATAATTTATCAATGATATTCTTAGGTGTTTCCTACATCTTCTTCTGTTTTATCGTGTGCCCCCCATCTTTTTCTTGATTTCCCCTGCCCTTATCAATACTGCTAAAATGGAATCCTTCAACTCGTCAATCTGCAATTCCTGATTGAAATACAGCACGGACAACAACTAAATCTCCGTTGGAAGGAAATCGATTCGATTCCCGAGACATTAATTACGACCCTTCCTGTGGTGGTATATTAAAACATAATTTGTAAATTAAACCTTGATTTAGTGATAGAAACATTCGAGCATAAATACCTTAAAAACAATTTCAAATATCCCAAACAAAAAACGCAAAAAAAGTTCAAACTGTGCTCTGCGAGAGACCAGATCGATGAGACACTGCCGTGTACGTCAACCCATAAGCCTCTCAGTCAACTCAACGCACTGGAGGAGTACACCTCTGCCTTGGCTGATTTAAGACTCTCTTTTGTAGCTGCCGGTACGGCATGTTGCACAATGACGAGCTACACTTTGTGGGGCAAGGTCCGCCGATAGGCAGAAATTCCTGTCCCGACAAGTTCCATGACCACAAGGGTACCAGAGCCTCCTAGACTGATCTGCATAATATCGAGATTCAATGATCAATCGACGTCTTAATCGAATTAATGCTCTTCTTATTGATAAAGATGAGAGTTATGCTCAATACCTTCTAATTACAACTGAATATCAAAACTGACCAGAGTAGCATTCCGCTTATCGTAAACACGACAAAAAATTGCCTTTAACAAGTAGTTAACCCCTTCCGCTTTCATTTTCTCGATGGTAACATTATTTATAACTTTGTCGCCAAACTTAACAGTCTTCTTTTATCGGGGATATGACACGTCTATATCGATACGGGTGAGGAACAGGACTGAATTCCACCATGTCCTTTTGAAAGAAACATTCACCTGCAGTCATTTAAGAAAGAGATAGAAATCAGAAACTAAAGTTGGTGAATCAGGAAATGAACCAACGTTTTACGGACTGCCAGGTCCTAACATTATACGCCACCCACCGGGATTGTTTTGGCAACCAGTGCAACCAGTTCCTTGGGTGCCTAGTATGGTTAAACTATCTTACTAACATAAAAATCGCGTAGAGACCAGTAACAACACATCTTACATCTCTCATTATCCAGAATCTATGAGTCGCCTGCAAGGTATAGATGAAAGGGATGCTAGTAATTTAACAATCACTGGAACGAAGTTAGATGAACTGTCAAGTTTTAAATGTGTTACAAGACTATTGCCATTAACGATACGGATCAGATGCCTCCATTATCTGCAGTATAAACAGAAATTGGTAAAATCACGTGTAGGCTTATCTATGGAGGATCACCTGTGTGTATGATTACTTTCTGTATATTGTACTTGTGAAATGAGATAAAACGTTAAGTGATACGCTATCTGCCAGGATTACAACTGATATCAGTTAACACAGGATATGTCTTTAGATTTCTGCCAAAAAATAACTCTTTCTTTCTGGATGTTACAAAATCTAGTTCTACCCAGTGTATGCACTATGACCTCTAGAATGAACTGATGTCATATTCGTTTAAAGTCAAAGATAAGAGGATTTCTTCGCATTGTGTGAAAGTAATCGCGCAATTCAATGCCATTTCAGCTTGAAAGGATTATCGAGATCTGTTGCAAAGACATTTATGAGAAAATTATTATTAAATAATATTTAAGTAGATACATTTTTATTACTAAACATTTTGTTGAAATCAGACAATCTTGATAGATACAGGAAGAATTGTTGACATACAGACAAAGAAGATAATCTCATTAATTTTTGTGCAAAGATATAACTAAAAATATTTTGGTGATGTTCCAATGTTTCAATTCGTACGGCTTTTTTTTTTTTTTTTTTTAAGTAAACACACATAGGATGAATCAATCTTCAGATTGCATTATAGTAAGTGTTAAACATGAAAATTAGATGAAGAAAGCGAGTTTTCAAGAAATGTTGCCCACATTTATATTTCAGAATGGTTACAGGGGGATACTATATAATTATATTTATCTGCCATTAACATTCCTCCATTCTGTCCTGGGAGAGCAAAAGAATACTTACGTTCTATGTTATATAAAATATTTATACGTTTCTGGGAAAAGTATAGTTACAGTAATCGTATTAATCCTATTCGAAGTAGAAAATTGGGGATTTAGGGGAAAAAAAGAGAAAACACAGCGTGGATACATTAACAAACATTCTGAATCATCTTTGTACCCGCTAATACAGTTTTCAACTCTTGGTAGTGGTAAAATTTTGGATGTAGGTGTAAGAGCTTTTCTCAACACATAGAAACTTTAAAAGACTTAGCCTCAGCTCAACTTTCAGTAGAGACCGAGAAAGATTACGAAGAAATGTTACAGCATAAATTTATGAGTCACACTCCTGAAGTGTATATATATATATATATATATATATATATATATATATATATATATATATACACTAAGCATTTAAATTTTCATCAGTACCTAGTTCACACATTTTTCCTTACCGTACCAAATGTTTCCAGTAATTATAGTAATATTTATTGCCGGGAAGACGCTGGTTCGAATCCCCTTCCGGCCATCCAGATTTGGATGTGCCATGGTTTCCCCAAATCAATCCAAGCGAATGCCGGGATGGTTCCTTCGACCGAGCGTGGTGGGTGAACGGTTAAAGTTCTGGCCTCGCATTCGGGAGGATGCGGGTTCGAATCCCCCTCCGGACATCCAGATTTGGGTTTTCCATGGTTTCCCCAAATCACTCCAGGCGAATGCCGGGATGGTTCCGTCAAAAAGGCCTGGCCGAATTCCTTCCCGTTCCTTGTCCCAAATCCCATTCCGCCTATAATGACCTTAGCCGTCGACGAGGCGTAAAGCCATAAATAAAAAAAATTAAAAAGGTTCCTTCGAAAGGGCATTGCTGAATTCCTTCCCGTTTCTTGCCCCCAGTACTTTCCCGCCTCTAATAACCTCGACGTTCACAAGGTGTGAAGCCACAAGCATTAAAAAAAGATTATTGTCGGCACAAATAGTAGCATACACAAATATATGAATTTTATCACTTACAGAGTAAAACGCCAAAGACGCTTGGATGAAGAGTTCGCTAATCCACTCGTCTCGATACTTCACATCACACTCTGTTGGAAAAAAACTTTCACATCAGCTCAAACGCGGAAAAATGTTGGCGTCGCGATGTGTACTTACACGCGACGCGGAGCGGAGTGCGGGCGGAATAGACACAAACGTCGACGTGTTCGCGGCCGCGGTCGGAGCGCGACTGAGCTCTGCACGGCACAGCGGAGCCAAACCACTGTGCCTACGTCACAGCCGGCCGCCTCGACCTCCGCAACTGCGGCTGGCTGGCTGCTGCGGCTCCACACCCTCTTCTTCTACCATTCTATTTCCTGACTCGCAAATCCACGCTTTATCCCTTCTTAAAGTAACGAAAGTGACGACGTATTCCAAAATTTTACTCTTAAGTACGAGATATCAGAGGAAAGGAAGTGGTCGTCCTACCTATGACCCAATGGCTTAGTATGCCTCCTTTGGGAGAATACAACCAACCTCCGGGTGTGGTCTCAGTTAGTTTTTTAGTCCCTTTATTACGAGTCAACCCACCTTTAAATATATGCATGTTTTTTTATCTTTTCAGTCTTCACTGTTCAGAGAAAAAGGTAAACTTATTGTCTTGTTAACCAGCTTACAGTCAGCCATACAAATCGTCTCCCGTGCTTTTGGTATTTATTTGTAGTAATGTTTAACTCTTTACAGACAGTCATAAGTGCTTCAGTTTTACGTTTCCCAGTTTTTTGTTACGCTTTAGTTAGTTTTTAATTGCTAGGTTTTGTGATAAAGAGCTAATGACCACGTTGCAAACATGCCAAAAACAACAACATATAGTCCCAAATTGATAACTTCTTGACTGATACACGATATATGTGCCAGCTACTCCTTCGCACCTTACAATTCATTCCACAACCTTCGGGCTGTGAAGGAATGAGGTAACAACGGAAGAACTGGAAACAGAACAGTTACCAATAACAAGTAACTGAAACTGAAACGGTATGTACTGATACTCTCCACAGCGAAATAATGAAGTTATTACATTACCAGCATATAGAAAAAACTGAGGACTGGAGTATGAGGAAGAAACACGGTTTGGCGATATGCTCGTACAGTGGCATGGAGTTGCCTTTTTTCACTGAATGTAGAATATTGTGCTAGTTTTTGGGCTTTACTGAGCTTGCTCTACTGTAATCTTTGCAGCAAGTTCTCATTTTAACCATGCAAGGTAAGTGATTGTAGCCTGTTTGAAGGCAGCTTCTAGAATTAATCTGAGATTTACTCGCCGGCAAAGTCATTCCAGGAATTATCCTCCCTTTTTTCACAGTAAACCTACAACAAAGCAGAAAGAATATCAATAATTTTTATTATACATTTTAAACTTTCAGCAGTTGTCATTTTGGAAAATTGCCTTTTTACCTTATGTAAAAGGGGTCACTGAGAGGATAGATAAAGTGCTGGCCAAAGTCAATATTCAACCTATCTTCAGGAGTAAGGGCAAAGTGAGAAGTATTCTTAAAGGTCAGCGAAAGATCGTAGAGATGCGTTGCAAGCAAGTGGATTGTACAAGATTCCCTGTGTTTGGGGTCCAGTGTACATTACGGAGTCATACAGACCCGTCACCGTTAGATCGATAGAACATTTTCATCACTCGAGACTAGAACAAACCATCAAATTGGCAATGGTGGAGTATCATGTAGAAGGACATAGAAGTCGCTGGGAGAAAACTACAATCACTGCACAACAGAAGGACTTATTAGAACGTAAAATTAGGGGATCCATAGAAGTTTATAAACATCCTAAAAACTTCAACAAAGACATGCGCTACGGTTTGAGTCAAATGTTGGAATGTGTACTAGCAGACGAACTTGCTGCAATAACAAACAGATCTCTCCACGATCAGCGTCAAATCGGAAAAAAAAAAGTTCAATTGGGGGGTGGGTACCTCTTTCTCCACCAGTCCGAAACTGGTACTAACCTTTTGAAATTTGGATTAACAACTTTTTTATAAAGGCTCTTCACGTTTTGCACTCTAATTTTTTGGAAAAGTCGCCACAGATTAAATTAAAAATGCCACAATATATAAGTGACACTCAGCTATTAGATGCCACCGACGCTGCAAAATCAATGACAATCTCTTGAAACGATGGTTAATTCCTTTGTTGTAATGTTTTCTTATCGTTTCAGCTTCCCTCCATTGTAAAAAGTCCACGAAATTAACAAATAAAAAATATTAGTCCGAGGTATAGTGCAACAACGCTCGCCATATTAGAATCGATAGAAACGATCCATGGTTTCCCTAGATCGCTCCAGACGAATGCTGGGATGGTTCCTCACAATAGCCCATGGGCGCCACCTGCCATATCCCGTATATCCCTTCCAAACCATTACCCTTCCTGATAGGTGCAATGCACCCTCCGCCAAACACTTTTAGTGAATCGCGGAGTAATTGTAATAGTAGTAGTAGACAATCAATTGCTTCTGTTGTAAACAACTACGCCCTTTCAGAGATGGATGCAACAGAATGAATTTTTCGTAATTTGTTTTTTCTGGGTTCAGGCCAAATTTCAAACCAAACCACGACCACTATGAAAAAACGAAAACTGTTTAAGTTTATACGATCCCTGTGCCGATAACCTTTTGTGTCATTTCTGCAGTGCTGGTACATTTCGCAGTTACGCAGCGTCTCATATTTCGCATTTTTAATTTAATTCGTGGCGACATTTCCGAAAATGGAGAAAGCAAAAACGTGAAGGACATCGTGTGGAAGCAGTTAAAACAAGTTTAACAGCTCAGTACCAGTTTCGGACCGATAGAGAAAGAGGTAGGCCTACTCCACCCTGCAATTTTCAAGAATTTTATTATTTGATCCTACTTAAAGTAATCTGACGTGATTTTTTTTACCATAACGATAATCAGTTATTAGGTCATCAGATGCAATTTTTTCTCCTGAACCACTCAAGACAAATAACTGGCAGATCTATCAGGTATTTTACTGTTGCTCGCAAAGTCTCCTCCGTTTTCAGGAGATTCCGCGTAATTCCCTTACTGCTGCCGTTTGTTACCACGAGATGCATTTTTTATATCTAACTGCTAGATTACGCGCGTGGCAGAGAGGGGAAGAGACCTCACACAGCAGATAAAGTAGACCTACCACTTTACGTGGAATCCGAACCACGAAGCATCCTAGCGCACATCACATGAACAAAGGAAAGATTTGCCACAGGTGAAAAGCCAGTTTAAGGGCCCGTAAATATTCTGTCCAAGTCCAATATTTTGAACGGGGTCCTTTCGATCCCCAGTAAAGCGTCCCAAACCAACTGACTCACCAGAACCAATAATTATTATAAATGATTACGGAAAACAGCGTAAAATAATAATTAATACAGCTTGGGGCTGCTGTTCCTCCACATATACAGTACAGAGGCCCTTTAACGTCAATTTACAACTCATTTAGTTATGAATAACTCAACCCAGCCTCCATTTCGGTGCTTATCCAACCAGAAGTGACTTTCACCTCACAACACTTGGGTCAGTTAGAGCAGCACTGCAAGTGTTTAGTGAGTTTGGGTTTCGCAGGTAACCAGCTATCAGCTCGTCGTAACCAGACAGTAGAAAAATGTAAAATATTGCAGTAAAAAAACTATTCCTGGCTAGAAACTAGATAAGGAAAGGAGTCGGATAAATAAATTAATTTCCAACTTAAAGTTGTGCATTTTTAAACTGAACAATCGGTACTTGATATTATTTATCTCTGTCACCAACGTTGAACCAAAACTAAAATTATCAAGCAGGACCATTCACATGTTTTATGTTCTAGTATAAAGAAGAAAAACATTTATAGTCTTGCATTAGGTTTAAGCCCAATGCACAACCAATATTTTATAAGAATGCTTTTAGATCAGAATTGTACACCTATTTAAATAAATTTTCATTAATATCGGTTAAACTTAAATTAATTGACGGATTGGACCTCCTGCAATCTTGTTAATGTTCAGTACTGTTACGAGGGTAGTGAATAGACAAATCATTATGAGCAAGGATTATAAAATGAGGGTTCATTATATAATTTACTAATGTAATTGGGTATATTACGAATATTACAATTTGATTATTATTAAAATTTTAATAATCGGTGATTATTAAAATTTTCTGTATGTTCTATCTGTGTTAATACGGAAACGGTTAATAAAATTAGAATTAAGGTTACATTTACTAGTTTTAGTATTGAATATTTAATTTGATTAAATTCTAGTAGTATAAATAAAAACTACTTTAAATGTCATCACAAAATTGAAAACAGAATATGCGAAATCCAGAAATTTCGTGTAATAGATTCTGTAAATATTCGTACTGGTATTGTTTGTATCAGGATAATATTGGATTTATTGCAAATAAAAACGTGTTGAATACAAAAGATAGTGTAAAAATTACTTTTCTTTGCTAATGGCTAAACGCCTCGTTGACGTCGAGGTCATTAGAGGCGGGAAAGGATTGGGTACAAGGAACTGGAAGGAATTCGGCCACGGCCTTTTAAATGAAGCATCCCGGCATTCGCCGGTAGTGATAAGGAAATCATGGAAAAAAAATGGTAGGACGGGATTCGAAACCGCGTCCTCCAGAATGCGAGGTGAGAGCGTTACCACTCATCCACCTCACTCGGTGAATGTGATTACTATTCTAATATCAGTATTTAGTTTGTTTCCGCATACTGATGTAGATTCTACAAAGTTTGGTTCCCAGAACTTATTAACATGTCGCTGATGTCTAACCTTGAAGGAACTGGAGGGTTATTGCGAGCGAGACATCGTCGACAGCTTAAGTGTTCCGTAGAAGGAAAACTTCCCGCAGCTAAGAAGCGGAGGACAAAATTTTGCAATAACGGCTGAGTTTACGCACCTATTAAAGTGCAAATCGTAGAAGCCTTGGAGAATAACGATCGTAATTTTTGTGCTCGTTAACTACGGGTATTCTGCGACGAATTTAGGATGATATTGTTGACCTTCATCGCGCTTACAGACGAGTTTCCATTAAAAACTTTGGACACCACTCCAACTGAACAAGTCGGCCCCGGAAGAGTAGAGGCTAGCTCCTGGCAAACCGGTAATGGTCGCGGTTTCACGACCGGCTGAGATCATGTTTGTGGTTTTAATCAAGTGTTGTGTTTTTCTACTGATTTTTATAAACCATTTAGTAATTAGAAGTGACGGCACGATCATTATCTCAAAGTAAATTCTATATGCTGGATGAATGGCCCAAAAGACCAAATGGTACTTTTTAGATTAAAACAACTGCTGTAACAGAACACTGAAGAAATAGAAACAGATACAGGTACTCAGAGTTTTGTAGAATCTACTAAAATGCTACCAGCTTATAATGGCTGCGGTGGAGGTTTTTGCTCCTCCATGGCAACTGTCTATGGAATTTTAAATTAGGTCGTCCCCCACTTTCTTCTGCGTTATAGAAAGGTATGTGAGCTGTAACGCCTCAGAGTCTTTGTTAATTATGAAGGGAGGGAGGGGAGGGAGGGGGGGGGGGTTTGTATATGTGGTGTGTGGCAATCCGAGAAAGACTTGGGTACATTGCATGACAGCTGGAAAATCATGACGAAACATGCTGTCACCTCTCGCTTCCAGGGGATGAGAAGCAGAATTTACAATACGCATTCCAAGACTTGCGCAAACAGTGATGTGATTACAGCGTAAAAGATACTTACAGTACCGAAATTTATGGAGGGAAGACAGTCGCGGATACAAGTTTACCTGAATAGGTGGTCCGTCAATGGTGTTCAGAGTGGTGTCGATTTAAATAACGAGATAGAGAATTGAAAAGGTAGCGCCCATCTAAGAACGCGGTTATTAAGTTTAAAGGAAGAGTAGGGCCAGAGTGGAAGAAATTAGAGGCCACAAAGACAGTTCTACGAGATAAGCTGAATGAACACTCTGCAGCAGCGAGAAGAAGTTGCAGGAACCAATCGAAAGATTTGTTTACTCCAGACATTTTGGTTGGTCGCTGAGGTGTTTTTTGAAGTGCCAATAAAAGGCAATTTATAGATGGTAGAAAACTTTTGATACTTGAGTGCTAATCCTATAAAATTTCTTGTGAACTGTGTAGCGTGACGGTTGCGCAATATAGTGAAATATACAGGTGAGCCTGTTGCTTTTTTACTTATGACTTTACGCCTCGTCAACGTCGAGGTCATTAGAGGCGGGATGGGACCGGGAAATGGAATGGGAAGGAATTCGGCCATGGAATTTTGAAGGAGGCATCCCAGCATTCGCCTGGCGTGATTTGGGGAAACCATGGAAAACTCAAAACTAGATGCCTGGACGGGGATTCGAACCGCCGTCCTCCCGAATGCGAGGCCAGAACGTTAACCGTTCACCCACCTCGCTCGGTAGGATGTTTTTTTTGCAGTGTGTAGATTTGTTCGTCAGGTATTACTCACCAAGTACAACGCACAAATAGCTAAAACTAAAAAAAATCTAAAAAATCGTAATTCCTTAACACAATGTTACTATTTCTTCTATATGACTGATATGAGTGTGCGTTCAATTTGTTTGTGATGTGAATGAATAAATGATGAAATAAGAGAAAAGTTTAAAACCCCGACCAGCCTGCTCATTTGAAAGAGACGTGGTAGACCGTAAGTTTTACAGACGCATCCGACGCGCGAATCGCAATCAGGAGTCGTATGCCCTAAAATGTGTGTGCTCTGCAGAGGGGTTGGAGATCTATTCGAGCACTCTGGGACACAATGTGTTTAGAAATCATGAACCGCAGATACACTTGCAACGCTGCTGGCCAAGCCCAACACGAAAATTTCTTCTATTACCCGGGTTCGATCCCACTAATCCTGTGTCGGCCGCGGATACCATCATGGTGCCACTACCTGACTCAACTAGTATAGGACTATGTAAAAAAATGTATTTCGGTTGGAAAATGTGGATACGTTGCGGTTTAACACGTATTACAAGTCATACCCTTTATTAGGAATCTACAGTTCGATTTGCCGTAGTACATTATGTTCTTCATTGTTCTACTTTTTTTTAACTGCTTAATGTCTCTTAACAGCGAGGTCTTTAGAGATGGGAAAGGATGGGGGGCAAGGAATGGGAAGGAATTCGGCCATGGCCTTTTGAAGGAAGCATCCCGGCATTCGCCTGAGTGATTGGGGAAACCATGGAAAACCCAAATTGGATGCCAGGACGGTGATTCGAACCGCGTCCTCCCGAATGTGAGACCAGAATGCTAACCGTTACACCACCACGCTCGGTTTCCACTACTTCTTTTCTGTTTGGCCTCTATGGAGCATGTGGTTCTTAACTCTGGTGAGCTTTTTTTACCCAATATTATTTCATCCTTGCACTGTGGTTCTCTTTTCTTTCTTAGGTCCATTTCACACCAGATCCGGGGCACTGTCTTGGCTGTTAATGTCTGGAGAGAATCAGATGCTTTAATCAACTTTCTGAATCTATCCCTGTTATAAATGTCATTGGGGTCAATTTCCAGTTGCTCGAGATCTTTTCTGACTAGCCTTGTCCATTTTTCGTTAGTTGTTTTCCCTCTAGAGACGGTATTGAAGATTTTGGAGGTGAGCCATTGTCCACCGAAATATATGACCATAGAACATTAATATACTTTTTCTCATGGCTGTTATAATGCTCTCCCGTTGTTGGTATAGGTCCTTGTTATGCCCGAGTCTGTATTTTCCATTTAATTTGACAGGGTCCAATGTTTTTTCTCAAGATCATACGTTCCTTCAGTTCCAGTTTTCTTAGTTGCCACTTTCCAACCATGTTCAACCACTCTGATGTATACAGTACTGATCGTTAAACTACAGTATTTGTGGTGCCAGAGTTTGAGGTTCAGGGAGAGGGATTTAGATTCATACATGTTCTTACAAATGTGGTATGTTTTCTCCAGTCTGGCACCTTTGCTATTCGTGTCTAATTCCTCGCTAATGTTTGGAGTTATCCGTTATACAAGATACAATATTTGAAGGCATTAGTCCTTCGTATTAGAGTTAAGAAAAAGTTTCAGAGTGGTTACCCGAAGAAAACGTGTTGTTTACTATCAAGGTTGAAAGCCTTGAAGCCCTTATCACTGATCGACTCGCCGACCCAATTTTCCGCTGGGATTGGTTGTTCCGCTATTGTTTCAAAGGCGTTTTTCTTATATCTCTGCCTCCTTGGTGAATTTTTTGTCATGGTTTATACAACGTTAATAGATTAATTTTATATTTACGAGCGAATACCACTGAAAGTAATCTATGTATGAAATCTGCCCAAAATCAAGATTTCTTTCTTCCTAATATATAAAGCGTTCTTAAGAAAAGTCGACCAAGCACAAGCGCTATTGTCGTAATCCAAGGAAAGAAAAATTTATCAAAATTCACCTATGCCAAATACGGCACCAATATGTTGTAAGAAAAGTTGACGCAGTCATTTCAGTGGTAGCCGAAAGAGTTGCTGACCACATTTAAACGTCGAGGGTTCGATCCCATACATAGCCAAGATTTTTTTTTTTTTTTCGGTTTTCCAGATCATTTCAACATTCAGTACAATGAGTACTAGAGTCTTTCAAACGCTGTGTAGGGTCGCTCAGTTTATAGCTGCCAACGCGACCTCTGCCAGCGAAATGCCGGAAATACAGTATAGAGGACCGGTGCTGTGTGTGTGATGAAGCGACGCTGATACCAGACCGGTACAATCGCAACAGCCACGAACTGCATCGCAGTCTTAAAATCGCTAAATTGAAGAATGAAGTAACTTATTTTATAAGATTTTATAGATTTATTTTCGGAAAATTCGGATACTTATAAATCGGGAACAATTCTGTGTTACTGAAAAAGTAAAAATTGGCAGAGTGCATCACATTTCAATATTTCTGCGGCGATGTTCCAGCATTTCATAAAAACTGGAACAATGTTTGTATGAAAATTTGGTTAACAATCACCTATTAGAGTGATATCAATTATGTCATTAAAGTGGGTTCTATATTGTGCATTAATAAGTACAAATTCTTAAAAGACATCACATATATCTGAAACCTCCGTATAAATCTTAATGCACTAAATGTGAATTCAATTTATACTTTATGTATTGAAGTGTCACGCTAATTGCGACATCAAAATATGTTATTCATTCTATTTATTATAAATCATCCATTAATATTTATTGGATCACGTACATGGATTGATTAATTAATTAAAAGTGATTCAGAGATGAGATTTCTTATTATAAACTGTCCGGCATATATTGTTATTCCTCAGGGTCGTTACTGGGCTAGTGGACGCACGCAATACACACAATACCGTATGGTTTCTCCTGCGACGGCAGCTGCAGGCTTCTTGTGATGACAGCTGCGGTCAGGTCCGTGGTGTCGCTTCTTGTCGGGCGCACGGTCGACGCTGCACAGACGTAAAGTGGCCCCTCAAGCAGCTAGGACGCAGTCTGGCGTCGAACCTGCTCCCTGGAGATACGGACTGGAAGGCTCTTACAGCAGAAGCGCGAACTCACACTTTCACTCGCGTCTTATATTCCAACGTCCGGCCACGTACCGCCACGATGTGCACACCTCTGTGGCCTCCCAGCGAGTGTCCCCCACCCCATCCGCTTAGCTGTCCAGCGGATTCGGGGAAATACGAGGGGTAGCCACATTCCTGTGGGCGACAGCTACCTGTCTGCATCTCGCTGCAGCCTCACAAATCCGTTAGCCAACTTACGTGGCTGCAACATTACACGGCTATGTAATGTGTCATTACAGTATGTATGTAATTTTCGTATGTCTGTATGTCCTATGTATTTTTTCTACCTTCACGACTGACTGGGGTTGTCCCTTTCGGACCTCCAGCCGGAGCCGGGGCCCACCTCCGGCTGGAGGACCGTAACATTTGCCCATCCTGCCACCTTATTGTTAAGCCACTGGACTGAACGGGCACGAACCTAGGTCCCCGCATACTGGCAATCGTGAATGCGGTTTTTGAGTGGTTTCCACAGGCGTCAAGGTGAATGTCGGGACCATCCCCAATTTCCGCTTCATAAACAAAAAATACACTTATCACACGCTGTACATGGTTGCACGTATCACAGACAGATGGCAAAACTTCGCTTGCCCCATTAGCACTTGGTACGATCTGTAAGTAGATACACTCCTGGAAATTGAAATAAGAACACCGTGAACTCATTGTCCCAGGAATGGGAAACTTTATATACACATTCCTGGGGTCAGATACAACACATGATCACACAGACAGAACCATAGGCACAGAACAGGCAACAGAGCATGCACAATGACGGCACTAGTACCGTGTATATCCTCCTTTCGCTGCAATGCAGGCTGCAATTCTCCCATGGAGACGATCGTAGAGGTGCTGGATGTAGTCCTGTGGAACGGCATGCCAA
>CM061919.1:104754653-105002745 GCA_031002005.1 Vandiemenella viatica | reverse complement strand
TGGCTTGTGGCAGGAACACTTCAGCAGTAAATAATGACTTGCTTAAAAGAATCGGCTCGAATGTTTACATTTAGACTGTGAGATGCGCGTTTACTTTGAACTCCGCTGAGCTGAAACAATACACACAGACTGAATGCAGCAACGAGTATTGAGAAATGAGCGTTGCAGCTTGCTATTCAGAAAACGAAAAAATCCGTGGTTGGTCTTCCTGTTGGTCCTTCCATTTAAAACAAGCAGCCTGCGAGTAGGGGCGTATGTTTACTAGTTCGGGTCGTTTCTGTGTCGGTGTTATAAACTATTTGAGCTTGTACTTTGATGTGCTGGAATCGGCGAGAATAGATTTATCGGCAGATAATTAAATACATAAACGAAGTGCTGTAGGAAAAAAGTTATTTTAAAAAGCGAAGATCAAACAAAGTAAAACATTTATTACCTTCCCACGATTAATATTTTTTTACAGTGTTAGCTTTAATGTAAACTTTTAACATACTTAACTCATGTGAAGCTATAATCTATTATTTTATAATTAGTGCTAAGATGTTTATATTATTATTATCATCGCTGTTGCCCAAGCTGACATAGTGCATTATAAATATATACAAATATTGTTTCATTATTCAGAAACAAAGAATGGGTAAAAGAACTTACAACTGATCCCTATAGTTCCTTAATGTCACAATGCTGTGGCTAGATGGCTGAACTTTAAACTAAAGTTTTTGACCTAGTGTTAGTTTGAACTTTTGTGTTATTGTTGAATGGAGAGAACCAAGATTTGATCTTCTAATTGTAAGATTAAGAGCGTAAATTTCTTAGTAGCAGCCTTGACTTCCCATATGATTAGAAACCAAAATTAACCAATACTAAAATTAACTTCCTTTGCCTTTAGGGTAAAACAATTAAGCAAATATCGCACGTTTTCCGTTACTTCTTTCCTTCTAACTGCGGCCTTAACAACACAACCACTAATAGCGTCGTATTAGCATACGTTACCGTTAACTGAGAGAGGGTAAACTTATAATAATAAAAAATATTTATTTTGTGACCACATATATGGTAGCATTCAAGTTTATAAATTGTTCAGCTAATGTTGTTTGCTGTGATCATCTAATCGTTTCTATAGCTGTCTTAATAATGACGTTTAATTATTCACATTAACAATCCTTTCACATTATATTAATGGATCAGATAAAGCTTGTGATTTTTAGAGATGTAAAATATCTCTACGCATTAGATATCGCTAAAATGAATGAAAGAGATTTCATGGGATAAACATCCAGCTCTCTCCAAAGTCTCAAACTATAAAATTTACTGTGGCGCAAGGCAACAGGTAAGGTAGCAATACTTTTAGGTCCTTAGCGTGTCACTTTATTTTGCAATCTTATTTCCTTGACAGTATGACTTGAAAAAAATCAGACGAAGGAATACTTTGCTATAGAAAAATGCGTTACTTTCTTCCAAACGGTTTAGATCACAAAATTCATAGTTATTATTTTTTTTTTTTTTTTCAACTTTATTTAAAGCATACACATGAAAACCAGCGTAAACACTCAATCGAGAAATTAACAACAAAAGTTCATTCCCGTTTTAGTTATAAACACACACCACCATTATTCTTAACCAATGTCCACCAAGCCCGAACAGGCGTCTCGAACTAACGGGAAACCAGAACCTTCATCCGCTGGTCATCTCTTGTTTCTCTCCCTCTTCCGATGTCATGGCGAATCAGCAAAATAGTTTCACTCATTCTTTAATGATACATTTCTTACACGCTGCTATAGTATATGTTCCTAGATCGAGCTTCGCAATGGTGCTTGAAAATGTCTCACTTAAATGACATTTCAACCTACCTCTTTGTTGAAGTCTCAAAATTTTCCAGGCACCTGATGTGTAGTTAGCTACTTCGAGCCCTGACACTGCAAGAAATTGTCATCACTCATAACGTGGCCAACGTCAGGGCAGGACGATTCAAGGGAATATTGACATCTTTAGTTTTTGATACAGTACCTTTTTTTTTTTTTACGGCTTTATGCCTCGTCGAGGTGGTTATAGGCGGAGAGTGGATGCATCAAACGGGTAGAGATTAGGCCATGACATATGGAGGAACTCTCCCGGCATTCGCCTGACTTGCTTTAGGGAAACCACGGAAAACCGAACTCTGGATGGCCGGATGAGATTCGAACTAAAGTCCTTCCAAACGTGATGCCAGAGCGTTACCGCTTACCCACCACGCTCGGTGATACAGTGGATGCCAGTTCACCGAGTATATAGCATTTGTAGTATCAAAGTATGTGTATGTATCATTTAAACCAAGCTTTGTCGGTGACTGGTAATGCTCTGGCCTCATATTCTGCATAATGCAGGTTTGAATCCCCATCTGGCAACACAGATTTTGCGTTTTCACGGTTTCAATAAATCACTTCAAGTGAATACCGGGATTGCTCCATCAAAAAGGCCATGGCAGAATTCCTCCCTGCATCTAGTTGACGTCGACAATGCGCAAAGCCATAAGAAAAAATAAATACAATTCAATTTTATGTTTTTTAGTTACTTTGAGTACAACTAGAAGTTCCCAGAATTTAAAGAACTATTATCTTTAAAATAACTGAACAACGTTTTTCGTAATATATCATTCCTCGATCTTCTTCTCTTCGATTTTTAATATCTAAGGACCACAAAAAGTAATCCTGCACATTTATCGCGATGTTTCTTTTGCTGACTTCCAATCGTTTTTCATCCTTACATTTTGTTATTTCCTCCTTTCCTTTGTTTGGTCCAGATGTTGTAACATTTCCCTCAATTAATTGAAAGTTTTTATCAATCTTCTGAAAATTCCTCTGTCTTATATCATTTCTCCTAGTATTCCGATGCGATTCATAATAACGGATTCCACAGCAATTGAATATAGAATCAACATTTTAGGACTTTTAGCGAAAAGAAATAAATAGGTTGGTTTGCAAAAAACAAACTGCGAGAGAAAGAAAAAACTAATAGTAGGGCAAAGTGGCCAAGCTAATCTTTGACGATGTTATAAACTGTTATATTGTTATAAGCTGACTTACAGTAAAACTATAGGCACGATAATAACTGGATATATACTCAAACTTTCATAGCATATACTAGAATTTTTTATTATCTTTAAATTAAGTTTAGTGCCTAAAATAATTAATTTTTAAAAAGTACCCAGGTGGACACGTTACCCGACATTGTCGGGCAAAGTGGCCGCTTAGATTTAAAATCCGAAATGAGTGATTATAAATGCTCTCCATTTCCAAAACCCTGTTTTTTTATTTAATGAAAAGTTATATAACTTGAAAATCATATACATTATAACAGGCAAAAGGTAAACTGATATTAACTGTAATTTTTACAAACGAAACAAAAGTTCGTGAGCCGAAATGAATCACCTTTGCCAATGGATCCGTCATTATTGTGATCTAAAAGGTGGAACACTTTCGTTGCAATACAAGCAAATGTATGTGTTCTTGATAATCATCGTCATCATCAAAAAACTCTCTTCTTAGGTTAGATTTCCTGCACTTCTTGACATTTGTTTCCTTCTTATATTTGTCTTTTCCTACTTTTTTTTTTAGCTTAAGGCAGCTTCAGGCTTATTTTTGTGTGGACCTGACGTCAACACCTGGGCATAACCTTTGTTTCGATCGTTGTTTTGGGGTTTTCCTACTGTTGTTGCACGAGGCACTGGAACAATGTCATTTATGCTTGCAGAAAAAGAAGTTTCCGATCGTTGAATCATAGCCACAACATCAAATTTGTAATAAAAAAAAGTATCAAATAGAAATAATTTTATTGGTTTTGTGTTTTGTTATTATTAATACATTCACTCCAACTTCCAAAGATAATGAAGCATCTATTTAAAGCGTTGTGTATATCGGGAATGTTATAATCTGAATCAACCAGGAGCTTGGCCACTTTCCCCGGATCGACGACGTTAGAAAAAGTAATTCTACCTTAACAATACGATCAACCAACCTGGAATTTGTAGTCAAAACACCACTCTCGCAAAACAATTTTGTTCAGAAACGGTACGTCACTTAATATCTTTTTGTAACTAAGACAAACTGAACACTTACTATACCTCAGGATGACAAAAAAAAAAACATAAATATTCTAATAGCTTCGAGAGATGACACGCTAACTTTATCAGACTGCTCATAGTAACTAACGACATTGAATGAAACGAGTTATGATTTTCCATGCGCGGTTGCACCATCCCTTAGCTTCAGAAACACCCGTAATGACTAATGTGTATTTTTGTATGAAAGTATTTTAGAAGCCTGTAGCACTTTTATCTCAACGAGTATCACTACCATCTGGAAATTATCTTAAGTAATTCCCAAAGATGAACGATAAAAACTATTTACCCGTAAATAAATCACACGGTAAAGTTTTCGTGTGTAGTTTTAGTAGTAACAAAGAGAGTATCAGACATGTATTAAGCAGATTTTAATAGTATTAAGTAGGGCCAATCTCTAGTACTAACAAATAACATACAGTTGGTTAAAATCAACAGCTACTGTCAGGAATGCTTGTTAAAGCAATGGATAAGACAATTATGATATTGTTAAGTCTCCCGGTCACGTCCTAGTAAATACTACGTTTTTATTTTCATGAATTGTGCGCACAAATACGCTGTAACTTGCATCTGCAGATGTGAATTAAATGCAAACCGTCTGACGATGAGCAACTGTGCTTGAAACCGGTAATGTTTTAATAAAGATATTTACAACAAATGTGACTGGTTGCTGTGTTCTTTATCATCAAATTTAAAGATAGAAGAGTCGTTTCCTACTGGGAAGCTTTGCTGAATTGTATAACGTGTTGAGTTCAGGATAGAAGGTTACAAATGTTTTAACACATGCTCCAGTAGGTGCTACCACAATTTGGCTCAATTTAAATTATTTCAGACAGTTTATTAACGTTTAAGGCAATATTTAAAACTTTCGAAATATTACTATTGTTATTTAGAATAATTACTATTAATTTCGGAACGAACTAAAAATATTTTAAAAGTATTTTATTGATAACCCATTGTGTACGCTGGTTTAATGAAGCTATCGTAGCCACTCGCCAGCAGCATGGCCTTCCAGAAGTTTCGCTTTTTGTAAATACAGGAGCGCTCTGCAAGCACTGACGGTAATCTCCCAAGTACTGTTTGGAGCGACGTCGTTGCCTACTGAATAGTTTTTTAAGTGCCTTGCTCACTTCAGTAAAGTATGTATTACTGTCGTTCTAAGAATAGCGCCAAATATGGAAATGTGGACCAATTTAAATCCCGTGGTGTCGAAGACCCAGCATGCAACTTGCTGGGACTCGAGATGGAGAGAGGAATCCGGAAAAACTTTAGAGGCAGGAAAGGACTGGGAACAAGGAATGGGAAGGAATTCGGCCATGGCCTTTTTTACGAACCATTCCGGCGTTCGCCTGCAGTAATGTAGAGAAACCATGAAAATCCCAAATCAGGATGCCCGGACGGGTATTCGAACCCGTGTCCTCCCGAGTGCGAGGCCAGAGCGTTACCGACCACTCACCACGCTCGGTCTCGGTGGCAATAGAATGACTGGATACAGTTCTGTTACTGGCGGACTTCCACTGCGTCAATTATTTTTCATGTATTTATTTTTAATTCAAACAATTGTTGCGAAGCAATACGAATAATAAAATAAATCGTCGTTTTGAACAGATATCAATTAATAGAGAGAGTCACAATCCCCCGATTCCGAGTTGTATTATGGGTGGTACGTTCATTAACGTAGAGGTATTGGACAAAGAAATGGCGCAGGCGTGCACGTATAGGACTAGGAAACTGCTGGCGTTGGTTCCAACGGCGCGGACGTAAGCTCTTGTGAGCACTGAACAAATTTACGAGAACTGTAAACGGCGGTGCGGACTTCCGCATCCACCAGCCGGCAACGAGAAGAAAGTTGCGAGCCTGGAGGTGGAGCCGTTACGTCATGGCCCACCGTCCAGGAATCTACTGTGCTCTGCGCTCTTGAACACCTGCCAATACACCTGCCGCGTAGTAAAACGCACCGCCACTCCAGTATATAGGCGGCTCCGTCACTTACTACCGGCCACTGTGAAATCTCCTCTCTTGGTATGGAAAGAATTATGAACGTAATACCTCTTCTAATTTGCTTCTAAACAGGGGGATACTCCAGAATAGTTGATAAAAACAACGCCAGTATATAAACACCTTTGGTCTATATTCAATAAATTGGCGAAGGAGCAAACAATTCGTAATTCCGTGTAGGGACCGTGCCATTTTGCGCAACTCTGAAGATATTCCCGCCAATTTTGTGCTCATTTTACTTCGCCCGGAAAGTTCCGTGCAGTATAACTTATAGGTACAGAAGTGTCGTCAATGTTTATTGATCTCGTGTTAGGAACATTAGATAACTATGTACATTATACGGAAAAAAATAAACATTGTCTTTTTTATAAGCTATAGGAATCTTCTTCCATTTTACTAAAAGGAGTTTAACTGCATCAGTTTTAGTAAATTCACCTATTGATATTCTTCGGGTACAAGCTCACAGTGAAGTTGTTGGGTGATGAATTTGAAAATAATGATAAGTCAGCTTCTGTTCTTAAAAAAACAATGTCTCAATGCAGAAATAATCTGCAGTTCGAGAGACAGTCTCATAGAAAATCCATTGAAACCCACGTAACTGAATATTCTAGTGGTGTTTGGAACGCAAGACAGCAGCTTTGCGATGGGAGATCGCTGATGTCCAGCTGACTTCATATCATCTGTCAGCCGAAACAAATGTCAATCGATAGTCTGCATTTCGTATTTTCGGTTTGAAGTGAGAACTAAACGAAAGTGAGAATTTGATATCGTTTTTGGGGATATTAAGTGGAAACAGTTACTTACCGTTACAGAATGTAGCAAAACATTACATCTTAAAAAACGTTGTGACCAGCGTCATTGAATATAATGTCCTACACACAAATCCGAGAATATCCCACACATCTTGTCAGAAATCACGCGCTTCTAGAGATGACGTCTAAAAAACACTTAACTAAAAACTTTCACCGGTCCAATTCGGTCAGACGGCCGTTATGACACGAGACTGCGCGCTAGGCCCTTCGCTGCAGTGGATTTTTGAAAACGTTACCTTCATACATCCCCCATTTCGCTTCCACATTTTCAAGTTTCTTCTATCAATTTAAAACTAATCATAGTATGTTGTTAAAATCTTTCTTCTTTCTGAATTCGACCCAACTTTGCTCCCAATGTTTCTTCATTCATTCACTGCTTTGTTTCCTTCTTTTTTTTTTTTTTTTTTTTGCCCTACTGTGTTTCTGAACCTTCACTTGAAAACCCTTAAACTCGGTGATATTTTACCTTTTGGAATTTTTATAAACATAATCAAATAATCGTTCCGACAGCCTTCTTGCATTAATTTGCACCAAGAGTCCATCAAAATCCATTCTTATCCGAAAAATTTTCTGTTTCGATACAAAAATGTTTGATACTCATTTTCTTCCACTCATTTCAGTCCAAGAGTTTTCCTCAATTTTTTTCCTTTCCTTTTTTATTTATAAAGACAGACATTCTGCCACATAGAGACATTGATTGGCTCCTCGTTAGTTAATCAATTCGTCCTTTCGTTAGTTAATGATGATTTCTTCTATTCATTTCGTACTCCAGTTTACTCATTGCTGTTGTCGACCGCCAGAGGGTTTTACCTTATCCCAAAGGTGGCTGATTACTACTGTTCTTGACTGAATTAAACAGTTCTGCCAAATGACAACACTGACGAATCGCTTTTCAACTAATATTTATTTTTCCGTGAGAAATCACCAAAGACACTAAAGCACAAACATATAAATATTCCAGCCATTAAACTCAAAAACAAAAATTCTGACAATGGCTGACAAATAATTCCGTTCATCTCTGCCGCTCGCGTGATTAGAATCCAGAATAGCACAAAGAAAACAGATCGAGGCTTCTCGAACGACGACAATACAACCAATAATAAAAATCACATCAAAACAATCAGAATTACTACAAAATCATTCACAATCATTGGAAAGTTAATACACTTTTCGTGCATTTACACGCAAACTTATACATTTAAACCACTCCAAACCGTCGAAAATTGTCTACCGAGCGTGGTGGTGTAACGGCTAGCGTTCTGGCCTCGCATTCGGGAGGACAACGGTTCGAATCCCCGTCCAGATTTGGGTTTTCCATGGTTTCCCAAATCACCCCAAGCAAATGCCGGGATGCTTCCTTCAAAAGGGCATCGCCGAATTCCTTCCCGTTCCTTGCCCCCCCCCCCCCCCCCCCCCACATCCTTTCCCGTCTCTAAAGACCTCGCTGTTAGAGAGACGTTAAGCGGATAAAAAAAAAATTGTCTCCACATCAAAATTTACAACAACAAATTTTTAATAAGGGTTTCATACGTAATACTGCCAATAATTGTATTGCACATCATTTACACAGTTTTTCGCCATAAAACAATGTTAATTTACATGGAGAATGTACACAAATTCACAATTAATAATACGAAAAATATAGTAATCCATAATTATTCACCTCCCAGCTTGTATGTATAATTCTTAAAATAACATTTCATAAAAGGACTGGGTCATCACGTGCTGGATTTATAACTGTGTTGCAGTGTCGAATTTCTGCCAGTGTTGATTTCTTGGTTGTTTTAAGACTTTTCTTTAACTAACAGGGTGGTTCCATTTTTCAAGTTCGTTCTTTAGTTTCCTCTTTGTCTTTGTTGCAATTACTATACATAAAGAGTTATTTATAACTTTCTATCTTTTACGAAGTGAACAAATGGTGTTGAAATCGCGGAAAAAAACGAGGAAGTTTCCCCGAATTATAATGTCCACGATGGTTAACCACTTTAACTCAGCATGCGAAAAATCCACTACCGCTGTGGAGTAAGCTGACTGCAACGTGGTAGCACTATTCAGCTGACGAAGACGCGAATCGGAGACGGAGCCCTACCTCCGACAATTCCACTCTGACTGCCCGGAAGGCATTTTGACGCTCACCTTTGCCTATTTATATCGTTTCTATGCGCGAATGATTAATGCATTACACCTTCATATGATTAGTATAGTTTTACAACTGTCAGATGGTACTTCATTTACCTCCGAGGTCATCAGAAGATTTAGGTTAATGTCGAAGAGAGTTCAGAGTAATATATGCACTATTCAAAAAACTAAAAACAACAACGACGCATCAAAACCACAAAATTCACACACAAATTACAAATAATAGTTGACATAATAATAATACAACACACACATATAATAGCACAACTGATGAAACTAAGATTTTTTTTTTTTTTTTTTTGCTGTCGTCAGTCTTTAGACTGGTTTGATGCAATCCTCCAACCCTTCCTATCCTGTGCTAGCCTCTTCATTTCTACATACCCCTTACAACCCACGTCCTCAATTATCTGCTTCATATATTCTAATCTCTGTCTACCTCTACAGTTCTTACATTCGACTGTTCCCTCCACTAACAAATTAACCAATCCAGCATGTCTCAGAATATGACCTACCAGCCTGTCTCTTCTTCCTGTAAGCTTCTTCCATAAACTTCTTTTCTCACCCATCATTTTCAAAACTCGTTTATTTCTACTTTGTCTGTCCACCTAATTTTCAGCATTCTTCTGTAGCACCACATTTCAAATGCTTCAAGTTTCTTTCTTTCCGGTATTCCTAAAGTCCATGTTTCGCTACCGTAAAGTGCTGTGCTCCACACATAGAGTTTTAAAAAGTTCTTTCTGATTCCTAGATCAATATTTGAAACTAAAAGGTTTCTCTTTTTCATGAAGGCTCTTTTTGCTAGTGCTATTCTACTTTTAACATCATTCCTGCTTCGGCCATCGGTTGTAATTTTACTTCCCAAGTAACAGAACTCACTCACTTCTCCTATTGCATCCGATCCTATTTTTATATTTAATCTGCTAGTATTGGTATCATTTCTGCTACATTTTATCACTTTTGTTTTACTTTGATTTATATTCAGTCCAAATTCTTCCTTCAGTATTTTGTTCATGCCATTCAATAACTTCTCAATATCCTCAGTCCTCTCTGCTAATAAGACAATGTCATCCGCAAATCGTAGTATACTGATTTTTTCTCCCTGAAAACTTATGCCACATGGAAATTTTTTTTTTTTACTTTCTTCATGGCTTCTTCTACATACAAGTTGATAACACAGCTAATGAAACTAAGTTAGCAAACTGTATAGATAGAGAAAAGCACAGAAGATACGGTGACCAGTTGTGTGCAGTCACAAAAGGGCAAGTACAACGAACGAAAAAGTAAATAATAGTAAACTCAAGTGCATAAACAATTTACAGTAAGAATATTGAATTCCGAAATTGAGTGCCCAACTACGGAAGTACTGAAATATGATATCTACTATTATGTTCGTCAGTAGAATTAATCTATATAATACTTTGTCAGTTACACAGATATTACAATAAAACTTCGTACATTTACAGCTGCTGGCGATTGTCCCAACCACTAGGGCCGAACGCGCCCGGTGAACACGTTAATAGACGGAGTTTAACATGATCCCCGCTAACATGGCTTTGTTCGACAGACGAGGTCACTGTAGCCTATGGTGGCGCCTTCCGTGTCAGAGGCGCACAATGAGTGTGGGCGAGTATCAGGTCACGGTAGTTCACGCCCGCTCTTGTTTGTCGGCGTAAACGCTCCCATCCGCACTTGTGTCATTCTGGAGGCAGAGACCTCAAAGTGGAGCAGCCTACAGCGGGCTGTGATGTGAGTATATTCAGTGCAGTGTGTTGTGAATGGATGAAAGATAGAGAAGGGAGAACGAGAAACCAGGTGCCGTCCCATTTAGGACTACTCTTCCGTAGGCGGGACATCAAGCTTAAGGTCCCCATCTGGCGGACGAATCACCATCACGTCTCATCTGCCCTCCCTGCATACGCACTACGCAGTGACTTGGAATTTATTCCGGAACTTCGGCGCAAAATCTGATGGTTAGAAACTAAGCACAGCCACCTTGTCTAGCCGGCCAGTCAAGTACTGATGATGGAAATTTCTACTACCACCAGAGTTCAAACTAGCTATAACCTTCGCTATGCCACACAAAACTGAGCCAACGGGGTGGACTTCAACTAAAATTACAGTTGTGTAACAAAAATGTTCTAACGAGGTAATACGAGGCGCGTCCAGAAAGTAAGTTCCGTTTGGTAATAAAATGAAATTGTACACTAGATACAGAAGAAATTTTTATTGCACAAAATTCTACAACTCTTAAACTACGTTTCCACATAACTGCCTGAAATTTTGCAGGCATTTGTCATAGCGTGGCACCAGGTTTTGTATACCTTCTTCATAGAAATCTGCCGCCTGTGTCTTCAACCAGTTGGAAACAGTTTCTTTCAGCTCGTCGTCATTGGTGAAGTGATGACCGCCAAGGAAAGACTTGAGATGTAAGAACAGATGGAAGTCGCTAGGAGCGAGGTCAGAGCTGTACGAAGGATGGTGAAACACGTCCCAGCCAAATCCCTGTACGAGGTTTTTCGTCACGTTTGCAGTGTGTGGTCGTGCGTTGTCGTGAAGCAAAACAACACCTTTTGACAGCAGTCCCCGGCGCTTATTCTGAATTGCACGGCGCAATTTCCGAAGTGTCTCGCAATAAGCATCCGCTTTGATTGTTTGACCACGCGGTAAGAAGTCAATGAGTAGGATGCCTTTCCAGTCCCAGAACACTGTGCACATCATTTTCCGAGGTGTCATGATTTGCTTCGGCCTAACCTTTGGTGGGGATGAAGTGTGCCTCCATTCCATTGATTGCCGCTTACTCTCAGGGGTGTCTTAAGAAACCCACGTTTCATCTCCTGTGACTATCCGTCTCAGAAATTCTTCACCGCTTTCAGCATAACGGGTCAAAAACTCAAGTGCACTACCCATCCGTTGTGTTTTGTGTTGCTCAGTGAGAATCTTTGGTACCCAACGTGAGCAAAGTTTACGGAATTTCAGTTGTTTGGTAACAATTTCATGCATCAGTGATCGCGAAATTTGGGGAAGTCCATAGCGAGAGCACTAATTGTAAACCTACGGTTTTCCTGGATCTTGTCATCAATCGCGTGAACCAGTTCTTCTGTAACCAAAGGTGGACGCCCACTTCGTTCTTCATCGTGCACGTCACTACGCCCGCCATTGAACTGTCGGATCCATCTTCTCACCATCGAATCACTCATCGCATTTGGTCCGTAAACATCGCAAATTTGCCGATAAATTTCACTTGGTTTCACTTTCCTCGCATTCAGAAACCGAATCACAGACCTGATTTCACAGGCGGCGTGATTTTCAATCAACGCCGACATTTCAAACAAGCACAACAAAGCGTACGTAACTGACAGCGATCTCCAAATGGCGCACGTTCTTCCCCTTGATACACACCGTCTACAGCGCATGTGCGGAACTGCAATCGCAGCGCTGCAGCGGAGATAAATTGAAACGGAACTTACTTTCTGGACGCGCCTAGTAATTACCTGAAGTAACTCTTCTGCCGATTTCACCGAGCGTGGTGGGTGAGAGGCAACGTTTTAGTCAGTTTTCCATGGTTTCCCCAAATCACTCCAGGCGAATGCCAAGATGGTTCCTTCAAAAGGTCATGGCCGATTTAAATACCGTTGCGTACTCCCAGTCGTTTCCCTCCTCTAATGACCTCGACGAGGCTTAAAGCCATAAGCAAATAAATAAATAACCGAACAATCTTTAAGTTTATTTCAAATTGAATAGTGTTGATAAAATAAAATCTGTCGATTTTACATTACAATGACAACTTTGCTCGTAGAAGTTTTGTTGTGTATTTGGAACTCATCAATATTCTCCAGTATTTCGTTCCTTTAAATGACATAGTTTAAGCACTATTCTGAAAATTGGAAACATTTATAAGCAAAATCTGCATTTAATGCAGTCTGAGTGGAAAGACGTAGGAAAGGTTCAATACAGATCCAAAGGACCTAGTATCAACATAAGAGTCCGAAGCAACCACGTTTAAACATAAAATCACATAGTAATGATTTAACAGTAATAAATACTCCGTGATTCGAGCATACAATTTTGAATTCGAAAAGTTTCCCTTATGACCAACACCAGTGGATTTTATGGTAGTTACGAAGTTATAATACATTTTATCCTCGAATGCCCACAAAACAATCATTATAAGAAAACTATTGGACAGAAATAAAGAAAGTAACAAAAACATAATCACTATAAAAAGTATCACAAGCTTTTATAGTTTAACAGACTTGTAGATTTGATAAAATAATTGTAATGACAGATACAAATTTCAATGAGCTACGTTTACATCTGGCACACATTCAGAACTCGTATGGAGATTTGTATCAGCACATGTATCGATACTTGTCTGAGGCCTTCATTGACTTGTATGAGTATCAACCTTGGATTTACCGTAGTATACGCAAGTTTCAAAACCTGCTTGATACTTGTGTGCACTGATATGCTATCAAATGTAATTATTTTCATTTGAATTGTCAAAGCTTTAAAAAAGTCACATGATGAGGAAGATGTTTTTAAAAAGAGTCTGTGGCTTAGATGATACTGAAATAGGAAAGGAAAAGTAGATGGTGGCAAAAAATATAAAAATTCCTATCTAGACGTGAAATACAAGGTGCTCATTCCATCTTAATGAAAGAATTAATGGCATATACAAAGCGGACAAACAATGAAAACTTTCTTTATACTATATACGTTTGAGTTTTGGTTATAAGGGTTAACATTTACTGGAGCTTCCTTATTCAATGTATTACCAACAGAAATTAAATGTTATCTACAAAAACCCAACTACTTTAAGTCCAAACTGAAAGAGTTTCTGCTTCAGAACCCATTTTACTCTGTGAAAGAATTTTCTTCTTGGAATTTGGTAACTAAGAATGACTGATAAAATAGTATATATGGTGTATGGAAGGGGAAGTTGACAAAATTATCCACAATTACTAAAATGATATATGGTTTTTCTTTCTGTTGAAACTTTGACAAATGAACTAATTACACTGTTTACAAAATTTCACTCATATATAGTAACTAACATAGGATAGCATGCACTCAAAAACTGCTGTGAAAAATTATGATACTAACAGGTTTTTAAGTAATTGACTGCTTATGAGTTGTTGGTAATATAATTGATATTGCTAATAGGTGTGTGTGTACTGTTCCACATAAATAGCAACTAACATAATATAATATGTAGTCACAAATTACAGTGAAATTTATCATGGTAACTGGTTGGTAAGAAAATAACTGGTTATTAGATGCTGGTAACAAGTATATACACTGTTCCACATAATAAGTATTAATTAACTCGGGATTGTATTTGTAGATTACAGGAGATATTGGTTATACTAATGGGTTGATGCTAACTTGTTGTCAATATATAATAATATTATCGATTATATAGTAATATTGACAATACTAATAAGTGTATGTACTGTTCCACATCCCCGAGATTATTCTCACATGGGATCAAAGTTAACATATCTATCTATCTATCTATCTATGTTAAATTTGGCTTAACGCATGCGCGTGTATGAGATACAAGTTAAGGGTGCAATGAACATACACGAAATGTATGAGCGACTTGTATGAGATTTTCCGATATATTCTAAATGTATGAGGTAAAGTGCCGCGACCTGTCAGATATACAAATCCCGGTACAAGTTCCGGAAGAAGTATCCAAGTGTGAACGTAGCTTTCTGTATAAGATGAACGGTTTGATGCCGAATAATGTACCTTGCTTCCTGGCAAAAGTCAAATACTATGATAAAATAGCGGCCAGTGAGGCTGCGCACGTTAAGAAGCCTCCACACTGACTCGGGGAGGTTCAACTGGAGCAGGATCCAGTGCTGCTCCCGTCCCGATTGTGGTTTGCAACAGTCACCTAGGCGCATGCTCCAATCTCCGCCACAGATAATACACATTTCCCAAACAAAATTACACTTATCAGTTCTGCGCTCTGGTCCTCGCATTCGGAAGGATGGCGATTCAAATCCCCGTCCGGGATTCCAGATTTGGGTTTCCATGGCTTCCCCTAATCACTCCAGGCGAATGCCGGGAAGCTTCATTCAAAAGGCCATGGCCGAATTCCTTCCAGTTCCTTGATACCAGACCTTTCACGCTTCTAATGACGTCAATGAGGCGTTAAAAAAAAACCTAAATAAAACGCAGTTTTGTCGGCGAGTTGGCAATAAGAAAATTCACATATTTGTTGTTGTTTTCTTAAATATGTGAATGCACGAGAGGAGAAGTAGAAGAACGTAGTGATCTCTGGGATATGGGACATTTGTTGTGCAGTAGCATGACATATACAGCAACACATGTGTCTTGACGTATTGCGTGATTTACTAAATGCGGTAAAAACAACATGGTGTTCAGTTATCAACACAAATTGTTCCGCGTCTCAGCATTCGCTAAATTACAGTTATGACGGTGCAACCGAAATTTCGTGCGACATACTAAACAGAGCCACCTACACACGAAACAATCCGTGCGAGGTACACCAAGTTCAAGGAAAATGCCTGCCAGTGCGCTGTGTAGCAGAAACTTCGATACAGGATTGATATCTAACGTATGACCAGAGGTACATTTATCGAACACACCTGTAAGCTACATCAGAAACGGGGAGAGATTCCGTAATTATAAATATGGTCGTTTCTGCTGTATAATAAATGCACAATAAATATCAGAAATCCGTACTGATGAATAACCCTGTTTAATCATATTAACTTATGGTTTGGTGTGTTGGTGGAAATTATGATTTGTAAGTTTTTTGTGTTTATTAATTTGAATAAGCTTGCTTAAGTTTATTTTTCGTTGAGTACATGTTTTCTTGTGGTTATTGACTTTTTATTCGATAGTTTTATTAGCAGTGAGTGTTCGAAGGTAGTCCGTTATTAAAAAACATTTTTTCAGTAAAGATATAACTGCACTGAACAAAGGTGGCATGGTAATGAACGTGGTTATGTTGAGATTTTTCACAGGTTGCGAAAATTCACACGCCAGCCCTAAAAAAAAACCTATAAGTGAGAAGTTTCTAACTGCAGCTGGTGCTGAAGCGTATTTGTAGGACGGCAATGTGGAGGCCAGACAAATTTCGCGACGCAGCTAGGTGAGCGACCTGATCGAAGCGTGTCGGAGTCGGCGCCTCATCGATTAGCATGCGTCTATCAGCTCCTCAGCAACGCCCACCAAAGCAGCGGGTAAACAAAGCCACCGCACCCACAGCATTAGTCCTACCTGTTATTACAGACAGCTAGGTTTTACTAATACTAGAGACTCTTTCCAAAGTAATTACACCTTACATTTTTTTGCGCGAAACATTTTGTCATACGAGCGGGAAAAATTGATGCACATGTCTGGATTTTCACGGAATCATTGTTTCCATTTTTTTTAACTCTGGCTTTACGTCACTTCGATACTATCATAAAATTTTTTCGGTGATAGCATCATGAAGAAACCATACCGCCATTCGGATGGAGTGATTTCGACAAACCATGGAGAGCCTAAATCTGGCCAGAAGGGCATACGAATCTAGGACCTCCAGAATGCATGCCCAAAGCGTTACCGCTCATCCGCCATCGAGATCATTATAGGTGGAAGAGGGTCAAGGGCAAGAAAAAGGAAGAGGAAGAGATTCACCACTGACATCTTAACGGAACCACCCCTTCATTCGCTTGGAGTGATTTCAGGAAAAACTTGGATAACCCAAATCTGTATAGCCGGATGAGAATTCTAACCCACTGCCTCTTGTCACAGTTTTCGTCACCTCCGCGTAATTAGCCAATATGTGAGCTAGTATAGAATTTTCTGGTCACATATTTTCATTGGTGCGGCCAGTGGTGTAGCTAGGTCAACAAGGGCCCCGGTGCAAAAAATTTATTTTGGGCCCTCAGGCCAGACGGGCGACCTTTTTTTTTTTGCTTCGTGTGCTGGTATACGCCCCCTGAGCTGAGGAGTTTGTCCTTAGGGGCCCCGTGAGCAGTGGTTGGGGGCCCCCCTGAGCAGCGAGGGCCCTTAGTGGGGGTCTTCCTGTGTCTCAGGGGCCCCTTTAGACGACGGTAGAGCTAAAAAAAAAAGGGTCGCCAGTTTGCCGAGAGGGCTCGTGGGCCCTCTAAACTGCGCTTGGGACCCCCAGAGATGATGCGCTTTCGGGCCCCTTGACGTATGCTGGGGGCCCCCTGAGCGTAGGGGCCCCGGTGCACTGCACCGCCTAGCCCCATAGTAGCTACGCCCCTGTTGGTGCCAGTAAATCAGTATGTTTTTCACACATTCTCGTAACTCTCCGTGCTATGATAAAGGAACAGGAGTGGGATTCATTGGAGGATAGAAGGAGGGTGAAGAGAGTCATGGGAGTGTACAAAGCCTATATCGGTGATGAAACATGGAAAGATATTGGTGGGAAAATTAAAAGAGGTGCTTGGAAGGGTAAGGATGACCATGACCACAAGCTGGCACTTCAATTCAGGCATAATGGTGTGGGAAAATTTTCTTTCTTAGGAAAGGGAGTGAGGGACTGGAATAAATTGCCAAGAGAAGTGACGAATAACTTACCGGAAACACTGAAAGAATTTAAAGCAAAAATTAGAGGGTAAAAGTAGGTTGAAAAGGGAGAGGGAGGGGGTGTAGGGAGATTTCCACCGGAGCGGGGGCTCCATCGCAATGTTATCAATTATTATTATTATGTTCGTCCTATCAAGTGTTTGGCATTTCGCTATTTACAGAAACCGTGTATTGTTCAGAATGGTGATAACTCAACCTTCTAGAAGAAGCTAGTCCTTAATGATTTTTGGCAGGTGTTTAAATATTTTTTAAAAGTAGAAACCCAATATTCAATGTCAGTGATATCTGTATCTGTAACATTTAGAAAATTCTCGCAGTTAGTTTAACTTCTTTTGTATATAAATAAAACTTTCATCAAACCAACTGACTATAATTAAAGAAGAAATACAACACCAGAGTAGAATACAAACCACCCCGCAGTACTAATGAATTACAATATAGTAACTCGTAAAAATTACAACAAATAAATACATAAATAAGGGGGTTTCCATTAAGGCCGTACCGCAAGGTTAGGCCAAAGCAGGTTTATCCCCCCAAGCGAACAACAAACAGTGCCCCCAAACAAAACTTGTACCAAACCAGTAAAACTGCTCAAGGTAGTGGGATTGTAGTATAACGACCGCTGAGGTCATTAAAAAAAAAAAAACTTGTTTCTAAACGCTATTAAAATTATACGGTCCGATTTTTAAGTTGAAATATTATGGAGGAAGTTAGTCTCAAATATTTTAAGCGTTTGTATCTGAACGTAGAAGGAATGTGAGGATTATTTTCTCTTCCATTTTCAATCAACCTTCCTTTATGATTGTCAAAGTAATCTCACATTCTTGGCTACGCGCCAGTGTGACTGCGAGTGTTAAACGTCACCACATTGGATCGCAGAGGTACCAACAGGTTCGGGTTCAAATCGCGTTCCGCCATCCTGCATTTACCCGTGAATCTCCGCCTTATAAACAATATACTTCATAAACAAATTGCACCTGTCAGACAGAACAGAAGGGACACATTTCGCAGAAAGATGGCAACACATTCGCTTCCTGCACGAAGGCGAGCCGAGCTACAGCCAAGTGTATCACGACATTGAAAGCCATGCGCTTAAAACACATTTTCTTGCCTGAAAAATAACACATTAGCATTACACAACACCTATAGTTCAAGGTTTGTAAAACTTGGTAACAAACTCGACACGGAACTGGGAATAGTTTTTAAAGATAAAAAAAAAAAGAAAAAGTGTAAAGAGGGTGGGCTGCTTTAGCTCGCTATATATCACGTCATAAAGGAATATTTGTGTTGCTATGTCTTGGTCTATATGACTATTTTTTTTATTTCTTGCCGATATGCTACACAAGCAATCCGGTTAAAATGTTTGCGATGAAGTCGTTTTAGAAATATACAGTGAAAGAATTTCTTCCATTAGAAGGGGGGGGGGCGTCCTTTAATTACGTGAGGTCAGAATAGGGGGGAGGGTGGCAAAATCTCGCCAAGGGGGAAGGGGCGTTGATAGAAATCTCATGTATTGTTTTTATTTCAGATAAACGCCCTTAAAGAGCAGTAGTAATAAAAATCTACAAGGTCAATATCACGATTTGGGGGGAAGGGGGGAGGAAATCCAAATTTAAGAACAATCACCTCACGTAATTTATGGACTCGCCCAAGGAACCAAACCCACATTGTTCTTACAAGTGTCTGGGTAATACGTTAACTGCCTATAGCACAAGATTAGGCATTCGATGACAAGAGTTTTTCGTTCTCACTGAGATCGGAGTAGATTTTATTACCGACACAGTTATCAGACACGAGGAAGAAAACCTTCCAGAGAGAAAGCGGAAGTCTCAACGCACGATTCTGATATTTGCCGCGCGTCACGAATTAGATGGAGGGCGGACTTAGAAAGCTCATCAGAGTGCAAGATCCAGGCTAAAGAGCAAGACAAAGCCTCGTTCTTACAAAATCATGTTGTCTGACGCACTGAAAAAAGCCGATTTATCTTTATTTAATATGGTATACCGTGATACTGTGTACGAAAACCTAGGGTTAGATACCTATCTACCTAGTATGAGTAGCGAGGTAAAGGATACGACAAGAGGGCAAGAGTAAAACCATGGTTTCATCTCACCGCACATGTTTCCCCTCTTCACCACCTTTTCGGCTGGCTTTTGTGAGTTTTACTCATCGTTAGCATGCTCAAATTTGGAGCTTGGTTGTAGGGGCGCATTTATACCATTGCCAGATAATACTACGTACTCAACGTAAGCTTCACTGCTACTCAGCCGGATAGCGTCATATAAACACAACGTTCCGACAGCCGGCTCTGCTGTCTTCATCAGCAGCCTAGGCGGTGACTTCTAGCTTACAACACGTGAAGCTTTCTACATCTACATCCATACTCTGCAATTCACAAACACTGTAGGTGGCAGAGGGTGCTAAGCACCAATCTTAATTCTGCACATTCCAATCCCGAATAACACGAGGAAAGAAAGAATTCATAAAAGCATCAGTACGGCATCTTATTCCTCCAATCTTATCCCTCCGGTCATTGTGACCCAAATAGGTTGGCGGAAAAAGTATCTCACGGCACTCGCGGGTCGTAGAATTCCGCATATTCTCCAATTAATTTAAACGCAAATGACGTCGTCTGTCTTCCAAACGATCCCAGCCCAATTTATGTATCAATTCTGTGACGCTTTCATAAGGGCTGTAGCAACCAGTCACGAATCGAGCGACTCTCCTCTGCACCCTCTCCGCTGAGTCAATCAGGCCCTTGCAATACGGATCCCAAACTCCACAACAGTAATCCTGATGCGGACGCACTGCTGTTTTATACGCTATTTCCTTTATATGAGTATTACAATTCTTCAAAATACGACCTATGATCGTACTTTAGAATTAGCTTTGCCTTACGACGGAAGTTATTTGCAAGTCCCATTTCATGTTGCTTTGTACTACTACCCCCAGATACTTCAGGGAATCAACCGTGTAAACAACTTAATTGATTACTTTGTACTCGTGAGCAAACTGACTCTTTTTGTTACTTTTTGCAATTAAGTGTAAGCTGCCATAGCAACCAAATCCCGCTGTATTTTTAAGCAATCGTCAGAGCACCTTATTTCCCTATAGATAACTGCATCGTAGGCAAGCAATCGCAACCAGAATTTAACGTTGTCACCTAGATCGTTTATAAAAATTAAGATAAGAAGTGGTCCTATTACACATCCTTGAGGAACCCCCGAAGTAACATCTAGCTTTGAAGAGGCTTCCCCGTCAACAATGACATACTGTGATCGACCAGTTAGAAAATTACGTATCCATTCGCAAATCTGATCCGATATACCATATGCTCGAATCTTCGCTAAAAGTCGGTTGTGTGGTACAGAATCAAAAGCTTTCCCCACCTGATGAAGACAGAAGGGCCAAGTGTCGCAATGTTGTGTTTTTATGACGCTATCCGGCTGGATACCCGTGAAGCTTACATTGAATCAGTAGGCCGGGAAAGTCTCCACTCACACATCAGTGCTACGTGCCAATGGCGGATGTAAAGTGTCACCATCTGTCTGTGAAACGTGGAACCACGTTCTGTGTATGATGAGTGTATTTTTTATTTGTGAAATGGGCAGATTGTGAGGCGGAGGTTGGGTATAGTCCCAGCATTCGCCTCCATGGCTGCAGAAAACCGCCGTTAGGACGGCCGATACGCGGGGGCCCGGGATCGTGCCCGGTCCCGTTGAATCTCCCGGATCCAGTGTGTGCTGCCTCAGCGCACTGAGCCACACTGGAGGGTTCATCTGAATTAGTGTCAACCCCAATGCTGCCAGTCACATAGGATGAAGATAAATGCAAAGAAGAGTCAGCTTATTAGATACACAAGTAAAAAACTAAAGGTTTATTATGATTATAAGGTGGGGAAATAATTGCTTATTGAAGACTTGAAATGTAAATATCTTGGTATTACATTTGACAACAAGCTTAACTGGGCAAGACACATTGGACAGGTAGTAGGAAAAGGTTTCATAATTCTGCATCTGTTGGGGAGGGTGATGAGGGGATGTACGAGAGAAGTAAAGGAATTGGGTTACAAAACTTTGGTCAGACCATTGCTTGAATATGGTAGTGTAGTATGGAACCCACATTTTGAGTATCAGATACAGGCGTTGGAGAAGGTGCAAAGAAGGGCTGCTAGATTTGTTTCTGGAAATTATCGCAGGACGCAATCAGTAACAGATATGATAAAAGAGCTGGAATGGGACTCATTGGAAGACAGAAGGAGGGTGAAGAGAGTCATGGGATTGTACAACGCGTATTTTGGTGATGAGGCATGGAAAGATATCGCAGTAGGTATGAAAAGTAGTTCATGGAAGGGAAAAGATGACCATGACCACAAGCTGGCACTCGATTTCAGGCACAAGGGTGTAGGAAGATTCTCTTTTTTAGGTAAGGGTGTCAGGGATTGGAATAACTTACCAAGAGAAATGATGAATAATTTGCCATAAACATTTAAAGAATTTTTAAGTTAAAATTTGTAAAGGGTAAATGTAGGTGGATGCAGAAATGGGGGAAGATGGGTGTTTAGGGAAATTGCCACCGGAGCATGCACTCCATTTAAATTTAAATTTAATTTAACCTTGCGAGCAAAGGGTTTCTGGTACTGAATGTTGGCAGACACCTACTAAGAACACCGACCTTTCCATGAAAGACAGCACATAGGTTTTGATGACCACAGATTTAATCCCCTGATTAATAATATTTTGCATGGTTTCGGAAAATCACTTCAACGCTTTGATCTTTCACTTGTGTAGACCATGAATGATTTTGTTGACTGGTTTTCTTAGCGATCTTGCCGTCAAAATTCGTAAAATCAAATGAACAACAGAAATTAGTACTCGAATATGAGAAGGGTAGAGAACAATATTGCATCTTTGATTCATAAACTTGGAGAGGGAGAGTTTTCGGCATCTGACACACCATAAAGGCATAAAGAGAGTTCGCCAACATCAATAGCAATGATATAAGAAGTTTTTATCATTTGATAATTGAACAGCAAGGCAGAAGAGGTAGTAACTGCAAATTTCGAGATTGTGTAGCGAAGTCCTGCGTTAAATCCCATACTTCATGGCTATGGGTAGCAAATGTAGGCAAACTACAGTGTCGACGGTGATTCCTTGCTCTGATGCTGACTGGGCGGCCCTTTTGTTATCCTTCGGAAGAGTATGCCTGAATGGGTCAGCTCCATGTTTTACCCTCTCCATTGTTTCATCTTCATACAAACTCCACGCGACAACCGTCATCTTAGTCATCCACACACGAAGCGAATAAACAGGCCGTTTAATCGCTGACAGGGTATGCCTTCCGCTGGAGAAACCAACAAACCTACCTTCGGTTTGTGTATCGTACAAACATATTGGGCTTAACTCTCGATATAAAATAGTAATCAATTAGTAGTTAATATTTCCAAGCTCTTTGATCAGCACTGACTTAGTGATCTAGACACTGGTTCGAATCCAGATCCAGCAGCCCACTTACCTTGGCATTTGGGAGGACGCGGATTCAAATCCCCGTCCGACCATCCTCATTTCTCGGATTCACTCCACGCTCTTTCCGGGATGGATTCTTCAAAACAGCCTTGACCAAACTGCTTGCGGACCCATTCCCCCATTTCTTTCCCGTCTCTAACAATTTCGGCGCCAACGAGGCTCAGTAGCTACCTGGAGAAGTTTTATTACAGATCGTGACCCATTTTCTTACCTTTTCTTCACCGTCTAAACCACCGTAGGCAAGTTTGCAATTAAAACACTAATCTTCGTTGAAATGGTTGCCGATACGAGTCCAGTGGAGGCTTATATTAAGTGCCTGTATAATATTGATACTTGCCTACGAGTAAATGGCGAGATTATGGTTAAAATTGCCACTATATCAAAAGCTATTATGTGAAGCGCCTTACCCTGTCTGACTGGGTTTTCCTGAGGCTGCCTCACCTGTGAGCGCAGTTACATCAGTCTCTCTGTACAACGCGACGGGTAGGTCGTGTTGCGCAAAGTGGCCAAAGCACGTGTCTAGCATGCTGATCACACCGCGGGCGGAGAAAGACTTTTTATGCGCACTGAAAACAGCTCGCGTCTGTCGGAGAAAATACACCTCGCGTGGCCTTAATGAACCGGTGACAAAGTTTGATCTGCCGCCCATTCCGTCTCTGTCGTGGCTTAACTTAATCCTATAATTGAACGTGATAAGGGGACCTACAGTTTAACATGGAATCAGAGTATCCTCACAAACTTCTTATGATTAAACTAAAACTAAAGGTCCTTCAGATCGAAACCCTGCCACCTCTACCCTCAATCGGGCCTTAAAACCAGTGTGCCTTGTGAAATGGAATTCTGCGATGCGTCTCCACAATTTACAGATAAGAACGTTTACGACAAAGGAAGCCCATCTGCCTAGCACTCGTACTTCTACTTTTGATGTACAAATACTTTGTCTGAAACAAAAGGTTCGGCAGTAACAGACCTTCTTTGGCTCGTATAAAATTAGTTATGTACTCTTTTCCATTACAAGTTGGCATTTCATCGTTTGCGTACACCTTTGAGTAGGGTGCTATTTGAAAAGGGGGGGGGGGGAGTGTGAAGTAGAAGGAGATTACTTCCCCCCTCCCCTCCTTTTTAGATGACCCATGTTGCCCTCTGACTGATAAGTATTACTCGCCCACTGAATAAGTAATCTCTGCTGTTTGAAGTATCCCCCCCCCTTTCCACTTTTCCCTTGCCTGGATAAAAGCTTTAACATACTGTCATTGAAACGTATATAATAATTTTAATCATTAACCCATTATATTGATCCCCCTCCGTGATATAATCGTAAACCACGTCCTTCCTTCGGGTATAAAAGTATTGAAGCTTGCAAACAGACAAAAAAAACTAATGGACTGGCGTCTGCAGGTTTTTTTTTATCAGCATGTACTAATGGTTGCCAACATTTAATGTAACCATAAAGTTTACTTGGAATTATTCGTTAAAATTATTTATCTCATAAGACTTCCATACTTACTATGTAAGAGGCAGGCTGTGAAGAAATACACACAAGCTTGTAGAGCGCGAACGAAATGATCTTCAGTAGTGCGCCCGGTGGCATGTGGAAGTAACATTCCCCAGCTATACGCATGCGCAGGTTTGAAGTTGTTGAATTCATCTAGTGTATTTTGAGAAGCAGAATTATGGAGACGTGTTCCAGTGCTATGTTACGCGAGTTAAACAGCGAGTTGTTATCGAATTTTTTAACTGCTGAAAAAGTGACTCCTACTGAGATTCATCGTCATTTAAAGGCTGTTTAAGATGCCGATGCTGTTGTTAGGTCCACTGTAAATCGATAGGCAGTAAAATTTCTTGATTGCGAGCGTAGAAAAGCCGTAATTGTTGATAAAAAACGTACCGGACGTCTGATCAGTGCCACAGACGATAAATATCGCAAACTCGTCTACGATTTGATTTAAATTGACCGGCGAATTACTCAAAAGCTTATTGCAAAACATTTTGGAATATCCAAGGAACGTTTCGGCTTCATTATTGAACAATTGGGATGCCGTAAAATCTGTACACGATGGGTAGCACACCGTCTCGTAGACGAAAACAAACAGCGTCGATTGGATTGCTGTGAGAAACTTTTGCAGCGCTAACATGACGAAGGAGACGATTTTCTTTTGAATAGAGAGACCTGAAGGGTAATAATTACACCTCGGACGATGAGGTGAATGCGGCTGTAAAATCCTGGATTCGATAAGAGTTTGAAGAATTTTTCAGTAAAGGAATAACAAAAATGTGTTACACGTTAGGAAAAATGTGTTAGCCTTACCGGTAACTATGTTGAAAAATAAATATATTATTTTGAAGATTGCGAATTGTACTTAAATGCCCGACCTTGATATTTGTTTTTATTCGTGTTGTACAGAAATTTCCAATCCACTTGAAAATCAGCACATTGTTGTGAATGATGAAATACTATTTCGGATCATTACCTACTGGAGACTGATTAAAGCACTGCTTTAAAAGCCTAATTAACAACGTTGCCACCTTAGCGATTTTGTCAGTAGATTTAGTGAATTTTGAAGTTCTGCAGCGATATTCTTAAATGTGTTATCACTAAAAAATTATTTGGTTATTTTTAGTGATATTCAACCTTGCAGTTTCGAAAAATATGCTTGCTTCCTTTCAACTACATTATTTGGGAGAAAATGTCTCTTTTGAGTGTGGAAAATACTCTTCGCAAGGGCAAAGATAACAAAGTAGATCTTGCCTCACAACTCGGTGTTGATGACGAAAAAATTGACAAACCCCTACAGTAATGACATGGTGTTAATTATGTTCAGTCGAACGCTACAAACAATGCATTTTGGGCTGAAGTTCGAAAATACAAGAATTCTGCTGGAATAAATACCTTTTTGGAGTTATCTGATTTAGCCATATCCGCTTTATCACTTCCTCACTCGAATGCCGCAGCAGAGAGGATTTTCAGTACAATAAACATTGTTAAAAACAAATTGAGAAATAGGATGGCTGTAAATACTCTTAATAACATTCTTTTTATAAAGAATCAGTTAAAAATTGTAACAAAAAAACCACTACAGTTACGAGCTTCCCTGCAATTGGTAAAGATAATAAATATTCTATTAAAACTAAGACTGACGATTCATCTCATCCTTCCACATCTGCAATTTCTGCAACTCCATCGATAGACCAAGATGATGAATAATAAATACCGATTGAAGAATTTGATGTTGACTTTTAATATAATATTATGTTGAATTTAATGAAAATACTATTATTAAAATATTTTTATATTACTTTACCATTTTACTTTTCTTTATTTAGCGATTTATAGGGAATCTTTTAGTTCTAAATATCCCGTTCTCTAGTGAGTTTTTAGACCAGGTCTAGCGACTTTTATTTTCCTAAGGTGACAACACTGCTAATTAATATAAGAAATTCTGGAATCGTTTATTTGTTCATTCCTCGTTTAGAGAAGGCGTAATTTAATGTAAAATTGTAAAAAAATCAACACTACGCTAACATTTTATATAGCATTTTATCTTTTTTCTTAAAGTAAAAACTGTATTTCTCATTACATAAGTACGTAATTACTGATACAACTGCGAGATTTGCAAACAAATCCTTGACTGAATAAAATCTGCCATATTATCTAACGAAATCTGCAACCATTCCCTTTTTTTTAAGTTTCAAAAAGTGTGAGGGAATTCCTGAGTCTGCCTCTTAACAAAGCAGAACAAGGGCAAAGCATTAGCTGTGGAGCGTCGAGCACCTGCCGACCAGAAACGCAGATGGCCTTCTGGATAACAAGACGTACGGTCAGGCGGGAAACTGGTCTGCACGTTGGCCGAACGTGAACCTACAAATACGGCAACCATTTTCAAGAGACTCAACTTCTTTCGTACTTTGAGCTCGCATTTTGTGGCCGAGCGAGAATTTGAGTCCACATCCTCGGATGAGTTCTTCTTTGGGCTAGAAATGTGGCTGTTACTCACAGCACACCTAAATGCTCATTTAACTTAATCCTAGGAACTACAGTATCCTTGTGTGTTAAATGAATGGCAAACTGTCAGAAATAACAACACTGCAAAATCCAATCGCATGAGTAGAAAAATGCGCAACCGTTGTGGAGTGTCAAAGGAGAGCAGGGCCAGTAGTTACTAACACTACTATGACCAGGAAATGTAACAAAAGTCCGCTGCGATTGTTAAATTCACAAAATCTCTTTAGCTTGACAGCCGTTTCGTCCGTCTTCAAATAATGCCTTCGTCATTTGAGAGATTTCCTCTGTTACTTCACGCAATCTTAGAAAAGAAAACACACCGAGCGTGGTGGGTGAGCGGTTAACGCTCTGGCCTCGCATTCGGGAGGAAGCCGGTTCGAATCCCCGTCCGGGAATCCAGACTTTGGTTTTCCATGGTTTCCCCAAATCACTCCAGGCGAATACCGGGATGTTTCCTTCAAAAGGCCATGGTCGAATTCCTTCCCGTTCCTTGTCCCGTATCCCATCCCGCCTCTAATTACCTTGACGTCGACGAGGCCTAAAGCCATAAACAAAAAAAAACTATCTATGGTGGCTTATGAGTTCTCCACTGGAAGGAGTTTGCAGAAACTGTTGGCAGTTTTAACGCCTGTAGGAAGCGGAGACCAATGTCAACCGTGAATTTAGATTTACGAATCTTCCCAAGGACGGTTTGATTAGAGTCTTTGACGACACTCCTTTGCAATTCTCTCTTTTACTTTTTCTCTCTCTCTTCGCAGCTCAAGTAAGGGGGCATCCACAAATTACGTGAGGTGTTTTTCCGGATTTTTGGACCCCCCCCTCCCCCTTGGTGAGATTTCGTGAGATCTGGCCGGACCCCCCCCCCCTCTGGTGAGATCAGGTCCGTGAGAACCCCCCCTAGAAATCGCACTCGAAACTTTTGTAGACCTTTTTTTTTTTTAGGTCACACCCTAAGTTTTTCACGAAATACCCTCCTAAAATCGACTTAGGCGCAAATTGTAGACCTTTTTTTGGCTCTACTATACCCAAATTTTTCGCAAAATCTCACGTGAGATTTCCGTAGACCCCCCCCCTCCCCCCTGGTGAGATGTGGTGAGATTTCGCCGGACCCCCCCCCCCCCCTATTTCACCTCACGTAATTTATGGACGCCCCCTAAGGGTAAAACAAGTAATTAAAATAAAATGAAGACGGTAAACAAAACAAGTAAGTAGTTTCGATGTTAGTATTGATAGAGGGCAATATTGACATTTGAAATTAGTAAACCATCCGAATACGGAAGTTATATATGTAAGATGTAACTGATGATGGATTATAGGATTAAATTTTTCGATGTGGTTGTGTGTTAGGTGAACATGTAGTCAAATGTAAAATTATTATTGTACGCATAGGCAACATAGTTCGAAGAATCGTAGCAACCATCTTCTTCAAAATTATTGTCATCTATCAGTTCTTCATATCTTATTAATTCCTTATCCCTTTGCTTTTGTACAGTGAATGGATAATTAAGTTCACTTTGCTTACTTGGTACTAGTTAGTGTACACCAAGCTTGTTACGCTGTTAACGCTCTGGCTTCGCATTCGAAAGGACTCCGGTTTGAATCCCCGTCCGGGTATCTAAATTTGAGTTTTCCATGGTTTCCCCAAATCACTCCAGGTGAATGCCGGGATGCTTCCTTCAAAAGGCCATGGCCGAATTCATTCCCGTTACTTGTCCCCAGTCCCATCCCACCTCTAATGTCGTTGACTAGGCGTAAAGCCATAAGTAATATATACAGGGCGTTCGCCGGGAAACGCAACCCACTGTTAGCGCTACAAGGAAGAAACTGCTCCCGGCGAGCGAGCGCTCAGTTTCCGGCATTGTTCGACCGTCAGCCGCGGACTATTTCATAATAATTACGCTTCATAAACTTCATAAACTTGTGTGCTAAGCATTTAAATGTGACGTAATTCATTAGCTTACCTTATAAAAGATGCTGGAAGTGTTGACCCTCTTGTGTAATGCACATTTCACATCTTCTGAACATATTTCGAGACAAACGCTGCCCTAACTGACTTAATGATTTTTTGGGTGACTGTTCTAGTCGAAAAGCGATATCGTCAATTTTCTCCTCTGTGAGAATACGGTTGACCGACAGTCTCTTTTTGTTAAAAAATGAACCCGTTTCTCTTACTTTTTTAACCAGACGCAGAATTGTTGATTTAGCTGGCAGTAAAGCGCCAGGAAATTCGCGACGAAATTTACTGCGACACTTTTTCAACGACTTCTTCTTCACATATGTATCGTAGAGAAATATTCTTTGTTGCAAACTGTAACGTACCATAATTTTACTCACACTCAAACACGGTACAGATTAATAAGAGTATGAAGCCCCAAACCAGCCAAACCGCAAATAAACGTTTATTCACAACACTGATTAATAAGAGACTGAAGTCACAAACTATCTACAATGCAAAGAAACCGTTCTTAACAATGTAAGGGTCACTGCACTGCACTGTTGGGGCAGCGGAGGTGTTAAACAGTGCGGTGATTCACGGTGCCGTGTGGCGGAAACTGCTGGCTGGACTGACCGAGCAAGTTGCCGACGGCAACAGACTGGGAGGGTAGCGTTTTCCGGCGAACGCCCTGTATATATATATATTAGTGTACATCGTTCTGATGCAACAAGAGACCCAATCGCGTTTCTCAGCAAATAATTGCAAACTTTACTTCACACACAGTCTGTAACACCTTTATCTTATCGAAGATCGGGGCACATCTATATGAGAAATCATAAATTTTTACACACACTTTTGAACTAAAATGAACTGTCACATTGTAACATTATCGCTGTCTTTGAGCGAGAGAGGAAATCTCGATGTTAAAATCTATCTGTCACACAACGTTTTTCGAGCACAAGTGAGGCTATGAATTCCAGAATCACCTCATAACAGGTTTTTGTTCTTTACCCACAGTCAGTCAATAACGGACTACCTAGCTAACATATTAACAGAAACAAACACCAACTCTCTGCCTCTTTCTGATGTCTCTGGATAATTAATGATGGAATGCTGCAACCAAGGTATCGGCCCTAAACAAACTCTCTTACATTAAAAAAGCTTTCGATATTAAAAAAATTCTTGTACTTACAATAACTGAATATGTACTTGTACTGAAGTACCTTATACAAACATTCAAAACACAGTTTTGAATTGTAGACAGATTTAAAAAAAAAAAAAAAAAAAAAAAAATGAAATGCTGCTGAATACGAACAACAACGTTACAAATACAACAAAGTATAGTATTTGTATTTGAGCAAAAGCACTTCTCATAAAAAAAACCTCGCAGATTTACTGAAAGTTATCAACAGTAGGGTTTGTATCAAACTGTAAATTAAGTTTGGTACATCGATTATCGAACAGAGACGGTTGTCGACCTTACTGGCTTCTCTCTGCGAGCTCGGAAGGAAATTCACTTGTTGGCGGTCCCGCTCGGGTGGTGTCACCGTATCTTGCATCCGGTTTCTCGGAGGTAGCAGCAGGTGCACAATTAGGTTTACTCCAAGATCGAAAACAACCACAAAAATCTCCTATAGGAAACGAACTCCAGGAATGAAGGTGCCTGCCAATATTATTCTGTAACTCTTCCAACTCGGGGATTTCTCATCAAGCTGCTAAGAAATTTCCACTTCACGCACCCGTCTAACCTTTCATTCAGCTCGAAACCACATAAACCGCGGAGATGACTCTGAAATTTTAAATAAATAGACAACGCCACACTTCATCAAGGACATCCAGGCGTAATGTTACCACAACATAACTCCTACACTACGGAGTTTTCACTTCGCACGCACTAAACATGCTGCCTATCTTGAAAGATGACAAAAGCAAACTCAAGGTTACTAAAATGAACTTTAAGAACCATGAAGTAGAATCACTGGAAGGATAAGAACAGGAAACGTAGCAAATATGATTTTTTTTTTTTTTTTTTGTAACTGCTTTACGTCTCTTTTTAACATCGAGGTCTTTAGAGACGGGAAAGGATGGGGGGCAAGGATGAGGGCAAGGAATGGGAAGGAATTCGGTCATGGCCTTTTAAAGGAAGCATCCAGGTATTTGCCTGGAGTGATTTGGGGAAACCATGGAAAACCCAAATCTGGATGCCCGGACGGGGATTCGAACCGCCGTCCTCCCGAATGCGAGGCGAGAACGCTAACCGTTACACCGCCCTGCTCGGCCAAATATGAAAGAAGTTGGTGTTAATGCACCTGCCAGACAGAGTAAACTTCTTTAGTATGGATACATGATGAGAATAGAAGACGTCGGAATAGCAAAGCAATATTTCTGTAGATAAGAGAAATCAAAATGTCTAGAACTTATAGGTAAGAAGTGTGAAATCTGCGGTAACATAAAAGAAACTTAAGTATTATTTCCTTTCTGTTTCTTGTCCACCATCCTCTACCAGGTTTAATGATTGGTGAGCCGTAAATTCCGAATAATAAGAAGAAAGCGCACTATGCTAAATAAAAGTGATATTAGTCTGCAAAAGGAACATGCTTTCCGAGAAAAAGATAAATGTGCATCTACACTAACTCCAAGAGAAATTAATCGCCACTGACAATACCTTGACCAGAGGCAAAGTAAAACACAAAAATAGTTACGCTGGTGGTTATTTTTCGACAGTTAAATTATTTATGGAACTGCACAAAAATGTCCTGCATTGTATTAAATAATAAATGTTCCAGGATTTGGTAATCCTTTGCACTAACAAAATTAAATTTTTCACACTTTAAAAATCTCAAGACTACTATGCGAGTAGAAATTAAAAAATAGTAGAAAAACATACGTCCATTTTTTCAAGTTGAAATTGAGCTTTAAAACTTCACTACAGTTTTCTAATAGTTTCATGTCAAGTGAGAGACAAAAAGAAGATAATGACGCCAGACCTGTTCCTTTTCTGCTGTGTCGCACCGGTAATCATTCGTAACTGTTGAATGTAATTTACGACTTACCGAATAAAATTATAATCTTTGGCGACAACGTGTTCATCTTGTAAGATACGCTTCGTCGTTGAATGAGTGTGACGCAAGCGGCGGGAAGTTGATGCGTAGCGTGGTGGTGAGTGGGTGCCGGTCACACGGGCACAAGGTCGCCGCGCCGGTGACAGCACCACTAAACAAGACGACGCCAGGACTTATGCCGCGTTTACACGAACGATAGTAGGCAGGGGCGTCGGTGGTAGGGACAGGAGAGTGAACTAGCATGCTAGTAATAATTTAAAGACAGTCCGCTGTCAAGACAGTTCTCACGCTGTACTCATAATAACGACATTCGTGCAAATCAGACTGTATTTAATAGAAACATCAGATTAGGCAATACAGACAAAAAACGCGACAAACCATACCATGTCCACCTCCCATAATTGGATGCAACGTGTGCCGACGATTATTTTATGCCCTGCCGGCCTCGATATCGTAGGGGCTAGAGTACCGAAGGTCGCCGGTTCAAATCCGGCCGCGGGCTTGGATGTTAAGTGTTGTGTGTCTGTGTGAATGTCCTGTCCGTCCTGTGATGTCCATACTTAAAAGATACAATATATAAACACTGGATGACGACTGATTCACTGGAAGCTAGAATAATCACATTGAGCTGGCTGCCGAAAGTCATTAAAAAGAAAGACAAAAAAATTTATTTTATGCCAGAATCGGCCTGATCAGCCACCAACGACGGCCTTATATATAAGTGTATGCAAGTGAGAAACAAATTCGGAAACGAATACTGGCCGACGAATCAGATTTTGCTATATTTAGATAGTTGGATACGACTATCTTTTCAAGACTGTGGCTTATTCAGACAGCATCTCTTCAGAATTCAAAAAGAAGAATACAAATACAAAATAATTATCATAAAAAAATTCTTGTGGTTCTAATTTTTTCAGTTGCCTCTGACTATAGTACAACTTTTGTTTTGACCTTTTTGGATTTGTTTCACACAGCAGAAAAACGCTGTAGACATGCGACATGGTCTAGCGATTGACTCTGAACCTGTCCTGATGTATCAGATGATTCAAAACAGGTCATGCTGGAGAGAGAAATGACTACAAAGGCATCTTGTCCACAGTGAAAAAAAAGATAGTGAATTCTCCTAATCTGATCATCTCACCTCCGGTTCTGTTTTAAAGCATTATAAGCGACACCAGAGCTCAACATGCGTCAATACACTACTAGGTTTAGATTCGGTACGTATTAGGCACATATATTTTCATAATAAGTTCCATAAAAGGAATTATTCTATTCCGAGTATTTACCAATGAGACCACTCACCTGATAACCGACTTATATCAATTTAGATGAAAATATCACTAATGGATTTACAAGTTACCAGGTAGCTGTTTATTAGGCGGTAATTTATGAGCGGCTGAAACCTCTTCGCAGGTTGAGAATGAGTGACTGACGACCAAAATACTTTCTTACGGCAGTTCTAGAATCGGAAATATCTCGTAAGATAGCTGTATCACAGTTCTCACTGATTAAGGTCAGTAAAAATTTCTCAGCCAAAATTACTGGTACCAGTTGGTTAGAACATAGATTCCACAATTATCTGCTTGCCACGTTCGCAACAGGTGATATTAAAGCGATAAACAATGGACAGAGCAGCGAAGTTGCCAAAGGGTCCAGAGGACCAAGTGGAGCAGAGGAGAGCAGCTCGATGTGTACTATGGATTGCGCCGTGCGACAGACCAGCCCAGGGAGGATCGTGACTCAAAGTCACGACTGAGACGATCGCGTGACCTCGACAGCCAGTCCGCTCCACTGGCTTCACGCGTCACACTGATTGCTGAGGAGCAAACGTTCTACCTGTCTTCCAGTGGTCACGGTCTTCCGCGCAAAGTGTTACGCTCTTTTTGGTTACTACGTTCATAAACAGCTAGTACAAAGTATTCCTCCTCCTACCCTCCCCCCTCCCCTCCAGTTACATCTGAAAATTTCAAATACAACATTGTTTTAGGAGTTTCCGTTGTAGAACATTTTCACGGCTTTTAATGAATGAAATTTTTCTCGGCGTTGTTTATTTATAAACGTTTCTCGGGAAACAAACCGAGTAATATTATTATTGATGCATAACTGCACCTGAAGATGGCGATGGCGGTTTATGTCGCCGAAATATTGTGCATCAATAATAATATTACTCGGCTTGTTTCCCGGGAAACATTTAAAATATATTTTCAAGGCTTTTCAGATTCCTGGATTTTTATCTTTACATTTCTCTCTCCCTGTTTATTTGTGTGTGTGTGGATGATTTGATGTCACTAATCTGTTTTATAACTTTTACGTTTACTTGTTTTAGCAGCTGTGAATTTCAGTGGCGTAGCTAAGTTAACAAGGGCCCCGGTGCAAAAAAAAATATTTTGGGCTCTCAGGCCAGATGAACGACTTTTTTTTTTTTTTTTTAGCTCTAACAAGGCTTGTGAGGTTTGCTGTGCTGGTAGGGGCTCCCTGAGTTTAAGGGGGACCCTGAGCTGAGCGTGGGCCCCCTGAGCTGCGCTTGGGGGCCCCGGTGCACGGCACCGCCTAGCCCTCCGTTAGCTTTGTCCCTGGTGAATTTATACAGCATTCCTTTATTCTGCTGTAAGACACTAATCAGAATTATTTCCTCAGCTGTGACGTCCATTGTTACTTAAATCCTGGTATTCGAAAAATATGTAAGACGTAAGCTGTGTACAAGACATTTGTCACTAACGTGTAATTATTAAATATTGAACTGTTCGAACGGAAGGTATGATTAAATATTCCGTTCAGTGGCAATTTTTTATGAACACGATAAGTCTGAGAACAACCAACCGATTATTGTGAAATTTAATACACTTTTCATCTGATTAACTTTAGAAATTTATTCATTTACTCAAAGCTTTTTATGAGTTTATTATCTTATATCCACTCGTAAGTCAAACGGATTGTAAACTTCATGTTCGTCGCCTGTTTTAACGTTCTTACTGATGCAGATCTGGAGTTCTTGGACCACAAACTTATATGGCCCTAATCTTTTACCTACGTAAATATTATTAACATTTGAGTAATATTCTATTTTGCCATTATAACACAATGAATCTAGAAACATGTTTTGAATTAGCACGGAAACACCGCTATGAAATTGGAAGTGAACTATTTTTAACACTCCTAAGATTTATTAAGCAACTGAATAATAATATCATGAACTTACAAAAGAAGAGATTAAACTACGCAAAAGAAAGAAAGCAAGACTAATAGTATTATATTTTTGTTTACTGTTAATTTATTTTCTGTTCTGATTTCTATAATTCATTTATATTTAAATTTTTAATATTCTGCCCAATTTAGCAGATCACAGGTTAAGAAACGTTTTGCTAATAGGCAGTTATTTCCATCAGATTTTACTATAGATTCGTTTATGGCTTTCCTTGACTTCTAACTACCTTTACCAACACTTAAATCCATTCCCGTCCTCGAATAGCGGATTGGTAACAGCAATCATAAAAATATTGGAGATGAGTTTATATAAATTCGTAAAAAAATTAGTTTTAAATTTCTGAATTTATCATTCTGCTATGACGTAAATTTTAAATCTGTTTTACGAGCAGTATTTAGCTTACTTCTGCAAACTATATGCTCTCTGTTGGCTTCAAATTAGTAGCAGGCACTGTGTTATTACAGGCATTGACAATGTTCACACACAAATAGTGAAAAACACACGAGAAACAACAAAAGTCGTCTCTTCTCATCAGAAAGTTGAAACCCAAAAACACCATGACAAAAAAAAAAACCTTTATTATCCCCAGCATATTTACGAAACTCACGGGCAGTTAAACCAAAGTTTTAAGCTCTGGCATATACATTTTTGAAGAATTATTCTAAGTTAGAAACTGGTAAAAATGACTAGTTAACAACAGATAGTAGTGCTGTAAGCTAACGACCAAAAGTCACCATCACTCTCTCTCTCTATATATAAATATATAAAAAAAATACATTTCTTACTTCACCCAGTTAAAACTTTTTATAGCTGAAATATAGAATTACAGTGGTCAGGAAACTTATTGTTTTTGTGTTTGGTTTTATCCCCGTATATATTGAAATATTTACAGGCCTTTAGCTGATATTTACCTCTTCCAAATATACTTGTAGCCTTGTATTTGGGAAGTCTACCTCGGATTCTACGTTAAATACAGAATAAAATGAACCTTGCCGTCCTACTTCTGGTTTCCTGAATTAGTATACCTCCAACAGCAACCTTTGGGTTGTGGAATAAGATTCGTTTTATGGTATAGTACGAGTATTTGGAATAGTCTGTTGTTAAAAGCCCACACTCATAATAGCGACGAATTCGCAAACAAAACACTATCAGATAGATTGCATTACCTTCTGATCGACTGTCGGTGGTAATACTACTTGTTGGCCAGCAACCAGCCGTCTGAATATTAACGCAGTCAGCGGGAGATCGGCGCCGGTTCAAAGGTCAAGGTCTCCTCGTACAGCAGCTGCTGCATACTCTCGCACTCACCTTGGCTGTCCGCATAAATGTAAATTTATACCCTAAACAGGTAGCTTAGACGTGACAATCAATTCGCAGCTCACAAATACCAACCTTCAGCTACATATGTCTCGTCAAGATAATACAGCATGTTGCGAATCAAGAAGGCCTTAATAAGTGATTAACATACCAATTCTCCACATTCACCATTTTATTATTCTAGTACCGCACTTTTTATCCAAGACTGTTACGTGTTGTTGTAAATTTAATTTAACTTAATTTCAATTGCGATGGAGTACATTCACATTCGGGAGGACGGCGGTTCGAATCCCCGTCCGGGCATCGAGATTTGGGTTTTCCACAGTTTCCAAAATCACTCCAGGCAAATGCAGGGATGCTTCCTTCAAAAGGCCATGGCCGATTTCCTTCCCATTCCTTGCTCCCCATACTTTTCCCGTCACTAAATACCTCGCTGTTAAGAGACGTTAAGCAGATTAAAAAAAAAAAATTAAACACGATCCTGTGCCAATGTCCCTACACCCCCACCTTCCTATGTCTTGGTTTTTTATTTTTTCTCTCCACCTACCTATGGCTGTCCTTTACGAATTACAACTTTTAACTCCTCCAGTGTTTTTGGTAAACTGTTCATCATTTCTCTTGCTAAGTTATTCCAGTCCCTGATTGCCTTAACTACAAAAGAAAACTAAACATCATTCCATTTGAAAGATTGTTCCTATTGGCATCAAAACTTGACTATGTTATTTAAGATCTCCAAAAAAACAACAAAAAAAAAAACGAATTGAGCCATCAATTGCGAACCAATTCGTTTCATGAAGTGAATTCCTGGACTAAGAACAGTATTTAGAAAGTCTAGTAGACCCACTTCTACGGTTTTAATGGATCTAATTCATCATAATGAGAGATAGGTGTTCATTGAGACGAAAATGATACTTAAGCATTATGAATAGATGTTGATTATAAGTTTTCATGCATGGTCTCACAGAAAACTGGAGAGATTTTTCTGGAGTTGGCAAATTTAGGAAATTGAATTAGGTAGTTTTTAACAAATCTTATATCTCAGATGATAAGTTTTACCACAAGAAATTATGTATATCATTCCTCAATTAATTCTTAAATCGGAGAAGAAAATACTTTTTTTGAAATCTTCTATAACGTTTTCAACCTAATTCTTCAAGCATTTTATTATTTTATACACATCAATTGAAAGGTAGTTTCGCAAAATGATTATTGTACTCAACTTAAATATTACTACCTTCTTTTTAAAAAAATAAATAAATAAAAAGTTTCTTTATAAAAAAAAATGCGTATTCAGTTTAGTACACTATTGGCGAATCTTTCAGCTACAATGACTACATATCCATTACTAGGTTACCAACTACTTCGCGCTATCTAAATGTTTCACAGATAGGACGGCCAGAATGTAACGTTAAATCTGAACCACGTAGTGAGCATAATGCACTTCACCAACACAAAACACGTTTTCCAAGAGAAGAAGTGAGGTTAAGGCTTGTAACAATTCCATTTTCTATCAGATATCTTTCCTTTTTAAGTGAGGCGCCGTAGCAGAGCATTGCGACTAATTTACAAACGAATAGGGTTATAATTTTTGCCGGGCATCTGCTGGAGGAACTCCTTGAGCTGTACGAGTTGAGCAAATCTTAATGAGTCGTCCGTAAGGCTGGTCTACATCTTGATGAGCTCCGCACTTACTGAGTGACGTCACCAGGTCCCGCATTTCAGCGGGCGGCTCTCCAGCTCACGTTTCACGACGGAATTCCAGCGCGGAGCTGGAGCAGCCGTCACAGAGCCTGAGCTCGGCACACACCTTGTCTGGAGCGGGCTCAGCTCCAACTAGCAACATCTGAGTCGTAGTAATAGCACTTTAGAAAAATAAACCGTATTCTTTATAGATTTCAATCCTAAAAAGTCTTTTTCACTATTTTGCGCTTCATTTTAGTCTATTGGTTTGTAAAAATCTGTCTGTCTTGCGCAATCTACATGGAATATTTAAAAATCTTGCAAACTACCAATATGGTTAGATTTTGATTCGTCCTTGATATCACTTTCCTGTAATGATTCATTTGAGAACTCGGGGAACATTTCAGATACATACACAGACATTTATAGTAACAGCGAAAACCAAGCTAACATTCAGATAAAGGATTTTCTGCTATGACTGACGAGAAACAAACGTTACCTATTGCCTGTGGATGGTAATAATAGACTAATATTATGACAGCCGTTCAACTTTATATTCATCATATTCTATTTATCTTTTCGATTACAGTAAGATTTTTTTTTAAAACTGCTTTACGTCTCTTAACAGCGAGGTCTTTAGAGACGGGAAAGGATGGGGGGCAAGGATAGAAAGGAATTCGGCCATGGTGTTTTGAAGGAAGCATCCCGGCATTTGCCTGGAGTGATTTGGGAAACCATGGAAAACCCAAATCTGGATGCCCGGACGCGGATTTGAACCGCCGTCCTCCCGAATGCGAGGCGAGAACAGTAAGATGTTACATCTTGGTTTGCTAATAATACTTCACTATTATATCTAATTCAAAAACTAAAGGGGGCGTTTCTATTCATTTGATCAGTACTGTACAGAATTCAGTTGAGATGTTTCAACAACTGATACTTCTGTTTTGCTTAACCAGTGCATAAAAACTTGTCTGGTTAATGTGATGCTATCATTTTCATATATCGCATCCTCAGAGGATTCAGGACACAAAATTAGACGTCAATCCCGTGTACTCAAGGGTCAGGTTACTAACTGATATTTATATACCTGTTTTGACCAGCCCTTTGTTAATGATTCGTTCTAGTAGTTCGAATTTCTTCTGCCGGAATACAAAAACATTAACGCTAATATATCCTGCTTCCCCGGTATGGAAGGATGTGCGTTATGCTTACATTAAGTCTCGTTCTTGTATTTACCCTCCTCTCAATTTGCTTTATATTGCAAGCTCCAAATTAACGAGTTTGTTAAACCAAAACTGTTCAAATACATAGAGGTCTGAAATATAGCGTCTTACCAAGGTCCAAGGGAAACTTTGTTGGCAATGTTCTCTGCCCCCGCAGCCGAAGGAAAACTGGCCCCTATTAGCAACGCTTTGCTCTGTTTGTCTGTCTGTCTGTCTCTGTCTGTTGATCCGTATGCCGCATGTCTTTAGCATTTAAACAGAATAACTCGGAGTCTTTAAATTTGCACTTGATGTGTGTTTGGATGAACAAAACCGAGTATCATATTCAAAATTTTGTATTTTTTGTATATTGTAGGCGGTTCCAGAGCAATAAAATGGGCCGGAAAGAATGATTTCCTACCATAATGTGTGACTGATTGATGTTTAGAGCCCGTAGTAGAGAGCTAATATATTTTTTAAAATTTTATTCTGCTTAAAATAAAGTCGTGAGTCGCCGTCAATGTCGGCGATTTTAGACAATTTTTGTTATTAGTCCCGTCTCAAAAACGATGTTACCTAGGAACTTAAAATACTGACGATATATTGTATTTAAACTATTTTATTTACAGCGCTCTTAATTCAGACCGCATTATATCTTTATAAAGATCCAATGGGAGCAACTACCTTCTTATCTACCGTACACCCTAACTGGGTGCGGCTCGATTCTTACTTGCCTGGTTATTAATGAATTTGTGTTGCCAAATGTAACTGGCATCGCTCGTGCTACAGTCGTATTTGTAGGGTGAGAATCTTTGGTAATAAACACTACCGAAGGCCATACGGAACACATCAATAACAAGATGACCCACCGAATCGTTTCATGACAGTGTAAGAACTAAAAATTAAAGTTGATCATTGGTTAGCAGAGTAGTGCGAAACAAAAACAGTACTAACCGAAAACTCGCTGAGTGGTAAACCAACTGCAATTCTGGCGTTATCTTTATGGGATCAAGCCAGAAAGAAAGCATTCCACTCCCAACGACTTCAAGTTAATTAGCTAGCGAGGATTAATGTCTCGGAAAGAATGCATATAACAGTCGAGGAGCACTGGCAAGTTAAGTTTATATCTTTTCTGCAGAAACCACTGGGGTGGATATATCTTTGTCGTTTCAGTGGAGTAATAACTAATGTCGTAAGCAAAATAGTTGAACTGAAGGTTACATTTTAGTAAATTATTGTTATCCTGTCAACTGAATTCTTGTGATATTTCTCTCCTTACAGCAATTATTTCAGGAAGAAAAAAAGTTGAAGGGATATGAGAGAAATATTACACTAATGTATGTCTTTCGAAGCTACAGCTAGTACATATATGTATCTCTCTCTCTCTCTCTCTCTCTCTAATGTATTCTGCTGTGAAGTAAGTTTTATATTTCCGTTGCAGTTTTACTGTTACTGTATAGTTGTAATTCAATGCCATGATACGTTTGCTATTCACTAATGATATACGATGAATAAGTTGTTTGTAGTGGTATAAAAGAAGAACCGGCTGATTTGTAGCAGTTGTTATTTGTCAGCTGAAACAGGAATGTAACAAATCGCTTACAGCGCCTTACGAAAGAGAATTGACGAAATGTTTACCTAACTGAAACAAAAATATCCGAAAAGCTCGTTACTATAGAAAACACGAACAGTTTATCAGAATTTCTGTGATATGTGGTGCTAATAACTAGCGGTAGCTCAATCACTAGTTGTCGACGCCAGCGAACTATAGCATACCTTTGACTTTGATTGATCATACTTTTACCATTTACGTATCGAATTTCAAAAGATTCCTCTGATACCAAACCGGAGAACTTAATATTTAAAATGATACCTCATTTATCGATTTTGATTAAGTATGAAGGAGGAAAGATAGTTCGCAAAAATCAGATTGCGGCAACAATGCAAGCATTAGGCAAATGTATTAGTCCAAAGTGAGCTCTTTAGTCACACGCCCTGTTTTTGTAAGCAATCAGTGATCAGGGTTTATTTATACGTTTGTAGGCAAACTATCAAACTGTCAAAAAAAACTCCTGCATTCGGGATAAAAATGGTTACTTTTACAACCCCAATTAGGGAGTTGGTACTGAGTTGTAAAATAGTTAACAATGATTTCTATAGTGTAATGCTTCTCACCGGTAATTTAGTAACTTTGAGGAATGACTGTCAGCCTGATGAAGGATCCAGTGGTGCGAAACGTAGAGGTATTTTTTTTTTTTTAATTTACGCTTATTTCTTATACTGTATCAAATCTCTTGTACTTTCAGAGAAAAGAAATATTCGATTTAACGTTTTTTTTTTTGCTTCGGAGTTTATATCGACGTCGAGGTCATTAGATCCGGAAGCGGAAGGTGTGAGCAAGGAAATGGGCGGAATATTCAAGGAACTATTCCGGCATTCGTCTTCAGTGGTTTCGGGAAACCATGGAAAAAAAAACCGGAATCTGGATGGCCGGACTAGGATTTGAACCAGCGTCCTCCCGAATGCCAGGCCCGAATGTTGCTGCTAACCTACCACTTCATATTTCATAAGAGCTCCGTCAGAAATGCAGACAGCAAAGTGACAAAGAACTAGAGTATTACTATATATTTACAAAAGCTTTCTATACCGGTATGAGATGGACTGTTACTGGAAGTACGGAGACGTACGAGCAGAATGAGTGCCGACAGAGGGACTGGAGTCGCGAGTTGGCCACGGTCTGCGAGTAGCGGAACTGAACCGCGAATGACAGATGGTCTGGCGAGCACGCACCAGGAGCCACGAGCCGCAGTCCTCGGGGAAGGAACAATGGCTCGCGCTCCAGATGCACCGGCCGCTGACCCGGGGCCCAAGTGGAGTCTCGCGTGACACGCAGCCCCTGCCGTCACCCCAACACGCTCGAGGTGGAATTCTTCCTTTTCGCAGCAAACTTAAGAACAGCGGAGACAAACACACAAAACGACAAAGCATATTATTAGATTCTTCGTTGGTTTAATTTATATATATGGATTAATTAAAAAATCCACCAAAAGGTTATGTTGAAGTTTTGTTTATTTGTTCAAAACGAAGTCAGCGATATTCACAAGCATAGATACAATACAGAGATGCACTTCTGAGCCGTCGCAAATAAAATCTCTGTGAACTCGACTTGAAAAACTAACTGGATGAAACTCTCTGTAAAACTGAATACTGACTGAATACTGACTCTGTCCAGCCGATCTGTTTATATAGTCTCTATCGAAATTACGAGAATTCTTCAAAGGTATCCGCCCGATATTTCTCGATCATTAACAATCACTCAAACAATCAAACATATTAAACACAATCGGAATTAATACAAAATTACTTAATAACAATACAAAATTATCAGAAATGGTTATTAGGGATACTTAAATACAAAATTATTTGCAGAGATCATCTCAAACTGTAGAAAATTGTCCTGTAGACATTTTAACTTGCATTAATACATGGAATTATAAACATTTAAGAAATTCTCTTGCACCATTCGGTTCTTAAACATATTAAATGGACTTTAAATAATTTTCTTTCATAAAACAAAGTCTATATACACTGATTTACAAGAAATTACAAAACAAACATACCAGATCATATTCAAGCAAACTTTAGCTCAATACAAATACTTCATACAGTACAATACTATTCAAAATTCAGGTATGAGGGCTGTTACAATATGTTAATATTTTTGAAGTGAAACTTTTTCGGAACTGTAGGTACAAATTTGCTAGCGTGCATGCGTCGCAACGTTCTGCGCATGCGTACTTAAAAGTTAAAGCTCATATTGCTTTAACACCAACAATATGGAATCACGAGATACAGTGAATACATAAATGTTCCTGCGATGTTATTTAATTGTATTAGTACGATTTCGATGGTTTCGTTCTCTTAGAGTTGTTACAGTAAGAAAATAAATATGGAATCACGTTTATACAGTGAATGTATAAGTGCGCGTACGGTAAAAGCTATTATTTTCAAGCAGAAATAATAGCATTCGTCTTTAAAACAAAGAAAATGTTTTGTTTAAGCTTTTAAAATTATTTACGAGCCAGAAATTTGCGTTCAACCCATCTTACTAACGGGCTTAGAACTGATACACGCAGCAGTTTTTTTTTTTTTTTTTTTTTTTTTTTTTTTTTTTTTTTTTTTTCTTCTTGTTTGGGAGTGGTGATTTTACATTCGACCCAAGTATTTGAGTTCGTGTCATACAGAAGGATACAGAAAGCTAGATAACAGATGCGAGGAAAGACGTTTGTCGAAAAGGCTCGCAAAAAGAAGACAGGGTGGTTAGTTACATTTAAATGCTTGCGTTAGTGGTTAATTTGTTAGTGGATACAACAGTCGTAGGCGAAGAACTGGAAAGAGAAACACTTATTTCAATACATGAAGCAGATAACAATGTCGAGAAAAAAGATTAGCTAGTGATAGGAAGTGATTGAGAACTTTATCGTACCATCCTAGAGACTGATGGCAGAAAGAAGGACGATTTAATCAAAGGATAAATAATGAGTGTTGCCATGTGTCTTTGAATCATGCCATATTTATGCTAAGCTCTTTTGCACTACTTTGTGTAACGTATAAATTTGGGGGGGGCTGAATGAGAGTATTATCCCTGTATCATCATATGAATAGTTCTATGTAGTTATGAAGATACTTAGTATAGTGACCATTACCTATTCAGGTAGGACTCCAACTTTAAGCAAGTAATGGCATTGAGACTAAATATTTATTTATAGTGGCACTGAAGTCGCTATTACTTCGGAGAAATAAATAAATGCAAAACTATGCACAGTCCAATATGACACACTGCATAATAGTTGCGTCAGAAAAAAAACAACTAATTACACACGAATTATTTAAAATCCTCAAATTTAAATCAAAAGGTTGGTGACTATTAGATAGAAATACAATATCTTAAAGTTGACTTAATAAAAATCAAATGCGCGAACAATTCAGAATGAACGTATTACACTAGGGACATACCCGACGTTATGTCAACACTGCCTGTTGTATTATTCCGAACAGAAAAAGCTCTCTTCTTCATACACCCCCTCCGCTGCAGACCATTGTGCTTTCACCCTCGCTGAAGCTTCATTTCTTATCCAGCCCTCTTTCAACTCCTGCCGACCGAACATTCCTTTCCCGGCTCTCAACCTCATATTACATTACTTCTGCTTCCGTTGATACACAGTGGATCAACAAAGTAACTTCGCTTCAACTCACAGCCTGATTAAAGTATCCCAAATTGTCATAACTTGTGATAAATTATTCTACATGGTCTCTATTATATCCAGTAAGTACACCAGTGTCGTTTTTTAGTATTTACCTCCGCAAAAAGAGAAAACGTCATGGTTTAGGAGATGTATCCAATTTGCAAATTTTCGTTTACAGAGGAATTAAAATCGCTATTTTCTTTAGGTTTTTGCTGATAGTACAATTATAAAAAATCCTATCACTGTTTTTGAAAATGATTTGGTATCAATAGCTACAAGAGGGTTATCTGTAGAATGGTGGATAGCCCTTTCCATTTAAAAAAAAAAAACAACTTCAGTTGTATAATTCAGCTATCTTTATTCATGGCCTTCTTATGCATTATTATCAGTTCTCTGACTTTTATTTCTCCATTTTCTACAGAAAACTGTTAATAAAACCGTAGTTAGTAATTGTGGTACTCTCTTGAACTCTAAAATTCCTCTTTGATCCTAGAGTATCCTTCAGTTAAAATTATTTAGAATTACCTACAATTTTAACTTTTTTTTTTTGTTCTAATTAAGTCCAATTTTAACTGAGACTGGTTACTTGTACCCTCTCTAGGTAAAGTGTTATCTCTACATCTTCAATGTATTATACATATTAATATATAGTGGTCCGTGTCTGTTTGTCCTTTTGTTTCGGGACCACGCAACAACTATTAAAAAGATTTTGTTGGGGACTTTAGTAGTTTGAAAGCTTAGAATCTAGATTAAAACCTGCGTTATGTCTTATTACTATACGTGACCTGACGTCCGATGTGGCTAAGAAAATCTGTTCTTAACCTTAAAATTATTTTCCACTATGACTCGTTTTTATTTTATTTTTTATTTTCCTGTAAGTTTGCAAAGAGAGATCTTTACTGTGGACACCTCAGGTATCTCTCCCTAATGCCATTCGTCCCGGAGGATCTCCGTTTGTGAGAAACGAAGGGTTAAACATTGTGGAATTGTACAATTCCGACTGTATATTAGCAGAAATACCATTTTATTAATAGAGTCCAATAAAATAGATGTGTGTCTGTATCCTAAATTATTGACGAAACCAATGTATATGTTAGTGTAGCAAATGGTGAAGAATAAAAATAACAAAAAAAGTATTTCATTTACATTCACTGTGCTGAGGAAATTATATGGTTCCCGACTAAAAAAACTGCTGACGAGTTGTGCCTAATGGGAGACCTAAGTTTTGTATGCAATTAATTGATCCTTGACCTTTTATCGACTACACATTTCTGCCCATTGTTGGCAGGTATGGTTTCGGCTATGTCATGATTTCTGAACGTCTTAATTTCTTGAATCGTTATTTGCATTTCTTTAAATCTCAAGTGATCATTAAGAACATTTTAAGTCTCTACTTAAATAAATTCTCCTTTCTACACACACACATGATGATAGCGAAAATACTGTAATCGTGCGAAATCCCAGTATCAGATTACATTGGTAACACTATTCTATCGCTGGAACCTTTTGACTCCTTCTGTATGACCTTTAAGTTTCTATTCGAATATGTTTGAAAATCATTAGTCATATCATTCAAGAACTTTTGTTTGACGATTCGATATAAATTCAACAGATCTACTCCAAAATCGAGACAGTTACAGTGATAATTTTTATAACATTCAGAACAAGATAAACTAATGGTGATATGTCCTTTACATTAAAACTTTTATAATATGATCAAATTTCTACAAAACTCTAAATTTAGCTGTTCCTACTTACGTTTATAGCCGGATTCAACTTTAAAAACGGTGTTCATTTATAACTTTTTAATGTGTTCGTCTCATAACTTCACATTTAATACACGCATTTGCGTAAGTTTCTCTACGTGTTCATACAGCATTGAAGTAGTAATCTTTATATCACAATAACAGCTGTAAGCTATAGTTTCCTCAGCAACAGGACAACTACATACCAGTCTAAGTGGTACGTCGAGCTACGTTCTTTATGAATGTAAGCATGAGTTTAAGGAAATCATTTGTATCTTAGGGTAAGAAAAACGTCTTGTACGTTTGTATGGCAGTTAGTAGAGATTTCAGTGCCGTCTAATATATGTATAAATTGTCTGTTGGTTAGTAACTAAATTTCAGTTAAAATTACTTTAGTAAATATGGGTTTCGATTTCCGGATTAAAAAAATAATTATTTTGACGTGACAAAAATGAAAAGAAAATGCTTTAAGGTTAGATGAAAAAAAGGAATAAGGAAAATTATTACTTCAATTGCCGAAGTTGGAAGGTCTGCAAAGGCAAAACACATTTTTCAGTATTTAATGAGGGTCCTTAATTATGCAAGAGCAAGATGACATACGCAGCAAGTCTTTTCATTGTTTTTTGTTAGTTGCCATCATTAAATCGGGAAAAGGTTTTTTTTTAATGAGAAATGGAAAGGAAATAGGTTCCAACGTAACATTTGCCTGAAATAGTTTCTGGAAACCTTGGAAACCTAGGAAACTTCAGCACTCCCTCACCAAGCTCGAGAGGTAGAATTTAACAGTAAGCTCCTTTCTACGAAAGGCAAGCTGATACATCAAGTATTTCGTGTAAACTTGGTGGAACGACACGTTTACTATATAGTCTAAACAGAGATAGTCCAAACAGGCGGTTATCGTGAAGTCTTCAGGAGAGCTGGAAATAAATATGTCCGTCGTGTTTACAGTGCCACGTGTGAGCACGACTACATGTTTGAAAGCAGTTCGACGTGTTACAGACACGGTAGGAAGTAATTGTTGGAGCGCTTAGCCATATCACCTGCAGGAACCGGTTGAGTGGATGACACCAGGTTGAGGTTACCTAGGTATTTCGAGCAGTGACAGTGCCTCCACTCCATCAGCCCACTCAGAACATGAGAAACGTCCCACATTTAATGGGTCTCCAGCCTTTAATTAATAAAAATAATTCATCATCATTTCCGAGTTTAAACGTCTCTAATAACCAGAACGAAACCAGTGTCTCCGAAAGAGAAGTACTTTTGCAAGAAATAAGATCACAGTTCAATTATTTATTAATTATTTTATAGCTAAAATACATGGTATTTCTGATCCAGACCACACAAATTAAGTTTGTCAAATGCTCCACCACTGAATGAAATTAAATCAACGTGCGTGTTTTTAAGAGAGAACAGACGTCTAAATCGGGCAAAACTTTCATTAAAGTCACTCATTTCAATTCTGAATTCAAGGATGAATTTTGAGGACAGAATGCTGACCACTAAACATCTTAAAATAGTCATCTGGATGTTTTGTAGTTCAGCAACAGATATTTCATTCTAGAACGCCCATACCTTCTTTCACTATCACTGTTGTAGCACAAGTGTTAATAATAACAGTAGATTAAACATAAAAATAGGACCATTTGAAATTAGAATATTACTTATCAAGAATTTTCTAGAAACATATGTATGCATCACAGCACTTTATGGGTATGCAATTTGAAACTATCACAAATAAATAAAATTGAAGAACTCGAAATGTGGTGCAACAGAAGGATGTTGAAAATTAAGTGGACGAATAAAGCACGAAATGAATAACTTCTGGAAATGATAACCAAAGAAATAAGTTTGCGGAAGACTTTCACAGAAAGAAGAGACAAGATTGTGAGTTAAACTTTGACACATGAGGAGGATTAATTTGGCATTAGCGGACATAATTGAAGATAACAAATAAAATGAATGACAAAGATTGAAATAAGTTAAGCAGAAAACTAAGGACATATTTTGTAAAAGATGTTCAGAGGAAGAGATTAGCTTTGGATATTGGGAGACGAAGGGTACAATGAAAACGAAATAGCTCACATATTTACCGGATCCCATAAATATGACGAGAAGAAATATCACACTGCGTTTGTTAAGAAACTATCCCAGCAGTAGCTATATGTAATTTTCGAAAATCGTGACAAATAGGAATATGCCTCGACAAAACGGGAATCGAATCCTTGTCTTCTCGGATGATAAGAGATTTAAAAGCAAAAGCTTATCCACTACAATCGGTACTATTCTCCGATAGATGAATATACACTACCACAATAAAGTGGAAAATTCTCGAAGCACTCACTCGATTCTTTCAAGCAACATAGCTAATAATACGAAAGGTTAGTAGCAAATTTTGTTCATACTTATAATTGCTCTTCCAACAGAAATTATTTCATGACCATATCTTGTAAAAGAAGCATACTGGATCTCATACGAAGATATTTGGAACTTTTTCATAATGCTCCTCCATTAACTGCCTGACCAAATGATTGGTGTCGGGATGTATTTTTTTAATAAAGCAAGGGGAAAATCATACAAAAATAGAAAATAATCACTACATTGTGGGGTGATAGACATAGGCAGCCTTGGTTAAAGGAAAAATTTCGTTCCTTAGATGCACTGATAGTAAATAATTAACAATAAGTGCTTAAGTGCTTTCATTTGTGAGGCAAATTCCGCGAACGAGGAGAAAGTATAATTCTCTGTAATTAAGATCATCGACGACAGGTGGGTTGTGACGAACAGGATGAAGTAACACATTGATATTCTCAGAAACGTTTTCACTTATGATTCTCACTGTTTGAGAGACTGGTTTGCAGACAGTGGAGCCCGTGAGAGATGTTGGATTCGTTCCGAGTCTGGGGCATCTCGTGGAGAAGGTGGACCAGACCAGAATAGATCGGCCAAATGTCAGCCACAACGCTTCTGGGAATTGCTCCAGAGTCACCAGCGACTTGGTATCAATATCGTTGCCATATTAAAGATTTATATCGGCCTGTTTAGAAGACATGCTTTTCTTTCTTCAAAAGTGAAAGCATGTAAATATAAAGCTCCTTTTTCAAAATTAAAAATACAATAATCCATGTATTATAAATCAGTTCAGATGAAAATTTAAACTATGAGTCTCAGTTGATGTTAAAACGTTTTTTTCTACTTCAATATCAGTAGTCGTTGTCTTCCTTTACAGTACCTTTCTTCTACTGAACTCTCCATTAAAAATCTTTAGACTCAAAAATGAAACGCCTTCGTAATTTACACTACAGTTTCAGGCACCTCCATCATCTATTTTTGCTCTCTCCCCTAAATCCAAACATTAATTTCATAAAGTGCTGTGCAACACAATTAGTTCTAGAAACTTATTTCTCAAGCTCACTTTCAGATAAATGGTCTATTCTAAGATATTTTTATTATCTAAAATTGTTTTTGAGTGGGCCGTTTGCTTTTACAGCTTCTTTGTTTCCATAATAATTAAATTATTTCAAGGATTTTCATGCCGATCAAATTTTTATATAAGCCCATATTTTTGTCATATCTGAAGTATTTACCAAATTTATTTTTTCTTCGTTTCTACTTAACCCAAATTCATCTCACTGTATTTTGTTCTTTATATTCAGAGTCATGATAAACGGGAAAGTTGTATTTATTGTCATTTATTATTGGTAAATGGCAGATTAATAGCAACGTTTTTGTGCAAGTCAACGCTTACAATAATCGAATAGTTTCTTCAAATCTGATATTTACAGGTTTCGGTTTGGATTAAATACTTCTAACAGCTGCTATATTTTACTGGTAGGTTTTTTTTGTTCTGGCATGACTCTGTTTTATTTTAAAACTTTTACCCTGATATTCGTAGGAATGCGTTAAATGAAACTGCATTAAACTAACAACTTTATTTGGTAGCTAAACGTTGTAGTCACATGTTAATCGTTGAATTTACGTTTAGCGTCGGTCTTTTCACGCATATTGCAACAAATTAGAAGTAATTCTGCACCATCTCGTAGTCTTGTATTAAAGACTGTTCATTTCTGACGTACAGATTATCCTCCTTAAAAGAAATTAGGAGTATAGGGAAGAATGAAGTTGGTGTCTGTATAATGATACGGTGGAAGGGTTCTGTGACGCAACATTTAAGCGTGTCCCGGTGATATATTCAAGAAAATTAGGCAATTAGATTTCTTTATTCGTAAAGTAATTTGATGTTACCTCTGCGTGAACGCATTTTGCAGACAATATCAGAAACTATGATAATTTTTGGTTCCGAGCTTCTCAGGAAGCTGCTGGGCTTGTTGCGTGCACTTGCACGACGCATGCTGCTGCTGGTCTTGAAAATCAGCCAAGCGTCGCGTGCACACGAGCGTGCAATACACAGGATGATTTGTTGATGTGGCACCGAATTTAATGGTGGCTGAGCACAGTAACAACAGATTCCGCTCTCTTTCTGACCTCTGAATCAGTGTAACGAGTCTTTGCCAATTACACTCATCCGGATTTAGTTCTTACTGTATTGTACAGCTGTGATGAGGTGACGCTAATCCCGCCCAGTCAGTGTTCGTAACTGTGGTGAAGTGTAAGTGTATCGTGTAGTATGTTGTCTATGTTATGAAAGAAGCGAGTCTTATTCTTCTGATGGACTCTGCTGAGTCCGACGGGTTCCTACGGACGGGCTACCATCAACAATCTCCTCGTACCAGCTATACATCTTCTTTTTTTATTTTTGCTTTACGCCTCGTTGACGTCGAGGTCATTAGAGGCAGGATAGGACTGGGGGCAGAAACTGGAAGTAATTCAGCCATGGCCTTTTGAATGAACTACCCCATCTTTAGCCTGGACTGATTTTGATAAACCATGTAAATCAAAAATCTGAATGACCGGGCGGGATTCTAAATCGAGTTCTCCCGAATGTGAGGCCAGAGCGTTACTGCTCACACAGCACACCCACCACACATACACAATCTGATGATTAAAACAATCGTCTAGTATTCCCGCTTTTGCGTTGCCGTCCATGAACGAAACGATGAAAATGTAATGTAAATTGTTTACGGGATTACCGCTGCGTTGAAATACTCCTTCTTCATTTTCCCGACGTTTCGATCAGGGCTTAGATCTTCTTCAGGGGCCGTCTACCGAATCTGCTACAGACTGGGATCTGCTGGAGACTGGCGTGGCTGGTTGTTTACGTATTTGTACTGTATTTATACTGAAATTTGCGAAACCATGGAAAACCCAAATCTGGATGCCCGGACGGGGATTCGAACCGCCGTCCTCCCCAATGCGAGGCCAGAACGATAACCGTTACACCACCACTCTCGGTGAAAATGTATTCACCACCAAGGATCGAGCAACGTAACCCTACCTTGAGCGCCAGAATCCTTCACAATGTCTTAATAGGTAAGGTATTAGTGCTGGTACGATACGAAAAATATTCGTAACGATTATTTAAAGCTGTGTTACATAATAGAACATACCTTAAAATATCGGTGGCTACTATATTCTATTATGACAGTGATACGTTTGTTACTGAATAAGAAGCTATATTAATCTTTGCGAGCAACATCAGACTGCATTTGGCTTAATTCGGCAAATACTTTTATGGTACTGATTGTGCCCGCAGCTTGTGGGAGCTGAAAGATACTTAAGACTTTGTTAGAGATTGTAAAGCTACCGTTACCAGAGATAACACTGTATCTAACAAGATAACGCAACACCGCATACGGGTTATTATCATCTCAGGTGAACATAACTGTTAGCTTACTGCAGTGGCTTCACAGATCGTAGACAATCCACTGCCACACCACTTAGGATTTTCCAAATAATTCTGTCTCTCAGCTTTTTCTGGAACGTGTGCCTTCCTGAGGGCTTCCTTGATTGTATTAAACCATGTTTACACTGCTTTATATTTCTTCGAGGCCTTAAGGTTCGTCTGATTCTTTTATGGAATCACTGGGAGAACAAAAATCAAATATATCACGTTCTATATCAAGGAACGTTCTTGAGTGAGAAATTCAGGTGACCGATGAAATGCTGAGAACTAGATTGTAGGACTGAGAATCGAATACCGGGCTCCGGAAGGTAAAACGCAAATGTTGCTATTCAAATCGGGTTCAATAGATACTTTAATTATGTCCCATGTTGACAATATTCAGTTCCATTAAAAATGGGCTGCAGCAACAACACTGGCATATAATCTACCAACCCTCGTGTAAAACGACGATACGTTACCCTCACTGCGCAAACTACTTCTCATAGACCACTATACAGTGACATTGAATTAGTGAACTAACATTATAAGAGTTCATATTTACAGTAGCTGAAAGACATTTAATGCGGCATTGCACTTGTGTCAAATGTATATTGTAAACCGTCTCAAATGTTATACAGCCAACATGTGGTTGCCCACGATTCGGCACTAATTTATTTAGAAATCTTGATAAGTCGGGAAGCAGGTCATATGGCGAGGCATTTGGAATTGCGACTTTTATTTGTTGCTGACGGCCAATTATTTGTCTTTCAAATTGCGTCAGCCACACAGCTCCAAGGAAACAACTCGACCTACGTCCTTGCAGGTATGAGCTAAGCCGTCTATTAATCGGTTCTCACTCAGGGATTTCATAATATATTTCCTACTTTTTCTTCTCTCTTACCTAGGAGATTTCGCTGCCATCTGATAATATCTCAAGTGAACTACTGTTTAAAACTTTTATCCGTACACAATAAAATAACAGGTGGACATCAAAATAATCTATGTGGCACACAACGTATTTATCAGATGCTTAAATTACGATTACGTTAACACCTTAAATAATCAAAAGAACGCTACCAGTAAAATCTGTTGTACAAAAAAATTCAATTATGTAAGATATGAATTCGAAATAGATTTTATTTTTTGTCTACAAAATTTCCCTATTCATTCTCAAAACTAAAAACTGAAATGAGCTAAAACCAACATGAAGGATTCAAAGTGTAAATTTACTTTTGGTTACACCTAATAAAAAAGCTAATTAACTGTGGTTCGAGAACAATGTAACAGCATGTAAATGTAATGGCTTCTGATTAGAGAAAATGGCTTGCCTTATATTGCTGATGTTAGGGAGCGTCCATAAACCACGTAGCTCCATTATGGCCCCCTGTGAACTCCCCTCCCCCCCCCCACCTAGCCCTACGTGGCTCTTGCATCTACCCCCCCCCCCCCCCCGCGTCCTACCACGTATCACGTAGCTTTTTTCCCTTTTGATTCCAGAAGACATTTTGTACTGTTTTCTCCTGTCAGACTATTGTAAATTACATACGGAGATAATTAACTGAGGGATATAAATATTCACATGATGTTGTGTGTTCTATACCTCATTTTAACTGTGAAAAATGTTATGAAAGGAAAGCTACGTGGCCTGACTCGGAACCCCCCTCCCCCCACGTAGTCCAGCGTAACCTTCCAGCCAACCCGTCCCCTCCCTGGACCGACCAACGTAGTTTGTTCACTCTTCCTTATTATTATTATAAAAATTCAACCTGAATGAAAACTTTATCCTGATGAAGCTCCAAAATTTAGCACATAATTCCCTGAGACGATTTCAGTGTCATGACTGGAAATCATACAGTGCAGGGAAAAAAAGCTTGTTTCCATCATTTAAAAAATATTTGAAACAATTGAGTTGTTTGAAGTTTGTCCAGTCGGAACATGGCACCTGGATCACTACATGATTTTCATCTGTAGAATTTATCAGATTCATCTGACGCCATCTGCACCAAACCATTACTTCAGGCAACAAGACGATATACACTGAAGTGCCATTGTATAGGAAGAAGTAAATATCCAGCTGGCGGTAGTGACATATGAAATATGCCGTTCGGTGCCGGGAGTTTCATTTGTACATTTGTGAGTCGAGTGAAAGGTTTTCTCACATGATTGTGACCGCACAACATGAATTAACAGACTTTGAATGCCGAATGGTAGCTGTTGGTAGACACGTGGAATTTCGGAATTTGTTCGTGAATGAACATTCCTCGGTCCACACTGTTAAGAGTGTTCTGTCTGAATACGTAATCCCTGGCATTACATATCGCCATGGACAACGTAGTGGCCGAACACGTCTACTTAATGACCGAAACCTGCGAGGTTGACAGACAGACATCACTGCTTCAAAGAACAGCAGCGCTCAATGTGGGACGTACGACAACCTTGTCCAGGCGGAAAGTGCAGCGAAATTTGGCGTTGATGAGATATGGCAATAGAAGACCGATGCGCATATGGATCCTAGGCGACTGTAAAAAGGTTGTGAAGTCAAATGAGTCACGATTCCAGTTGGTAAGAGCTTATGGTAGATTTCCCAGGTCCCACGGTTTTTCGAGTTGGTGGTGGCTCCACACTGGTAATGACTGTTCTTACATGGCATGGACTGGGACCTGTGGTCAAACTTGACTGATCGTTCACTAGAAACAGTCATGTTCAGTTACTTGGAGACTATTTTTGCAGCCATTCATGACCAAGTTCCCAGACAAGGATGAAATTTTGCAGGTCAACAATGTGCCATGTCACCTGACCAAAATCAATCACGATTGGGATGAAGAACATTCTGGAAAAATCCAGCGAACGATTTGACCATCTAGACCGCCAGACGTGTATCGAATCGAACATATCTAGGACATAATTAAAAACTAAATGCCTGAGTCGGCAAGAGTTTTCCAGTAATGGAAGGCTGTAGAGAAAGCATGGCTTACTGTTTGTTCAGGGGACTTCGGACGACTTGTTAAGTCAGTTTGATGTATTTTGATTTGCAAAAGGAGCCCCATTAAAAGGTATTCTATGATTTCTGACACTTCAGTGTATATTCCGAGACGAAAATTTTCACCTCCCTACTTGCAAATGATTTTACGGTCACAGTACTATTCGAAGTTACGATGGGAATTGTCTGAACACATTACATGTTTCCAACGAAGACGTCACTGCAACCGCAAGCTATCTTTATTCCGGAACTTCGATGGCTGAGGGTCAAAGGAAACCACGTAAAGGAATGCGTGCAACCAATCCTCTGATGTAGACGGCTTTCAGCTATGGAGATAAATAACGCTGAGAATTTCTCTGCTCTAAGGTTATATTAAACATATGACGATTCAAGTATCTCCACCACTGCTATGTGGAAGAGGAGGCTGTTTTCCTACACCGTCGTCGTATTCATAATCCAAATCACCTAAAGCATAGATATGCGTTCCACTGCCATAGCAGTATGTTCAGTATGGCCAGCAATGCGGTGTACAATTATTACCTTTACAACTCGCTGTCCGCTATGCACATACCTCAAAAACTATTTACCTATACTAACACAACAGTTTAGATAGATGTCTCTTCTGAGCCCACGCATGGGTCAAGGGTCAAACTGTTTGGAAAAAGTAATGTAAGGAACCGAAGAGATTATTTCCATCTACTTGTAAAATGTGTAAGCTTGTGAAAACAGGATTTCCATTATTTTGTTTGTATAAAAAGTCCAATATTCACCTTGCCGACTCAGTATATACCTTATCACCATCTGTCTCCAGTCTCCCGGTGTAAGTGTCCTCGCCACCTTAGTATGTTCCCCCTTCTTGGACTCTAGACCGTGATACACCTTTCTCCTGTAGTTTCAGTTTCACGAGATCAAGCCATCTCCTCCTGGTCTTTTACCTTTCAGTTCTTTTTCCAGTCATATTCTCGCTGTTCTCGTTAGGTCCATCGGCTTGACATGTAGCAGACATCGCAATATTGCATTGGCAATTTTTGTGAAGGTGTCCATTGAGTGGGATCTCTTCACTCCTGATCTTATCTCTTCTGGTTTTCTGTACCCCAAGAGGCAACCTAGTACCCAAGGTAGTAATGGGGTACAACTTGCTGCCTTGCAAGACTGGTAGGGGACTACCTAAGGCTAAGAAAGTTAACGCCACCAGAAATTCCTCTTTAGCGTTAAACCTTGCAAGCCAGCAAAAAATGTAATTGAAGATAGCTCTCAGCATATACCTAAAAACCAACATTAAGACGGCCTGGAAAGAAATTTCACGCTAACATAGTTACCGCGTATACCAGTATATTTCTTCAGTATCGTAAAAAAAAAAAAAAAAAAAAAAAAATCAAATAATTTCGCAGGAACAACTGACTTTTGATACAGGTTCATTCTTCGTTAGAAATACTTCAACCTGATATTCATCGTACCAAGGAAATTCGTCTCTGGAATGCCAAGTCATAATGAGACAAGACAAAGAAGCCCGTGTGAAGGTGAGACGTACTACCGACCACTCTGAGTGCTTTGCGAATTCTACCTTGATGACGTCACGTCTCGTGGTAACCGGTTGGTGGGATCCGCCCACACCCACCCGCACCGTGGAACATCCTCACAGAACCTGCTTCAAGAAAGGCCTTCCACCAGACCTCACAGTGCAACCAACGTTGTTATACCAATCTCAGAGGTTCCGTACTGCTTATAAAAGTTCAATAAGTTTGTTTTGTTAAGTTTCGAAGATCCTTACTTCCTAATTTTACACAATAAGAAAAAAATCATATATGGAATCTACATTACATTTGTAATCTGTAAATCACAAGTATTGTGGCTGAGAAAGAGTGCTTTGCAACAAAACTATCCCGAATAGCAGGAAGAAAGAAAGAATACGTATAGGTACCAGTATGGCATTTTATTTCTCTACTCTTATTTCGCCTATCATTGTGACCTAAGTAAGATGGTGGACGAAATACTATAAGACATTAGTAAATGAAAGAAGATATTCGTATGTCCCCAAATAAATTCAAACTAAACTGTCTGCCAGACAATCCCAGGCCCCTATATGTACTAATTCCGTGACGTTTTCGCAACGGTTGGGGTAAAGAGTCACGAATCGAGCGGCTCTACTCTGCACTTTCTCTATCATATTACTTAATCCCTTGCGATAAGGATCCCAAGCTCCACAACAGTAATCAAAACGTGGACGCAGGAGAGATTTGTACGCTATATACTTTGTAGGAGCGTTACAACTCTTCAAAATAGAATCTATGAATCATAATCTGGAATTGGCTTTACTTACGACGGAAATAAAATGCAGGCCCCATTTCGTGTTGCTTTGTACTATTACGCCCAAATGAAGAAAATGTATTGTAATAGGGCATTATATCCGTTTACACTGAAGGTATTTTGCCTAGTTCTGACTCATCGACGGATCTCCAACGGAAGAGAATAAAAGGGATTTGATTGTAAGACAAATTTACAGTCTAGATTTCATAAAAATTAATAAAAGATATACAAAATGAATCAACTCAAAGAAACAAAACTTTTCATAGAGACTGTAGAGAAAATATTGAATTAATGTAAGGTATCCATAAACATACATCGGATTAAGATTTTAAAAGCTCATTAAAAAAAAGTCAGTGCTAAAGTAGCGATTAAATTCGTTGAAACATTTGTTCCAAGCCGCGTATGGCTAGAATCTCGAGAAGCTTTCATCTAGAACTGAAGATGCGGAAAAACTCGGTTCACTAAAGTCTAATTTCAGTCTACACAGCTGAAATTCTTTTTCAATAGAGATAAATTTAAATTAAAAAATATGATTTATAATATTGTAAAAATTGTTTTCTATTAGTAAAAAATTAAGTTTAACAATGAAATGTGTCAGTTTGTTTAGTACAATAAACAACCACTAATGCAGCTAATTTATTTACTAAAATCGTTTGTAGGTGAAATCAACAATATATTAGCAGATAACAGAGAGGGAAGACTGAGCTAGTTTCTATGACTTGCATATAATGCAATGATTCGCAGTTACGATTTCTCCATCAGTTTAGATTTTCTCTGTCCCGTCTCACTGATTTCTACACTCCGTTTTAGTTTCTTTTATCAATAATACGGCGAAAGTTCGGAATATTCACACAAAACCGACCCGCGTACCCAGCAGACGTAAATAACAATTGGCGACTGGCATAAATTAATTTAGGTTTGGCGTTATGCTGTGGGTAATATGCTCTTGTGTGATGATCAAATTAAATAATGTGCTTACGCCAGCGCCGCTGTTATGCGTGAGCTAAATTGGTGAAGCCGTAAAATTTAACAGCCGTAACAAATAACACACTGTACATAACAACGATACCATTGCAATAAAGTATCGTACTTGATCTTTCCTCACGTTCTGGATATGTTTACTCTGTAAAGCGTGAAAATTCTATCCGAATTTACAGTTGACTCCCAGTGTTCTGACACTGCGTATTCCATAATAACTACTTTGGTAATTCAAATATTTGCAGCGCTTTTCGTATTCGTGGAAAAGAGATCTTCCGTAGATGAAACACGAACAATTGTAAAACGTTATTTACTTAACTCGAGCAATATTAATTTTTCATGATTGTGAGTAATTATCAAGCCAATGCACTATAATTGTATTGCCTACATGTTTAAGCGTCATTTGACCCTTTTTATCTTCGGACTTTCCAAACAAAAATATCAAAATCAGGATTCGTGTAATATATTCTTACAGAAGCCCTTAAATTGGAGACGCAAAGTATGAACCATCCCTTTCGCGCAGATGATAGTGATAAGCCGCATAAAATGGTGGATACAAATCGGCAGCAGTACGCCGATCTGTACCCAATATGGAGGGGTTTGAATTGTGTACAAAACTTCTAATGTGGTCAGTGGAAACAAAAATCAAGTTAGCCATGTAACACTAGAAAAGTGATATGCTAGCTAGTAAACGAAGTAAATTCTTTTGATGCTTCAAGGTAAAAGAGGAAAATTAGTGGGAATGCGACTGACATGGTTAGGAGAAAACCGCAAAAAACAACCTAAACAATGAATCACCTGTCACAACGGAAAGTCTGGGCGATTCATTTGTAGTTTCCTAATACCTCCTGAATAGGACCGCAGAATAACTTCATCACAACTGTATTTAAGGTAAAGTACTGCGGAAATTGTAAAGATAAAAAATTACATTTATCATAAGGAAAACCGTAACCCTAAAAAATTGGTGGAAGAGCAAAGCTTTTCCAGAACCCCATAAATAGAAAGTTGTATGGACTTCCATCCGTAACACAGAACAAAAAATTGAAATTATTAAAACTTAACCAGTACAGAAATTTTATGGAATTGATGGAATAGCAAACTATAAAGTCACTAGCCAAATAGTAAATTTGAAAAAAATGTCACAAAATGTGTTTGATGTCTCTTAGGGAGTCAGCCACTGAACAGCTACTCCGGCTGAATGAAAAACGGTAAAACATTATTCAAATAACAGAACAAAAAAACAAGACTTGTTTTTTTCCAATACACGTTATAAAACTTACACTCTAAGAAAGAAATAATCGTTGCCAGAATTTAAAGGTGGAGACTACAGACTAGTGTATGGCTAACTTCTAGGTCAGAGTCATCAGAGGCCTAATACGAACTGAATTGTACAGTTTAAAATCACAACAAAACCAAAGTGGGTTAAAAAGGTGACGTACTTACTTTAAAATAACGGAAGTAAGCGAATTAACGAGCTACAGCCGTAAAACACACCAAAAGACTTAAACCAACGGAACAAGTTGGGCTGGCGGCAATTAAGACCAGCTCGCTCCGGGAAGCCTTTTGAAGGAATCCTAATTGCTGATAATTAGTGCTCGGCGGTGGTGTGATCACAGACAGAGAGAGTGAGAGAGGCAATCTTCAGAGGGTGTCTGGTTCCAAGAAGCAATCCAAGAATTTTGTCCAATTTAAGGCTCTTTGTACCGATATGAATGGTGAACGTCCAGTAACAATAGGCAGCTTAATCGACCGCGCCCATTAGTGAGATAATATCGATATTATGATTTTATTCTTCCACTGGTCTGTAGCACTGAATCGATAGGCATCCATCTTAAAAGTCGACGTGGTCATTCGTGTTGGTGAGTTTCAATGTATTTCAGCTTTTGCTGCTGATGTTACATATTTAAGATGGTGTTCAGAGAAAAACATAGGGATTAACCTGACCTTAACAGTTATCCGAGTGTGATTTTGTAATCATAGGCTTCCCGGCCGGTGACAATGGTCTCTTAGCTGTCCGGTTAACTTTACTAATGATTGTATACAGCATACTTCAATCGGCAGTAATGAGCTGCGAAAGCTATCAGAAATTGCTAAAAATCTATCAGTATAAACCCATAATTCCGTCAAAATAATTACTTCATTGGGATTTTAAACATAATTATTTGACTAGTAGGTTAAATAAACATAATTCTTCCTAATATTTATCGCTGTCAGACAAACTCGGCCACAATTTTTTTTCCTTATACTTATTTGTTTAAAGCACAACAATAAGGGAAATCATAAGTGAAATGTGCAGCTTGGATATGAAATAACTAAATCTCAATGTGACATTTAATAGACATGGAAGTAAATCATCCTTTTTTTGCAACTCGTTGTAGGTTTGAAGAAAATTCCTGGATAGAAAGAGAAAAATTAAACTCAACGTACCCACGCAAAATCACTTAGTTAATTAGTGGGCGATTTTAAACGTCATTTACTACCTCTTTTAATAAAATGGTCCTGAAATACAATATGACAAAGAGTCAACGTATATAGTTGTTCAGTAGCTTTCGTTTTTAGGCCTCTGCAGTGCTCATTGCTTAATCTGTCAATCAGTAGGCTCCATCAGTAAAACGTTTAAGTGAGGGAGAGTGGCTGGTGATATCGTGTTCTATCTCTGAGCATGTCGGCCATTTTGACAAACGCAGCACAGAAGTAATGAGCAATCAAGCGCTAAAACTGCAAAGAATTGTTTGCGATAAGTGCAGACTTACGTTGTCGCTCCCACAGAAGAAATACATGTATAGGATCAGGGGCGGATCCAGGATTTTGGTTTGGGGGGGGGGGCTTGGCTTGAGTGAATTTTGGTTCAGAGGGCTTGCCTTCAATGGATTTTGGTTTGGTTTTGGGGGGGGGGGCTTGAGTCGGCCATGAGGTAGTCTTTATAGCCTCCTCGGGCCTCCAATCCGTAGAGCCAAAAAAAAGTCTCAAAATTACAATGTCGGTGGTGGACCCACCCAGATACTTCTGGGGGGGGGCCTTGAGCCCCCTCGCCCCCCCCCCCCTGGATCCGCCCTGTATAGGATGACTGTTCAAATCTTTCAAATCCCTTTCTAAGCAAAACGCTTAATGAACAATTTAAACTACTGTCAAGAACTCAATATGTTTCAACATTTCATATTTTTCCCACGATATTCTATGTCTGGATTAACTTATCGATCGTTCTAATTGGTTAACACATTAGAGCAGTAAACGGTTCTAATACTAAAATTAAAAAATACATTTCACATTTAAGCTTTTTATTAATGCTTTGATAGAATTCTTTAAGTGAAACTGAATTATTTGACCCTACCAATAATAATCTATAAATGTTTACAAAAAATCGCCTATTGGCACGCACGCTGGGACAAGATTTGATTTCGCGCTGTTGGTAATTCTTCAAATCCAATAATATTTTTATTACACTCAACCAACTTGCTAGTTTTCTCAGAAATAAAAAACTTGGCAAAATTCTCAGATAAATAGATTCACTTCCTTCCCGTTCAATGCGAAGATCTTTAATGACGAAGGTATCGTAAAGTACAAATCCGATAAAAAAAATTCAGGCATATTTGCCACTATTTCTATATGTTTCACTGTGTGTTGCACTGTATATCGTAACATCGCGAGAGGACATTAGAAGAAATATTCATAACTTCTGTAACAGAAAACAAATATCTATCACTGAGTCACTGTTAAATTTACACAGCTGTGAGTATCAGGGAAAATAGATGTCGAGATTGTTAGAGGCAAGGAATATTGACGTTGCCTACGGAAAAGCTAGCCAGCTTTGGATATGATATCCAACGGACCGTAACCATAACCTACCAGAAATTATTTCGAAAATTCATCGATAGCATAAATTTGGTCACCGTATCAATGTTTCAGCCTAGTTCACGTCAATCCCACATTATTACTTACCAGCAGTGTGGATATCCTGGAAGTTTTTTAATAAATAAAAAAATTAATCACAATTACGGCATCTGTATCCGCACGGTCAGATCTCAGTATCAGTTAAGAGATTTTCAGACGCGTTGTCATTTCATCGTTTTGAGAATAACACAGTACGAATATAACATTCCATTGAAACAACGCAGGGTGAGGTCAGGTCTTGAACCAGCGACCCTCAAAACGTAAGGCCAGCACGACGGCCATCATGCCGTCGCAGCAGGCGAGGCGAGCCTTGGAGAACTGTAACATGAATTTCTTTGCTTGCTCAGATCTGTGACGACTAATTCCTATAAGTGTTGGTATTCACTAGTTGCGCCTGAAAGCCCTTTCCTTTTGCTGAACCTGGTCATTCTGCCGAGTGCCTGCAATAAACATCTTTGACCAGAGTAGTTAGTGTGTGCGTGGCGGAGGCACGAATTAGGTCACAGCTGAGATGGCGTAACAGATAGCATAGTGCAGAGAGCAATTACTGAGGTCACTGCTCAGCTCAACATGTTACACTGCAAAGAAAAAATCCTATGACATCATTAATTATAGTTCTTAATGTTCTCAGAAGGCACTCATGTTTTATTTAGGTTTTCAGTAAAAAGCATATTATAGTGGGAAAAAGATCTACTATCTGAAGACAATTTTTCTTGATGGAGATGGCATGGGTTTTTATGATGTATTATTATTAGTTATTACTATTAATTTAATTGTAATGGAGCACAAGCTCTGGTGGCAATTCCCCTAGTATTAACCAGTTGTATTTGGATTACGTCGAATTAGTATGAAGGCTGAACAGTTAAACTGATTGTGCGAATTTTATTACGAAGATGATTAAAGAATTTAATTTTTAGTGATAATTCATGAAACATTATTTAAATCGAAGACAGACTGCACTGGGTAACTAGGGAAGTGATAAGAGATATAAAACATAGAATCTAAATTAACTGACAGTAAGTAATTTGTGGAACTACTGTATAAAAAGTATTAATTATTGATGGTATAAACCTGCTCAAATTCTTTAATCACTATTCCCTAGTAGAAAGAGTAACATCCGTATTGATACGGGAAAGTGCTGTGCGTCCTTTATAATTTCTATCCCGACAGGATAAGAAAAAGACATATTTCTTACTTGGATACCCAAAAATATGCATAAAAGAACTGATTTGTAGTAAAAATTCAATAAAAATGATAACTGCATTGGCATCAGTACATTAAATATTACAACAAGAGATAGGGAAATTCTCATTACAATCTTCATTTGTAGAAGAACTGGACTCTGCCGAAGAATTTAAAGGTGACTTCGTAGTCTTATTTAAGGTGAAACACATACGATGCTCAGAAATAAGTACTAAGCTGCAACTGAACAGTAACAGTAAACTATAAAGATTTAATTAATTTGTTTGTTTGTTTCTTTTTTTCCAAGCTGTCTTTGTATTCGAAGTTTCAATCCCCACCTGAAATATTATATGAATATTGAACGAAATATTTTAGATCAGTAAAAAATTTGCTCACTACTTCTGTTCTCGATTCATTTCAAATTTTATAAAAGCGGTAATAGTTTACTTGTGTGTCAATCATATACTTTCGTTAAGGGTAGGCAGGAAGAATAGAATGACTAATTAGAAGAGTAGAATTAATCATTAAAAATATCGTGATGAGTAGATAGAAAAATTTTATACATGCATGAGTAGGTGATTACTATAAATTATTTAGTAAATATATCAAATATCCACATTTAATGACAGTTAATAGAAAAGATAATATTTAAGTTACAATTTTATTCATATTAAGTAATTAAAACTAGTATTTTCTCATGGTATTCTCCATCGATTTGAAAGTTATGAACTCTTATTTCAGGTATTTTAAATATTCTAACGTTTTACATCTTTCAAAGCTAACATGTTACACAAATGTAAATTTTTATTTTTACCTTTTTTATTTTCCATAAAAGACAACACTTACTTAAACTATTTTGGAGCAGAATGAAATATAAAATAACAAACTACGAAATGTAGCCCTGAAGATTTTTTTTAGGTGGGGATTATAACGTCGAAGACAAAGACAGCTTGGAAAAAAAAAAAAAAAAAAAATTAATTAAATCTTTAAAGTTTACTGTAACTTGATGAAAAATGGTTTCTGTTGCAGCTTAGTACTTAGGCCTATTTCTGCGCATCATATGTATTCACAACTTCGGCATTGCTATCTTTTCCGAGGCATTAAATCGAACTGAGCATCCCTTCTATTTGTGAACAAATATACGCCACAGTTTTGTCTTTTGAAATACAAATGTCTGCAGGTATAACATTCTATTAATCAATAACATGTAACTAACTGTGAGAGAGTTTCAATCTTTTTAATTTTTGATTTTCGCTATAGAAATTCCTGCACTGAATTAATCTAGTGCTATTAGGAATATGCATTTTCATTTTCTTCACACGTAAATATTGTTATATGAACCGCCTGAGTCATTGATTAGCCTTCTGATGAGATCCTTAATACCAACAATAAATTTTATAAAGGTTTAGGCTCTAGGTTGATGTAAGAAAGGTCATCTGCTGGTAACATGAGAACGAGAATGAGTGTGCGCGTATATGATGTGCGTGCAAATAAAGATGGTTATTAACAGCACACTGGATATTGCTCGAAATAATAAGTACGTTGTAGAAGAGGGAAAGAGTCGGGCACGCACGTGAAAGTCTAACATGAAATGTGAAATGCCTTTTCTTAATTACACATTTACCACCAGAAAAATATCTGGATGATGATTACAGCAAATTGGAACAGTTATTCTTTTTTCAAGTTCATCCACCGTGTGCTGTTATTAGTGTACTCCATCGACTTACAAGTGACCGACTGATAAAAGTCACAATTTGTTAAGTCCTCGAACCGTATAAGTTTTGGGAAAGTGTGTTTTATTGTGCAGAACATAAAACAAGGCTTGCCTTACTAGGTCTCCCAACCGTAGGTGGTTAGCATGGAGTGTGTTATCTCTCGGTAGCAACTTCCCGTGAAGATTTAACTGTGGCGGTTTTCTCTCGTCTTTCCCAGTGCGAATAGCGTTTGTAAGTGTTGTTCTCTGTGCGGATCCCTTCAACAGAGTTCGTAGACGAGTTACGTACGACGGAGAGGTTGGAATCCGGTGCCGGCCTATTCCCGCCCACTCTTTAAGATACCACAGGGACATCAAATTTTAATGTCTTCTTATGAAGGATAAATCACCAAAAAATTTAAAAACCCACAATTCATATGTGCCGTGGAAAGATTTTGTATTTAAACCAATTTTGAAACACAATATGGTGTTTATCAATTGTGCATCATCACCTCTTCTAAGCTACTGTTTGTGTCCTGAATAATGAAAATTTATTCAGCATCGAGATACTAATTCGCGAATCCGGGATCAAGCTCCAGACACCATTGCGGTTCATTAGCAATCCAGATCATAACACATGTTGTTTCTAGGTAAAGAATACCTTCGGGGAAGAGGGGAAATGGGAAGATTGTGGATGATTCCAGCATATGGCTACGTTACTGAGGAAAAATATCCGAAAACAGTAATTTGAGATTTGAGCCCCGGGGCACTGTGTCTACCACCGAACAGTATGGTGGCAGTTGAAAGATACCATATATTCATTATTCATTGTCGGTTTACCGTAAATTAATTGTATGAGATGGTGATCTGTAGTACTGAACCAAGCAATATTTCCTACTACAGTAAGTAAATTGTATGGAAGTTGCTGAAATATACTCAGATTAACATCTGCGGTGACGATTTTATGGGAGGATATTGGATCCATAATGTGGAACAATAATACCTCACGCAAAACGCCAACAAATTGTCCAAATCAAGCAGCAGTTTTCGCTAAGAGTCTTGTAACGGAATTTTTTTTTTTTTTTGCTGTCATCGTCTTTTGATTGGCTTGATACAATCCTTCATCCCTTTCTATCTTGTGCTAACCTCTCTACATATACCTTACAACCCACGTCCTCATTAATCTGCTTCATATATTATAATCTCTGTCTTCCTCTACTTTTTTTACCTTCGACTGTTCCCTCCACCAACAAATTAACCAAACCAGCATGTCTCAAAATATGACCTACCAGTCTGTCTCTTCTTGCTGTAAGCTTCTTTCACAAACTTCTTCCCTTACCCATCATTTCAAAAACTCGTTCATTTCTTACTCTGTCTGTCCACTTAAATTTCAACATTCTTCTGTAGGGCCACATTGCAAATGCTTCAATTTACCTTCTTTCCGGTATTCCTACAGTCCATGTTTTGTTACCGTAAAGTGCTGTGCTCCACGCATAGAATTTTTTTTTTTTTTTTGCCAATTCCTAGATCAATATTTGAAACTAAAACATTTCTCTTTTTCATGAAGGCTCTTTTTGCTAGTGCTATTCTGCTTCGGCCATCGGTTGCAATTTTGTTTCCCAAGTAACAGAATTCACTTACTTCTCCAATGGCATTCGATACTTTATTTTTATTATCTAATCTACTAGTATTGGTATCATTTCTGCTACATTTCATCACTTTAGTCTTGCTTCTATTTATATTCAGTCCAAAATCTTCCTTTAGTATTTTGTTCATGCCATTCAGTAATTTCTCAATATACTCAGCCCTTTCTGCTAACAAAACAATGTCATCAGCAAATCGTAGCATTATGATTTTTTCTCCCTGAACGCTTATGCCACATGGAAATTTTTCTTTTACTTTCTTAATTGTTTCCTAGACTAGTAGCTGTAAATTGACGTGACCGCTCGGATGAAGTCTCATGGTCGAAACACACAACCACAGTTTAAACGCCAATGAATTTTAGGTTTTTCATCGAAGAAGGAAAGCTCCCTTGTCTAAGTAGCTGTGATCCGCTGCTGTAGTATACCGACGGGTGTTGTTCCGATTCTCATCAAAGTGACTGCATCAGCTTAGTCTGCTGGTTGAGGCATTTTGTTGGTACAATTATCCCACTGAATTTGTTGTAAAAAATTCTCCGATTCGATCCTGAATTCAAGGAAGATGGGACTTTAATTAGCTTTGTAGTATTTTTTTACCAAAATTCTGCTATGCTATTACATCAATAATGAAAAAGATAAACGCAAGTAGTAGAACGAAAAAGCCAGTAACCATTTAATGACTGTTGTTAATTTTTTTAGAGAATATTGAGAGCGTTATCATAATAGAATGGATCAATGGCTTGATGCCTCCGGAGCATTTGCAGTATATTTCAAAATAAATTTAACTACAGGAGATGTAGTTTGATAGAACATTGAGATATTTCCTTCAATCATGTGAATAACTCTATGAGCACAGTCAAAAAGCCTAAGCAAGTAGGAGCGGTTAAATCACTGCGAATGCAGAGACGAAACCAGCGGTTCGTACAGCGAGGAGGATTCGGGAAGGCCAAAAAACAGACGAGAAGCGCCTTACGTAATGCTTTTCAGAGATAAGTAAAATGTTTGCTCTACGTTCCAAGCAAAGAGAATCTAAAAGAACTTCTGTTGGCGAAATACATGCGTAAGAGCAGTAACTGAAACAATTCCATGACAGAATTACTTTCTAGATGGACGAAAGTTTTTGTGATAAGAGGTGTATACTCCTAGACAGAAGCATTGTTTTATCGAAATCTTATCAAAAAGAAATGTTAAGGACAAGATTCTGAAGAACAGATAACTCATAGCTTCGGCTAATGGTGATACACAAGACTTTAATTTCAAATGATTTTTCAACCGTAAGATAGTAATTTCGATCAATGAGACCACAGTTAATGGGCTGAAATCACGAGTTAATTGAAATTATTTTACAAAATCAGTCCAGAACCTACTAAGAATCAAAAAATGTGCCAGATCACATGGTGAACAGTGGAAAGGAATCTGTATTATATTTTGGAGAATCCTGCAACGTTTTGCATTGATATGTATTGCGTTACTATTACTAGAAAAGTGTGATTTGACCGATAAATTGTTTACACCTAATAAATTTACCAAGATAACTGTATAAAGCAATCTAAAAACCGTAATCAGACTGGTCGCAAGCTCAATGCGTCAAATTCTAATGCGTACCAATCTATCTTCTTCTGTGAATTCTCTATCTCATCTTAACAGAATTTCTTAAATTATTGGTTATTCAGAACACGGCTGGAATAAAATTAATTCAACAAAAACTCGTCTAATATAGTTAACTGTTGTGAATGAGTGAATGAAGTTGATTCGATATGGAATATGATAAAAAAAGTCACGCACATATGATAAGACTAACACAGCTTAGGTTAATGGCGTCACGGTTATATACAGACAAGCATTTCAGCAACAAGAGAATGTAAACCATACTAATTCTACACATACTAAAGTATTTTAGTTTTTGTAAGTAACATTTTATAATGGATTCTAAACAATTCAATGTATGTAAAATTATTTTACTACTTTAACCTGATTGAAAAACGGCAGAAGTAACAAAATTAGGTCTGAACAATCGTTCTAATAAAATTATAAGATTCAGTTAACGCCGTACTTTAAAATAAAGAAATTGTTTCCCATTTCTAAAATAAGCAACTGTTAGGCATCATGAATTAATTGATATTGTACTCTCCATACAAAAACATTCTGATTAAAGGCACTGTATAAGTGAAAATTATATGACATCTATTCCAGTCACTAACTGCATTCCCCATTATTCTACACACAATTTGTGCAGATGTTATTTTCACAGTGATTTCGTCAAGTATTAATTCATTTTTATTCAGTTTTATGGAAATAATTCTATCTTAAAAGGTTCTATGTAAAAATACAGCCAAGTATTAGGGTTAAATTTGTTTTATATTGTAGTTTAGTTTTATTTTTCTTGTCTAACAACATATCGTACATGTTTATAAAGAACAGGCAGAAAGAGTACTATCAAAGTTAAAAAAAAATGTAACATTAAGTATAAAATCATATGTTTTAGAGATAGTGTATAATGAATTTGTGAGGTAAAGGATTGATTTTTTAAGGGAGCTTTAACACGTGTTGCTAATTTTATCCACATTTATATGCATGTATTTCACGTCAGTATAAGATTTGTACCTGTCGCGAAATCAATACCAATACCTCGGAGAGAAATTCCATGTTTCTCGCTTTGACAGCGGATTTGATGAATGTAGCTTACAGATATCACCAGCAGAGCCATTATAGAGTCTGGCTTAACGTGTCTGATCAAGAGCAAACACGCTCAATCACTGTCTCGACTGTAAGGCGCGAGAGAGTCACATCGATGAATTAGTTGGAAAATACTGGACAACATCGAATGTAACCATAAGTAGCAAAGCAATGCGCATGTTCAGACGTCCGATAACGCAGTTCTGGTAGCTAGAAGTGTTAATACCAACATACTTTTTGCAAGAAATATTTATAGTCTAAGCTATAATTATTTGTGATATCATTGAATCACAGGATAATACACAGTACCTTGAAAGGACAGAGGAATAAGATTGTGTAACTTAGAAGTCCCGTTTATTATATTTAAGCATCATTTAAAGTAATTAAATTATGGATTCAACAGTATTTTTTCTAAGCTCTGAAATTTTTATTTTGATTTACAGCTGTTTTTGGGTGATCAAATTACCTATTGGCGTATTTATCATTTACATTGTTTAGTTTAGTGCGGGTTTCCTAATTAACACACCATAGATAAGATATTGTCGTTATCGTACAACTTTGATATTCTCTGCAATCTATGAGTCTTTAGAAGATTCTCCTGTAGCCGTAATAAAAATTGTTGTTATAGTTTTCGCGGTCTTTTGATTTGCACACACCATGGGTCGTTGTTGTACTTACCATTCTGTATGGAAGACTCGATAGCAACGACGGACAGTTTCAGTAATTTTTTTTCCGTAGGGGTTTAATGGCCGGGAGATGTCCGTAGGGTTTGGGCATCTAAATGGCGGAGTTTTAATTGCTTGCGTCTTTCGAGTCTGCAGCAAGCACTATCCTAATGAAGTAACGGAAGTTTCGCTTCTTTTTTTTTCGCCTTTTCGACCTGGAGTGATTTGGGGAAACCATGGAAGATTCAAATCTGGATGCTCGGACGGGGATTCAAACCCGCATCCTCCCGAATGCGAGGCCAGAACGTTAACCGTTCATCCACCACGCTCGGTTTCGCCATTTGTTTAATAAACGTGTATGTGTTATGTATGATAAATTAATAATGTTTGTGGAACGTGTAATGTTTGAGTCTGAAATGGGGAGCCGTCAGAACATTTATAAAAGATTTTACGGAAAATCACCTAAAAACGTGTTAAGGATTGGCGGTACGCCAGTCCCAGGTTTTTTCTTACTTGCCCATACCACTGTGATGGCGCCTTAGCGCGCATGGTGACATTGGTGGATTATAAATAACCTGATTTGATACACTTAAGATGGATACGTAACGTTATAATTATTTTTCTGCTAAGAGCTTGTAACCAATTGACAAAACAGCTTGAATTTGTATGCTTAAGGCGTTACGGAAACAGGAAAGGAGTTTAAAGAGAAATCCCTACTTACTAATAAAGAAGTTCAGTAATCACATAAATCAAAGTTATTTCTTAAATACTACTACTACTACTTAAAAATTTTGTGTGACATGAAATTACAAGGAATTTAAGGCTACGACAACAATTTGATGCTGCATAGCTAAAATAAAAATAAAAGCTAATAAAAGCTACCTTTCTTTTATCGCCTCATTGCTTCGATACGTAGAGGTCAAACTTTTTAAGCTAAGGGTAAACTTTGCCCTTGCCCTGTCGGCGTTTGTTTGCAGCAAGCTATAAACGTACATGCGGGGTAATAAAGGCTGCTGAAGCCATTAACACAAGTAACCACTGTCGTTAAAAGACCCATCAACAGTCACTTACAGCGTATCAGTTCACTCTCCCCCTCCCCTTCTCTTACTCTTGTCCTTGGGAAACCGCATTCTCTACTCAAGTGCTCTGCCCTCCTTAATACAGATAGTCAGAATGAACTTAGTTATTACAGACTCCAAAATGTTGGGTAATATTCACAGGACCACAGTTGTGTCTGGTTGCCCCTCTTATCTATTTATTGAGGAATTGGATTCCAAACCTCAGAAGCAACAGTATCTGCAGAATTAAATTTTTGCTTCATGCATTCACCACATGCACCGGACTCGAAAATGTTAGTATAACCGAAAGAAGAGAAAAAAAATTGTTATTTGAGAGATATCACAATAAAAAAAATGTTATCGTTTCTAAAATAGTAGATATATCTGTGTCATTGGAATTTACATCTGTCGCTCAAAAACCAAATAACGGTAAAAAAAAAAATATGCATTCCACGTGCCACTTAGGTTGGCAATAGAAGGAAGAATCAAAGAACTAATTACTCATGCCTTAAAATTCAGATTAAGCCCTTGTAAACTGTATTCATTGTACCGAGATTCTGCTCTAACAGTCCTCAAAAATCGTAATCGAAACTATACTGAAAATGCCATCATATTTAGGATCGATGAAATATTGTAAATGTAACAGTACGAGCAGCATTTTGTACTGATGAAAGCACAAAACTGAAATAAGCGTTTATAAGCTAACAAATGAAGGAGCCTTGTCGGGAAAGGCTGTTTATACCAAGATATGGCACGTTCTTTAATCTCCAATGATGGAAGCATGACCGCAGAAACAGGACTAAACCACAAGGGCCAAGCCAAACGTACATCCTGTAGTAATTAATCCAAACGTTCCTCGAAGTAACAAGCAGCACGGATTCTCTACTTCCACACATCGTTAAGATATTATTATTATTATTTTACAAGAGCTTACGGCTCATTGAGGTTATTAAAACCGGGAGAGGATTGGAAACAAGGAACAAGAATGCATTCGGCAATGGCCTTATGAAAGAACTAAAGGGACATTCGCCTAGAATGATTTCACGAAAACATGGAAAACGGAATACTTCATGGCCGGCCATGAATCGAACACGCTCTCTCCCGAATGCCAGCCCCAGCGTTAACTACTCATCCACCACGATCGGTGTACATATGAAGACTTAGGTTTAACGCTCCATCAAATACCTGCATATCCTGAAGTTTCCATTTCTCCTAAATCGCGGTTTCATTAATTCACTGCCTCCACGTTTATTTGTGAGCGTCGCGCTTCCGTTTTTCCGATGATATGAATACATTCTGTTACGCTAAAATATCATTTAACTACTGGTTCGGTGATATCTGTTTCTAGAGGTTACCTCTTCTGAAAAAGAAGTCCATTTCTCATTGCATGGATGTGGATGAAGTTTGTGACAAATAATTTAAACTTTCTAGATTTGGATCCAGCTAGGCGCAAACTGCTGGGATCGTGAATTACTTCAGCACTGCAGTTACAAAACACATACAGGGGGAGGACAAAATAATACGAACACCTGTGAAATAATGGAAAACCTTTATTAATAGGGCATTGGACCACCCTTTGACTGAAGTACAGATTTAATGCGACGTGGGATAGATGCATAAAGGTGATGGACAATATTTAAAGGTGTATTAAGCCATAATGGAGCCACCCCCATGCTTCAATGTTGGCAAGAGGCATTCAGGATTAAACGCTTCCCTGGGCGTTCTCCAGACATAAACGCGTCCGGTCGTCTCAAAATGGTGAATGACAATTCATCTGACCATATTACCTGTTGCCACTGCTGTGGGGACCAGCCTTTGTGATCTCTGCACCACTAGCGTCGCTTGAAAGCATTAGTTGCTGTCACCAAGGATTTACGAATTGCCACTCTGCCATAAATGTTCGCAGCATGAAGTTCCCTTTTGACAGTTTTTGTTGAAACGGGGTCCTGGAGATGACTGTTCATTTCTGATGTTATCTCGGATAACGATTGCTTGTGCTTTCGAGGTACTATACGCTTCAAGACCCGTCTATCCCTATCAGTAAGCTTTGACTTGCGGCCACTGTTGTGCTTTGAAGACGCCGTCTTACCCTCTTTCGTGTACGCTGTCATAACGGCTGATACCGTACTCCTTGCAAACCCCAAAAGGTTTGATGTTTCCGTAACCGATGCTCCACTTAAACGCGCTCCGACAATCATTCCTCTTTGGAATTCTGACAGGTCTGACATTTCAACTTATCACAGACAGTTCGATAGACGCATGCAACGCAGGTGACTGCTGTTGAGAGACTGATATCTTCCTCTTCACGCTCACTAGATGGCAGACTTCTGTTGCAGGTGGCGCGGCTGTAATGCAGGTATGAAATACGTCATACTTTTTCACAGGTGTTCGTAATATTTTGTCCTCCATCTGTATAACGTACCTTTGGTGAATATAAATTTCAAAATACGGTATAGGAGAGCCTTACCAACTACTATGAAACCTTGTGCTAAACAAAAATGCTAAGTAATGCTTGACGTCGTCTGGTTATTCCCAACCTTAAGGTGGTCCTTGGGATAGGAGGAAAACAATCAGTCACGTAACCATGGGAGACAATATCAGTGATGCCATATAAAAGCATCTATACTCAATCACTTTGTCGAGGGAGGATAGAACGCATGGAAACGATGAACGAGATTTATATCAGTGGACATAAGGAAATGAACATATTAGCACAGTACAGAACCAAAAGTAAAAGGGGTACCAGTACTTTATACCCTCGATGAAAAAGTTCACTTGCAATAGTCCTTCCACTGAGAATTATGCAGAATATAGAACGACAAGGTGTTTTACAATATCGATGTGAAAACTGTTTTGGCGGCGCCGCCGGATGGGTTGAGCTGAGAACTTGGAAACAAATAAAACCATGTGATGAAAGATCGACGCATCACGATACGCCGAAACGCAATGATTTTATATTAATATTTCGATAATATCTGTATGAAATCTAATACCGCAGTGTAGTGCCGATTTATGTATGTAGAACATTGATATATTCCCTGAGAAGTGTCGATTTTAGATAATCAAGTCGACAAAAAGTTCGACATCAGCGCGCTTCCTGCCTAATTCGTTAAATATATAACAATAGAACGTGTGTAAAGCTGCGTATGAAGCATGCGCGTCTGCCGCGGGAGCCTTGTTCGAGCGCAGCAAAGCGGTAAATTGCCGTCCGAGCCATTTTTGTGACGAGCGCGGCAGCCAGGTGCGGCAACGCAACCCAGCCAGGACTGCGCTGCAAAAACAGGCACGGACCGTCCCACGGACTCCGGTAGTATCCGATCGTGAATGGAATGGTCGTAAAGCAGACTGTACGACCAAGGCCATGTCACGGGTTCGTGAAATTGTTATCGAATCTTGCGACACGACACGCTCCGGTCGAACACGATCGCACCTGTCGTAACGTGAGTGTAGATGTTTGAGACAGTCCGTACGACGAACCTACTCAGTCTAAGTTCTTCCTGTGGCGACAAAACGTAAAGTTATTGCTAAACGGGTCTTGACATTTACTGCATCTCTCAATAAATTATCTTATTTGGTGATTGTGTTCTTACGGCCTCAAGTAGTTTATCCTTAGAACGGTAGATTCAGCCAAATACCTAGGGGTAACAATTCGTAATAATTTGTCGTGGAATGAGCATATCGAGAATGTAATTGGGAAAGCAAATCGTATGTTCCTATTTTTAGGTCGTAATTTAAATCAGTGCACTCAGGAAGTTAAATCGATTGTATACAAGTCACTAGTACGTCCTCACTTAGAATATTGTTGTTCTGTATGGGGTCCCCATCAAAAGGGGTTAATGGAGGCATTAGAGAAGGTCCAAAGAAGAGCCACCCGATTCGTGACAGGTATACATAGTTGGAGGGAAAGCATAAGTGCGATGCTGAAGGAGCTAGGTTGGGAAGACCTGGAACACCGAAGGCGTTGCTCTCGACGGAAGGTAATGAAAAAATTCACGATTGGAATGGAATAGAAAGGATTTACCAGGCGAGTAAACTTAAAATCCGACAGGAGTAGCTTTCGATAAAGCACTCCAGCCATCCTGATCTGGGTTTACCATGGTTTTCCCGGATCACTCCAGGTGAATTCTGGGATGGTTCCTCACAATAGCCCATGGGTGCCTCCTGCCATATCCCGTATATCCCTTCCAAACTCTCACCCTTTTGGATAGGTGCAATGCACCCTCCGCCACACACTTTTAGTGAATCGCGGAGTAATAATAACAATAATAAGTTTGATAATTCATTCGAAAGTAATCTTTGTAGTCCCCGGGTTCTTCTGTCACTAATTCATTGAGCAAACTGATGCCAGTGTATAAATTTCTTCTAGGCAACCATTTTTCTTTCATTCATGAAATCTAATAACGCTACAGCAAGTGAAGCTACTGTCCTTTGACTCGTAATATTCATAGTGATGTATGAAATCAAGAACACTTCACTTCGCGCTAAAGACATCCGACACCTATTGTGAATTCTTGTAGAACCGTCTATAGGACGATTCGCGCAACGTATGTGTGGGAATTTTATTTTTTTCTCGTCAGAAACAGTAACATAATCACAAACATCAAATTGCACTGGACCAAAACTTGGCCACTTCAGTTGCATTTTCCGAGGCCTCATACAGATCAGCTTCAGAGCAGGATGCTGGACACAGTTGACATTGGAGCATGTGCTGAACAGTCTGGTCTTCTCCACAGTGGCACTTGATGTCGTTGACTTCAGCGTTGCTCCATCTTGCTAAGTTGATTTTGCATCTGCCTACTCCTAATCTAAGCTTATTCAAATACTTTTACATCAACCATCCCTTGTCGCAGCCAGGTGGCAAAGATTCGGACAATCTTTGTGTGGGAATGAAACTACCGTTGCGATGGTTCGATTGATAATTTTTGCGACCGTCGTAACTTGTATGGCCTGCAAAACTATCCAGGCACGGTCAGTTTTCACGAAGCAACCATGGAGGTTTCATTGCACCAGCAGCTGCCGTATCACATTGTTCACAAGAAACCTACCGAAAACTGCGTTGGGCGATGAGGAAATTTTATATTATTAGAATGCAACATGGCGTGACACTTGCGGAACGCATAAGATATGAAGCCATTGAGTATACAATAGAAAAATTTACAAGAATGACAATAGAAGAGTTCGAGTTCTTAAAATCATTAATGGAGCCAAGTGTGAATAAAGTGAACACTCAATTTCGAGATTCTGTTTCAATTACTGAAATACTAGCTATAACTTCAAGATTTCTAGTAACTGCAAACGCGTATACCAACTAGCCTGCAGTATCTTTTTCGAGTGTCATAACAATAGTCAAAGAATAGTTCCAGATGTTTGCGAAGCATAATGCGAAACTATGAAAAAGTAAATAAACCTAGTTTTCTTTATTGTTATTCAATTTTCTGTTACATTTTTTAAAAAGAACTTCTTACTTAAGTAAAAATTTATTGAGCTAATCATGACATATGGTAATTCTGAAGATTGGCGTTGATTAGAGTTTCAAGTGAAGATTGTGGCCGTAATGGATGTGATACCATCAGTGTCTGATTGGACGGCACATTTAACGTGACACAAAAAATCTTTGGCACTGTACAAAGGTGTATTAAAAGGCGTCGCATTCAGCTATCCATGGTAGCAAACAATCGCTGTGCCGCGCGAACCAACTCGAACAAAGGCTCCTCCATCTCAACTGCGCGCGAGGCAAGTTTTGGGGGCCTTTGACGCGTTCCTAAATACCGAAAGAGAATGGTTCGCAGCGCGGCCATGTTCGAGTTACAACACGCGACGTACAACATATCCATTATGCGCGGCGGTCGCATGACCGAATGCTCTAGAGTTTGCCGCGTGTAGTTGGTACGCATCACGAGAATTGTAGAACACAAAACGTTTTTCATAAAACCTCCGCGGCAGCGTGCATCAACCCATTACAGAATTGTCGCAATAAGAGAGTTTGCTGTTTTTTGTTTTGTTTATGGCCTTACGCCTCTTCGACGTCGAGGTCATTAGAGGTGGGAAACGACATTTGGAATGAAGGGGAGAAATTCGGCCAAGGCCTTTTGTAAGAACCATCCCGGTATTTGTTTGCAGTGATTTAGGTAAACGATGGAATACCGAAATTTGGATAGTCAGATGGGTAATCGAACCAGTGTCCTCTCAAGTATAAGGTCAGAGCGTAAGTGTTTGCGATTTGAATCTGCAATAAAAATTAATTATTTCGTCATCTTCACGTAGACAGAACAGAGCTATCCAATACGCAATTTGCGTCTGTAGTTTAGGAGACGTCAAAGGTTCCGTATTCAGGCGAGCGGGATGGCAGACCACCAGCGATCGTCAGCCAACTCACGGAGACCACATATATACAGAAGCAAGGTTTACATTGCTTTAAATTCCATATACTGTTACCAACATGTCTCAAATCACTTCCTCACGCACTCGCTTAATGTCTCTTTCATTCCTACGAAGTTCTGACTTCAGCCGTACGTTCCACGACACTTTCTATATTTTTTGTTTTTGTTTTACTCCCTTCTTCACCTTTTCTCAACACTGTTGAAGTCGGCTGCGTTCGATGAGTTTTTCTCATAGTTGGAATAGTCAAATCTGGAGCTATGGTTTACGGGCGCATTCCCTTGCTGACACCAACTATTTTATACCTACTACCATGTCGTCCGAAGTTTTTCTTCCTTCTAGCACGCCGAAGAAGTTACAATAAAATGGTTCTTTCTTTCATTAAAAAGAAAAAGAAAACTTTTAACCGCATTCGGTGGATGATTTAAGGGAGAGTACTGACTTGTTTTTTGGTAGCACTTTTTTTTTTGTACAGAAGTGTAGAATTTCAGTAGAAAATTGATAACAATCCCAGATTTCACTTGGTTGGTTACGGAAAACCGGCTAAGAACAATAATCAGTATAATAATGTGCATCGAGATTTCATCTCGAGAACGTCACATCTTCACGTTTAGACAAATTGCCAGGTCGGTGAAGTTTGGTATTCCTTGCTGATACTTTATAACACGCTCACTTTTTAAACCTTTGTCATTGGACTCTCTCGAGCAGTAAAGAATAATTGTTTGTAACTAGATCTCTAGAAAAAAAGCATTGACGATTAAATAGCAATAGCGATCGAACTTCTGAATATTCCTTTAAAAGCAAATGTGTGTTTAATTTAGTGCAGTAGCTAACAAAAAGAAGTTGAGAGTATAAGGAATTTACTGGTTTATATTTACCTGTTTCTTTTTTCCTTTCTGTAAAAGCAAGTGTGGAACATTATTTCCAGAGAATTTAAGAGACCTACAAAATAGTTTCAAACTAAAGAATAATGCGATATGTAATTTTTTTACAGCTGCTACTGTTAATTTCTGTTGTGTGAAGTTTGAAAACGTTCATAATCATCAGGATTTATAGATCTAAGAGTTATCCTAACATTTTATTTCACCCTGTAAAATAATATGTTTAGAAGTGATTTGTTAACATCGTAAAAATGCACCTGTAAAACTACATTATTCTAAAAGTTTTCTGCCGTATTCTACAATTTTAGTCTTGAAACATACCAAAAAATTACTTAATTACACAATATTATCTGTTTTTGGAGTGATTAAAAATTATTTGAATATTTCTTGACCACCAGCTGCTACAATAAAGCCAATAATATAATTTTCTTCTTATTCTTGTTAAAAAAAAAGTAACAATAATTCTTTTTAACAAATTACTTTTTTCCGTTTTACGACTTTTAATTTACTTAAAACGTATGGTGACAAGTTGCACAAAAACATTTCTCTAAATATAACTATGTGAAAATATTCTAATGCCATTACAGTCTCTCTGACATTTTGCTAAGTTCATAAACATTTTGTCTATGTGGATGTTTACTGAACAAGCATAAAAGTTTATTTCATTGCGGTGAGTAGTATTAAGACAGTAATCTCGGAGTACAGTACAGAAGAATCATTTTCTCCCCTACAAGCTGATGACGATAGTTTTATGTTCACCGTTCATTATTTCCTGTTCCTCGAATCCCTGTATATTACAGTTTCTACGTATCATATTTTTTGCGCACAACAGCGCCATTTGCCCTGCGCTGAGGATCTTCCCGTTGCTAATGTTCGTCTTATATTAAATTCCTTCCTGGTTGTTTTCACAATTCTTTATGTATAAACAAAACGTTCAATGCAAAAAAGAAGCAGCAAACCCCTTCAAAGACTATGTTCTGAACTCCTGCACTTTGTTTTCCTACATGTGCGTTCAAGCGGCTGATGATCATTCTCTTGGGAGACTCCGTCCCCTCAGCAAAGACGGTGGTACGAGGGATGTTCTCTCCTGGGGACTGCAGATTGAGGGGGAACACTTTCCTTGGCAATAAGAAATCGCTCGGGTAGGCTCTCCCCACTACACAACCCCCCCAAAATCTCAATCATTCCGGGAAAATGCTTGATCTTGTTACCAACTTTATTCCCAAACCACTTGTTGATCGCCTAGTGCTGATTCACCTTTAAATCCGAGCGGAATGCACTGATGTTTCTCAAGGTACTAGAATTCAAACAAAGGCATCGGCATAGTTTTTTAGTCTCGCTAACGTGTGGACGCGTCAGCTGAAAGAGTTTAAGGAACGATGAGAATTCGTGTGAATTTTATCTGTGTTCAGTTTTCTGTTCCTCTTACAATAATCAGTGGCATTCGTGAAGGGACGGGAGAATGAGTCTTTTGAGTAATGAAAAATGAGTACGTTATGGCTGTCAGAGAAATGAGCCTGCATCTAGCTGAGGTTTTTAACTATGTCTTCAACTTGTCATTTTCCGATTCCTCGGGTTTATATGACAGAGCCGAGACATGGGATATTAATACAGAATTCGAATAGATTATATCAGCTATTCACGTTGATATGCAATTACAGTTAACCTAAAGCTAGAGGCGATGCTGGCTGCAGATTTCGGATATATGTGGTTTCGCATAACATATCATCTACACTAATATTATAAATGTGAAAATAACTCTGTTTGTTGCGTTTTAATTAACAAGGGCAGCTAGAACTGTCTGTTGAAATTATCGCACAACACAATCAGTAACTGATATTAAACATAAACTAGCTTGGGAGTCACTGAAAGATAGGAGACGATAAAGAGGTTTCCGGGATTGTTTTAGGCGCCTAATGACGATGGAGAGAATAGGAATACGTGGATGGGAAGAGGTTGTCTTGACCACAAGCCAATGCTTGAGGAATGTAATCATTAGAAAAATTTTGTTTTGTCGGTAAGCAATTCAGGGAATGGGATAAGATATGGAAGGAAATACTAAACAATTTTACTCAAACAAAGAATTTAAAATAAAAATTCTTAAAAGGCACAAATAGGGAAAACTTACTAAAAAATTCATAAGGCTCAGTGGGATAAGGATATTGATCTAGGAGGCCCTACCCCCCCCCCCCTTCCCTTTCTTGCTGGCCATCGAACCAGAGAGCACCCGTCTTCATCCTGTCTTTTCTTACATACGTTACACGCAACACAGTAACTAGCTGTACACAGACAATTGAACAAACCATATTTTATTAATGGAATGGAACTAATGATCCCATCATTTTTTTCCTACACATCCTTTTTAAATTGTCTTCATGTTAAGGAAAATTTCCCATTACGTTATTTGTGAATCAAGAGCTAGTTTATGATTATAGTACCATCGCATGTACTACTGTTACTTCAAGGTCTCACCGGATACATGCTTCATAAACTGCCAACAATTTGTCCACCAACCTCCTATCCGCCAATGATTCACAACCTGGCTCCTTTATAATACCAGTTACTGACTGCTTTATTCGGTAATTTTCAGAGACAATTTAACTGCCCCCCCCCCCCTGCAGTCCCTCATTATTGCCACCATACTGGCGTAATCTTGTGGGGAGGTAGGGGAAACAACCACAATTAAACTACCCTGGGAAATTTCCTCGGCGAGGTAACAACACAGTGCAAGGTAATAACTGACGCCTGTGACGCGTCAACCGCTCGCTGCCTGTACAGTGTCTGCTTGAGGATACACTCTCGCTATTATTCGCCTCGGTGGGAACGAGCGCAAGTATTTGGGTGAAAGGCGTTGTGAGAGCCACCTGCAGCCGCCTGCGCGCCACGTGGTCCATTGCGCAACTCTGCAGGCCACGGTCGATCGCCTCTCCTCGTAATTGCCGCCTCCAGGGAGTGCTCGCCAGACAAGTGGTCGCCACTGGAGCCAGGGAGCCAGGCAGCCCGCCCGCCACCACCTTTGAAATAAGCCTGTATTTTGTCGTAAACCTACAAATAAAATTCCAAAAAGCTTCAGGTGGCCACTAGAAATACCTGTGAAATCCTTAAAGTAAAATAGCGGGCGTAGGGAATCAAAGCTCTTGTCAACTGCATTTAGAGGAAAGGAGTCTGGAAAATGCCATGCTCCAGTTTATTTGCTAATCCTCAATTATTTGTTAGACTTTTAGATTAATTGGTCCACTAAAGTAATACGATGTTGCCTATTCCTCAATTATTTGTTAGACTTTTTGATTGTTTGGTTCATTTAAGTAATACAACGTTGCCTATTCCTCAATTATTTGTTAGACTTTTTCACTGATTGGTTCACTTAAGTAATACGCCATTGCAATTTTAAAAAAACATCAAAATTTCGCTGTTAAGTAATACAGATATATACCAAAAGAATAACTTTTTAGTGTCAAACTAGCTAGTGATAACGACTTCGATCTTGAAGATCAAAACTTTTGAAGGTTTTTATTATTTTGCACGGAATCTTAAATATTTGCACGGCAAAATATAACCTATGTTACTCCCTGTTAAATCAGCAACTCGCCAGTGAAAGTCATTCACTCAATGTTACATATAAATTATTTATATTTGTTAGTAGCTGAAAAAGCCGAAAAAAGTGTCGTATTCTAGAACATTATTAAAGAAAATTATAGAACATTTTAGTACATTCAAGTTCTATTACGTTCTAGAAGATTTCAAAGATTTTTTAAAAACACTTTGGTCGAAATATGAAAACGATTTCACCCTCACAGCTACCGACATGTAACCACCATAGTTCCATGGGAGACTCGAGGACACTGCCACACACAACCGAAAGTGGTTTACGTTAGGTAGTTGTGGCTACAAAGTGAAATACAGGGGCACACATGTCTTTAGCCGAAATATAAAATTTCCGTGGGTTAACCAGTTTCAACCCCCATACCTACCACATCCCCACAGTTCCTGGTATGTAACCACCATACCGCACGATGGGGGACTCAAGGCTACTACAACACATAAACACCGGTAGTGTGCGCGAGGTAGTTGGGGATGCAAAGTGAAATATAGGGACCCACACGTCTATTTGTATATAAGATTTCTCTATGACCAAAGACCACTTCTTTCAAAAAAGATTAAATGCTGATTCCAGGTTCCGGGAAGATGCGAGCGGTGCTCGAATAAAACGAACAGCTACGCTGGATTAGACGCTTAACTCCTAATTTACTAGTTCGAAAAGCTTTTCCTTTTTCCGTTCAGTACTGCTGGCTGCCTCAGTCACTACTGCGGAATGCAACCTCCTGTTTTCTGTTTTTCAATTTACGGCGTTTCACTCCGGGGTGCCAACAAGTCGAAGTTGTTACACTGTACTGTTCACTCATCTGACAGCAGGCTAAGTTGGCCTGGTGAGCCGTTCCGGACGTTCAGCTTTGAGCCAGAATTCTCCGCTTCGTCAACAAATCAAATCAAGTAGTTAATAATGATTAATGACTGATACTAACCTCTAAGCAATTTGCCTGTCCGTAAAATTTCCAACATGGGCTGGGACTCCAACTGTTAATATTACATTTTTAACGATGAGCTGTCCGGTAGCTCAGTGCTTAAGATGCTTTCAGAATTTTGGGGTGCGGTTCAGAATTCAAATTTTAGCGGGTCAGGATTATTTAAGAGATGTGTTTGATCATATGATCTGTGCCAGGATGCTCCGCGCTTCGGAATTCACGTTAAACTGTAGGTCCAACCACGACAGAGGCTGAATGCGCAGTATTTTAAGGATGGTGCCTTTACATTGAATTACCACAATGTCTAAATCAACTATTAGTATCAGAAAAGGAACAAATCTGGAACTTACATTGAAGGAAGAATAGTGCGCCAAGAATTTGAAAACGACTCTTCTACGATGCAAAGCAGCCATTGCTCAACCTGGCGTTTGGTTGTAAGCGAAATAATTAGGAAGGCATTTCCTTATTCTTTCCATACTTATGGAAGAAATAACTTATTTGGATACTTTTCAATTAAAAATACTTTATCACTTTGTTTGAATAAGTCTGGAGTACTGCACTGTAGACATACAGCCCAATACACAGACCGAGCGTGGTGGGTGAGTGGTTAATACTTTGGCCTCGCATTCGGGAGGATATGGGTTCGAATCCCCGTCCGGGCATCCAGGTTTGGGCTTTCCATGGTTTCCCCAAATCACTCCAGGTGAATGCCGGAATGCTCCTTCAAAAGGCAATGGCAGAATTCTTTACCGTTCCTTGTTTTTTTTTTTATCTGCTTAACGTCTCTCTAACAGCGAGGTCTTTAGAGACCGGAAAGAATGGGGGGCAAGGAATGGGAAGGAATTCGGCCATGGCCTTGTGAAGGAAACATCCCGGCATTTGCCTGGAGTGATTTGGGAAACCCGTTCCTTGCCTCCCATCCTTTCCCGCCTCTAATGAGCTTGAGGTCGACGAGGCGTAAAGCCATCAGCAAAAAAACAAGGGTATTTTATCTACATCTCTATGTCTTCTAGATTTAAGTTATTCTAGTAAAACCGACAATGGATCACACTAATTCTTTACCGTAACTCTTGATAGATATGAATAAATGTAACGGAAAATATCTAAAATAAATTTAAAAAATTCTACATTAATGCTTTAGTTTAACCCGGAAGGTCTTTAGAATATCACAAGTTATGTACATCTATATATCAATACCAGCCACAACATTGGATAGTGGTCAGTAAGTCGGTGGTTCTAAATGTGTTTTTTCACCTGGAAACATACAACCGGACAGCTGTAATAATCAGAAATCTCATTGAACAATGCTTCCGACCACTCCTTTATCCAACTTGCCTATGACAGCAAGCTATTTCATTGCAATGAGGACTTCATATCTCATAAACATTACAAGATATTGGAATTTGTGTACATTTCAATATCGATCTGTTCGTCATTTCTTCAGTTCCGGTAGTAATTTCTCAGATGACATGCACTGTACAAATTTTAAGTTGCTAGTTTTTTAGTACGTATAGTGAATGTTAATACTTTAGGAAATTTGTATGTGATTACACTTTTCGGTTCATGAACGTCAACGGATGTAAATAAATTTTCCCTAACCAAATCTGAATGTAATTACATCAAATTTGTGGGAAGTCTTTGCCGCAAAGCACCAAACAACAGAAGATCTTTACATGTACAAATCTGAAGTCTGCCACTTATATCGTTTAAGAGCTCTAGGCATGTGACAGAGACAGCAAAAATTCATCGATATTCTTTGGCTACGCAACCACAACAGCACAAGTGCGGATTTAGGGTTCCATACTATAATCACTTTTATAGATATGATGCACTTTGCAGGTCACAAGTAAGTCGCCTGATACAAAAATCAATGCTTGATACCTTTCCAGGTTAGGCAGTGAACGCCGCTACACATAACGTTGCCGTTCGGACCTCTTAAGACAGTCGTTCGGTTCCAATAAAATTTATTATAAATATGTTAATATGGCATGAACTCTCAATTTCTAGCACTTTCCAGTAAAATAGTATTAACACGTGGTAAAATAACCTCAAAATAAAAACTTTCGATCGTTTTCTCGTAACAGAAACGATATTAAGACGAATGTAGTTTTAATATTTGTCGTCTAAATGCAGGATATGATCGATATTTGGGACGAAATCAAAATTAGAAGTTAAAACCATTTTTGAGATAGACATGGTAACAAATATTATCTAAAATATCTTTTTTTCTGCTTAACGAGCTGTCAACGTATATAGGCCCTACTCACACGCTGGGGTACAAAATATATCTTCGACCTCCCCCCTTATTTTTATGAAAACACCCTAGAATACAATTTTACAAAATTTTAAATTAAGTTTTTGGTTTTGTTCAACGAAAGACACAAGATGTTAAAAATTGAAATCTTCGATTTATTTCCGTTAAGCGCTAAAAGCTTGTGACAGGCGTACAGACAACAATAAGATTCAGTTTCCAGCTGGGTTTGGAAACTTAAAAATGGAGAAAAAAAATAAAAGATACAATGCAAAAACGCTTGATAGACTGTAACATTTCACTTGCTTCATTACGAATAAAATGATGACAAGTTTACACAATAATTTACTCAGGATGATCCATAAATCCCGTAAAATGTTTCTGTTGGTTTTTTTCGACCCGTATATACTTCCGAATATATGCAGCTATCACATGTCAATGAGTCAACTGATGTGTAAATACTAGCATTCGGGCCTAGGATTTATCCTCGGTCCTGACACGTTGATTTCGGTTATCAAGGTATGGCCAAATGATTCCAGGTAAATCACGGGGCAGTTCCTGTATAAAAATGCCAAGACCGATCTACTTACCGTTTTTAACCTACAATACTCTCCCGACTCTTGTGACCTCGATTGCAACGAGCCGCAAAGCATTAATAATAGTAATAAAAAACATCCTCAGATCCATAAGGACAACGCAGGAGTTCATTTTAATGACATTAACAAGTGACTGATTTGCAAGTCACCGAATTAAACACCGAACATACTTAACATAACAGTAAGTGCAATTATTTTAAGTGACTGCATCTGTTATTTATCCAGCGAATACTGTCTACGTCATTAAGTAGTACTGCGATATGACAAGGTCATCCATCATGACCTGCGGGACTGAAAAGGACAAGACAGCCACATAGATACAGAACCGCTGGCATCAGTCTATCAAAATACTAAAAAACAAACAGTTGTGAAATTTCTCAGTCAGAAAATCATTAATGCACACTCTTTCACAAAAATATTTAGTTATTATTCAGATATCTGAAATCATTTGTAATAACTAACCTAGAATTGTCTATATTTGCAGAGCTAATATTTTATAATAGTTTAAATGTTCCAAAACATACCTATATATTTTAGTCGTATTTGTAAAATATAAAGCAAAAGTATCAAAACAAGGTGTTTCTCACACATATACAACATTCGTACAATAAACATTACTTTCATAAAATACATTTTTTATGATAAAATTTTCTGTTTGGTGAGAGTAAGAGTATAATAGCACAAATTAATTTCTAGTGTGTTGAAGTAAATACTATAAAAAAATTAACCGTATAAATTTACTATTTTGATGCTGAAGTTATCTCAAGTGTTTCATGTAACCTGCAGCATCAGAATGAGTTATTATGAAGAAAGCTGTTAGTCCGTAACAAGTTCATGTAGAGGTTATCGTTTATTGCTTCATCCACTGTTTATGTAGTCATCAGACGTATCTCAGTTTTCAAGTAAAACTCTAAGCTTCCAAACTGTGAATGACTATGAAAGTCAGTTCTCTAATTTTTGCGTAATGCATGGACAAAGAAATCCCTAGGAAATGGCCTCCTACGGATTTATATATGTAGTGATGAGTTCTTTTACGCCTGGGAGCATTTATACTTTAGTCGTTTCTAAGGAAGAAATAACAATGCAGACTGGTTGTTGGAGCACTGAAATAGGTTTCTGCTCATTCCTGCACATCAGACAGCGCTACCAACTTAGTTATTACATCCATCAGGCATTAAATTTAGTCACATTGCACATAAAAGCAGCATCAACAAAATGGACAATAATTAGCTACTTGGTGTATAGCTGACGCTAACATTCAAGATACATCGGTGAGGAAAAAAGCTGTTAATGATTGAGAAGAAAAGTTTCAGCAATAAGATACTTCAGCAATAATATACAGTTTTGAAAGTGCGATGTTTTCTCTCGACGTCGAGTTTAGTTTGCTTTGGCCCGACAGATAGAATAAACGGGATAAACAACGCGCAAAGTTTCAATCCGCTGCAGAAATATATGGGGACGACAGTTTAATGGTTTGTGAGTGTGTGGTGGACTTCTGAGATTGAAATGTAGCAAAACTGCTGAACCAAGAAGATCTTACTATATTTATAGACGAGCTGTGGTTTGATTTACACGACACATTGCAGCCTTGAACTTTGCAAGAGGTCTTTTGTTTCCCAAAACATAGTAACCTAAATTAACTTACTACAAAATTCTCGAGTAGGACAAGGCTTTTCTCAACGAAAGTTTCCACACGTGTTCAGAGAATTCTGTGGCGCTAACAGTGGACATCAAGCAGTATTAAGTTTAAATAATTGGTATTTTTATAATGTCAGCACATTACATAATAGTAGATTAGGTTGGGAGTCTCTGGTAGATAGACGACGCACGTTTCGTTTAAACTTATTGGTAAACGTGCGTACTCCCACTTTCACTTTTGAGTGTAGTGAAATACTTCTTCCACCAACCTATTTGAGTCGGAAGGACAGGAAAGATAAAATTAGAGAAATAAGGTGCCGGACTGATTCTTATATGAATTCTTTTTTCCCTCGTACCATTAGGGATTGGAATGCACAGCAAAGAGATTAGCTTTGGTGCTGAGCACCCTCTTCCACCCACAATTTTATGAATTGCAGAGTATATATGTAGATGTAGATGAAACTCTTTCTTGACCCTTTTTAATGTCGAAATACGAAAAGACGACATTATAAAGAACTGTAATGTGCACAAACAATACAAATAAAAAAAAGGTCAATGCTAAACGACAGTTTTTAATCCAAAATGATAAAGTTTCTGTATTTCTTTTACTCCAAAAATAATTTTTGCTGAGGCGTTCGAAAAATAACTCGTCGTAAGAAACTATCATGTCTGTAAAGAGAAATAAAGATGATGCAAAAACCAATTTTAAAATTTGTTGGGGTCTTTGGTTCTTTGAAAAGACAGTTATGTGGCGATGTGTTGATATATCCAGTTTAACAGCATATTTATAAACTAATATTAGTTTTGAAACTAATACCACATACGTGGTGACTAAATTTAAAGGAATTAGTCGGGGATAAAAGTTCGATGATTATCGCAGAAGTGACACAGAAATTAACTATGAGAGCGATGTAAGCGGATTGTACATGCACATGCTTATCTTATACAAACTGAATGCTACTGGTGGAAACAGATGTGTGTTCTGCATATGTTTTGTGCCTGGATTTTCACGAATAAAAGAAACTTTTATTGTAATGTGTATTTCACTGTGGTGAAAAATTATGGTGTGAAGCTGGGTTTCATCACCATGCGTTGAAAACTGTGATAATTTTGCCTTCCTTTACAACAAGAAACTAAAAGCTGGCTGAACAAAAAACTTTTTCTAGCATTTTCAGTGCGCATAAGTGCACAATTGCGGGGCATCTTTAAGTATTATTGCACAGATTAAATCATAAAGGCAGCGATTTGAGATTCTTTTAGAACTTACCAATTAAATTGAGTTTAACGAAATTACAAAGAGAGTTTAATTGGTAAAATTCCCTATAAATTATCTTAATTACGCTCGGAGAGCGTCGCGTCTGTTACAGGTAATTAAAATCTGGTTTGCTGGGTTCGCGCTGTTTGCGTGATTGAACCTATTCTAACAGGTTCGATTTAATTTGTTGTATTAGAGATTTAACAAGGTCAGAACGATTTAGTACTCTTTAAGTAGTAATTACATATAGGGCTCTTACATAATTAATGTGTTATTTTTTTAAATCTCTCATTTTTCCAGTATGTTCTTTATTTCTCAGCGATATTATTTTTGTATTATCAATCGATTAATTTGTCTCGACTTTAACAATCATCCTGGGCTTGCTCCATAAATTTCTGTTCAATTGTTTCTTCTGTGTACAAATTCAAATTAATGTGAAATCGTTAAAAAAAAAAAAAAAAGCTTTCCCATCAAATATGTTATCTTTATCAACAGAGTGCCACAGATGTAGTAGTTTAGCTTTATTTTTTCATAGCTGCTTTATCTGATGCTTAATTTATTGTTTTTGCACTGTTATTACTTATTTGAGACTTGGAAAATGGCCGGTGTTGTTGAGTACGAGGATAAATTTACTTTTTCCGTGACTGTCTTCAGCATAAAATTAGATGAAAAAATATCAGCATTATGTCATCATTTCCTGTCTAGCATCGGAAATTAGCTAACACCTGAGAGCAAACATTTTTTGTTGTTATAAAAGATTTAGCGGTTTCCGCAGCCGTCGAGATAAACACTACGGTTATTATGCACTCCTTTTCCTTCCGACGGTTCGATCATGTTCTCAGGTCTTCTTTAGATAATTATCAGACCACCTGATGATAACCCAGTAGACATCGGAAGAGCAATGTATGCATCATTGACGCAGCGTATATCTAGCGAAGCAATTGCTAACATATATTGCTGTTGGCTGCGAATGAAGACAGTTGTTGGCTCTAAAACTCTTCGTCTTTGGCAAAACATTCTCAAGAAGGTTAAAGACAGTGCCCTAAGAACGCCAATATAAAAGATCTATTTGGTGATGCATAGAAAATCACTGTCTATCATTTTCATTCTACTGAACTAAACTATCGTCCTTGTCGAAACGGAAAATCCTAGACACGGCTATAACACGCACATCGATAAACCAAAATATTTTCACTGTGGCTCCTATTCAGCTGGTTCTGCTTATATTTATTCATCTACCGACATCACGCAACATGTCAAAGCAACTTCAAGGTTTTAGAGGCGGGAAAGGAAAGGAAGGAATTTGTCTACGGCCTTTTGTAGGAACTATCCCGACATTCGCCTGGAGTGATTTTGGGAAACCAGCGAAAAATGAAATCTGGATAGCCGGATTGGGATTCGAACACGCGTCCTCCCAAACGCGAGGCCAGAACGTTACCAGTCTGCCACTACGCTTGGTATGTTGCTTCCATCTCTGGAAGAAGGGCACCATTTTCTAAAATATAAGAGAGCAACTTCTGTAAATAAGCATCTCTGGGAGTCAATCAACTCCCATTCAGCCACCTAAGTGGTTTTAACAGCACGCAGTAAGATATATGACTCGTTTTATCCTCACGTCTTTCGTCAGTGGCAACCGTCGCCTCCTCCTCCACCCAGACTCACCGTGAGTTGTTGCTACTCCCGTTTCTGTAAACTGACCAACGATCTCTCTGCAAGGTTTCGGAGCCAGAGAAATTAGCTGCCATAATAAGTGTTCCCACAGTCCGATGCTTGAGATATAACCGAGCACGATGTTGTATAACTGTTAAAATGATCTGTAAATATTAATATGCCACCAGCGTATAGACTCATTCAAATTCGCTGTTATATTTGTATCTGATTAAGTCAAAATGCACAAGTGGGCTTTAATAATTCAGGAATATATTATTAGTTTAAAGTATAATTGAGAGCTGCCACTTTATTACATATTTTAAATGAAATTACAACTCTATGACGAAGTGAATTAGAACACGGAAATCTACCAGTTTGAAATCACTGAAACGTTAGTTAGTTGTTATTTGAAAAAAGGAGAAGCCAGATCTGGTGATATATCCTTGTCCGTCCATACGTAATTACACAATTAGTAGAGCATTTAATCAATTAAAAACTCGTTAAAGAGTCACCTCCGAGTGTTGAACTAGGCAATATAACACAATTAAAATGGTCCTTAGTTAGGCACTGCTATGGATCCGGAAACTACGGTAAGCTGAAGTGTTCTGCCCATTAATTTATACGACCTATCATGCACATGGTTTTGGACTAGCACGTGAACTCTCGGTGACCGTGCCATTTGCTTCATTGTCGCTCTCACTTGTTTAAGAAATCATCCGAAATATTGCGTATTTGAGTTAGCATTATTCTTTTATGGTTTTACAGCTCTTCTACCTCCACTACGGAAATTTACACCTTAATTTCTTCATTCTAATTTTATCCCTTTTACGAATATGACTAAAAAACTGACTAATGTCTGCGACCCTGGTGAGTCGTGAACGATATGTATTGTTAAGTTACTGATAAATTTAATTTAATCAATACAGTTATTGAAACTTTCGTGTATAATGGTATACGTAGGTGCTCCTTATGACACTCTGTTTTGTTCTAGAAGCCGGAAGGTATTAGAAACAGTTGATAACGACTAAATTACTTGTATCTTTCTGCTGCAGAAACAAAACAGCAAGACATAAATAAGTATCGTTTACAACTTCTTGCTAAAGTACCTACGTACAGAAGTGACGATTGTTTCATCATATTAGCTGGCTTTTATGTATTACATTCTATAGTAATGATTGAAGAGGAAGGGGCTGGTACATTTCCTAGTATCTGGGAAAAAAGATTCTTATTACTGTATTAACATAATTTGTCAATGATATTCTTAATTGTTTCCTTCATCTTCATTTTTTTTCTCGTGTGCCCCTCATCTTTTTTCTTGATTTGCCCTGCCCTTATCTATATTGCTAAAATGGAATCCATCAACTCAGTCAATCTGCAGTTCCTCATTGAAATACAGCACAGACAACACCTGAATCTCCGTTGGTAAGAAATCGATTCAATTCCAGTAATCATTAATTACGACCCTTCCTGTGGTAGTATATTAAAACATAATTTGTAATTTAAATCTTGATTTAGTGATAGAAACATTCGAGCACAAATACCTTAAAAACAATTCCAAATATCCCAAACAAAAAATGCATAAAAAAGTTCAAACTGTGCTCTGCGAGAGCCCACATCGATGACACACTGCCGTGTACGTCAACCCATCAGCCTGTCAGCCAACTCAACACACTGGAGGAGCACACCTCTGCCTTGGCGGATTTAAGACACTCTCTTTTGTAGCTGCCGGTATGGTATGTTGCACAATGACGAGCTACACTTTGTGGGGCAAGGTCCGCCGATAGGCAGAAATTCCGGTCCCGACAAGTTCCATGACAACAAGGGTGCCCGAGCCTCCTGGAATGATCTGCATGATATCGAGATTCAACGATCAATCGACATCTTACTCGAATTAATGCTCTCCTTATTGGTAAAGATGAGAGTTATGCTCAATACCTTCTAATTACGACTGAATATCAAAACTGACCAGAATAGCATTCCGTTTATCGTAAACACGACGAAAAATTGCCTTCAACAAGTAATTAACCCTTTCCGCTTTCACTTTCTCGATGGTAACATTCTTTATAACTTTGTCACCAAACTTAACAGTCTTCTTTTATCGGGGATATAAGACACGTCTATATCGAGATCACTAGCGTTGGGAAACGATAGGGGCGAGGAACAGGACTGAATTCCACCATGTCTTTTTGAAAGAAATATTCACCTGCAGTCATTTAAGAAAGAGATATAAATCAGAAACTTAAGTTGGTGAATCAGGAAATAAATCAACGTTTTACGGACTGCCAGGTCCGAACATTATACGCCATCCACCGGGATTGGTTTGGCAACCAGTGCAACCAGTTCCTTGGGTGCCTAGTATGGTTAAACTATCTTACTAACATAAAAATAGCGTAGGAACCAATGACAATACATCTTACACCTCTCATTAGGCGGTGTCCATTAATGACGTAGGTGCTTTTCCGGGATTCCAGACCTCATCCCCCCCCCCCCCTCTCTGGTGAAACTTCGTGAGATTTTGTCGGACCCCCCCCCCCTACCACCCTTAAAATGACGTGAGATTTTGACGGGACTCTCCCCCCCCCCCCCCACCAATCGACCTCAACTTTTTGAGACATTATTTTTTTAGGTCTACAGTTCTACAACAATTTCAAAACCTCACGTGAGATTTCGCCGGACCCCCCTCCACCCTATTCCAACACACGTCATTAATGGACGACCCCAGAATCTATGAGTCGGGTGCAAGGTACAGATGAAAGGGATGCTAGTAATTTAACAATCACTGGAGCGAAGTTAGGTGAACTGTCACATTTCAATGTGTTACAAAATTATTGCCATTAACGATACGGATCAGAAACCGCCATTATCTGCAGTATAAACAGAAATCGGTAAAATCACGTGTAGGCATATCTATGGAGGGTCACCTGTATGTATGATTACTTTCTATATATTATACTTGAGTACTAAACTAAAACGTTAAATGATACGCTATCTGCCAGGATTACAACTGATATCAGTTAATACAGGATATGTCGTTAGATTTCTGCCAAAATATCAAGCTTTCTTTCTGGATGTTACAAAATCTAGTTCTCGATTAGAGGAAAGCTGTATTCTACGCAGTGTATGTGCTATGACCTATAAAATGAACTGCTGTTATATTCGTTTAAAGTCAAAGATAAGAGGATTTCTTCGCATAGTGCGAAAGTAATCGCGCAATTCAATGCCATTTCAGCTTGAAAGGATTATCGAGATCTGTTGCAGAGGCATTTATGAGAAAATAATTATTAAATAATATTTAAGTAGATACATTTTTATAACTAAACATTTTGTTTAAATCTGACAATCTTGATAGATACTGGACGAATTGTTGACATACATACAAAAAAGATAATCTCATTAATTTTTGTACAAAGATACAACAAAAAATATTTCGGTGATGTTCCAATGTTTCAATTCGTACGGCTTTTTTTTTTTTTAAGTGAACACACATAGGATGAATAATGTATAATTATATTTATCTGCCATTAACATTCCTCCATTCTGACCTGGAAGAGCAAAAGAATGCTTAAGTTCTGTGTTATATAAAATATTTATACGTTTTCTGGGAAAAGTATAGTTACAGTAATCGTATTAATCCTATGCGAAGTAGAAAATTGGGTATTTAGGGGGGGGGGGGAACAAAAAACACAGCGTGGATACATTAACAAACATTTTGAATGATCTTTGTACCCGCGAATACAGTATTCAACTCTTGGTGGTGGTAAAATTTTGGATGTAGGTGTAAGAGCTTTTCTTACCACATAGAAACTTTAGCCAATTTTTTGGCGTTTAAAAGACTTAGTCTCAGCTCAACTTTCAGTAAAGACCGAAAAAGATTACGAAGAAATGTTACAGCATAAATTTATGAGTCAGTCTCCTGAAGTTTATATATATACACTAAGCTTTTAAATTTTCATCAGTACCTAGTTCACACATTCCTTTCCGTACCAAACGTTTCCAGTAATTATAGTAATATTTATTGCCGGGAGGACGCTGGTTCGAATCCCCTTCCGGGCATCCAGATTTGGATGTGCCATGGTTTCCCCAAATCAATCCAGGCGAATGCCGGGATGGTTCCTTCGACCGAGCGTGGTGGGTGAACGGTTAACGTTCTGGCCTCTCATTCGGGAGGACGCGGGTTCGAATCCCCTTTCGGGCATCGAGATTTGGGTTTTCCATGGTTTTCCCAAATCACTCCAGGCGAATGCCGGGATGCTTCCTTCAAAAAGGCCATGGCCGAATTCCTTGTCCCCAGTCCCAGCCCACCTCTAATGACCTTAGCCGTCGACGAGGCGTAAAGCCATAAGTAAAAAATAAATAAAAAAAAGGTTCCTTCGAAAGGGAATGGCTGAATTCCTTCCCGTTTCTTGCCCCCAGTACTTTCACGCCTCTAATAACCTCCACGTTCACAAGGCGTGAAGCCACAAGCATTAAAAAAAAGATTATTGTCGGCACAAATAGTAGTATACACAAATATATGAATTTTATCACTTACAGAGAAGTTTATGACTTGAAGAGTTCGCTAATCCACTCGTCTCGAAATTTCACATCACACTCTGTTGGAAAAAAACTTTCACATCAGCTCAAACGCGGAAAAATGTTGGCGTCGCGATGTGTACTTACACGCGGCGCGGAGCGGAGTGCGGGCGGAATAGACACAGACGTCGACGTGTTCGCGGCCGCGGTCGGAGCGCGACTGAGCTCTGCACGGCACAGCGGAGCCAAACCACTGTGCCTACGTCACAGCCGGCCGCCTCGACCTCCGCAACTGCGGCTGGCTGGCTGCTGCGGCTCCACACCCTGTTCTTCTACCATTCATTTTCCTGACTTGCAAATCCACGCTTTATCCCTTCTTAAAGTAACGAAAGTGACGACATATTCCAAAATTATACGCTTAAGTGCGATGTACGAGATATCAGAGGAAAGGAAGTGGCCGTCCTACCTATGACCCAATGGCTTAGTATGCTACCTTTGGGAGAATCCAACCAACCTCCGGGTTGTGGACTTGGTTAGTTTTTCACTCCCTTTATTACGAGTCAACCCACCTTTAAATATATGTTTATCTTTTCAGTCTTCACTGTTCAGAGAAAAAGGTAAACTTCCATTAACTCTTTACAGACAGTCATAAGTGCTTCAGTTTTACGTTTCCCAGTTTTTTGTTACGCTTTAGTTAGGTTTTAATTGCTAGGTTTTGTGATAAAGAGCTAATGACCACGTTGCAAACATGCCAAAAAGACAACATATAGTCTCAAATTAAGAACTTTTTGACTGATACACGATATATGTGCCAGCTACTCTTTCGCACCTTACAATTCTTTCGACAATCTTCGGGCTGTAAAGGAATGAGGTCACAATAGAAGAACTGGAAACAGAACAGTTACCAATAAGAAGTAACTGAAACACCATGTACTGATATTCTCCACAGCGAAATAATGAAGGATACTTATACATTACCAGCAGATAGAAAAAAAACTGAGGACTGGAGTATGAGGAAGAAACACGGTTTGGCGATATGTTGTGCAGTGGCAGGAGATGCCCTTTTTTCACTGAATGTAGAATATGGTGCTAGTTTTTGGGCTTTACTGAGCTTGATCAACTGTAATCTTTGCAGCAAGTTCTTATTTTAATCATGCAAGGTAAGTGATTGTAGCCTGTTTGAAGGTAGCTTTTAGAATTAATCTGCATTTTACTCGCCAGCAAAGTCATTCCAGGAATTATCCTCTCGAGACTGAACCTACAACAAACCAGAAATAATATCAAGAAATTTTATTATAAAATTTAACACTTTCAGCAGTTGTCATTTTAAAAAATTGCCCTTTTTATCTTATATAAAAGGAGTCGCTGAGAGGATAGATAAAGTGCTGGCCAAAGTCAATATTCAACCCATCTTCAGGAGTAAGGGCAAAGTGAGAAGTATTCTTAAAGATTAGCAAAAGATCGTAGAGATACGTTACAAGCAAGTGGGTTGTACAAGATTCCCTGTGATTGTGGTCCAGTGTGCATTAGTGAGTCATCCAGACCCATCACTGTTAGATTGATAGAACATTATCATCACTCGAGACTAAAACAAACCATCAAATTGGCAGAGGCGGAGTATCATGTAGATGGAGGACATAGAAGTCAGTGGGAGAAAACTACAATAACTGCACAACAGAAGGACTTATTAGAATGTAAAATTAGGGGATCCATAGAAGTTTATAAACATCCTAAAAACTTCAACAAAGACATGCGCTACGGTTTTAGTCAAATGTTGGAATGTGTACTAGCAGACGATTTTGCTGCAATAACAAACAGATCTCTCCACGATCTTCGTCAAATCGGAAAAAAGTTCAATTGGGGGGTGGGTACCTCTTTCTCCACCAGTCCGAAACTGGTACTAACCATTTGAAATTTGAATTAACTACTTTGTTATAAAGGCTCTTCACGTTTTGCGCTCTATAATTTTTGGAAAAGTCGCCACAAATTAAATTAAAAATGCCACAATATATAAGTGACACTCAGCTATTAGATGCCACCGACGCTGCAAAATCAATGACAATCTCTTGAAAGGATGGTTAATTCCTTTGTTGTAATGTTTTCTTATCGTTTCAGCTTCCCTCCATTGTAAAAAGTCCACGAAATTAACAAATAAAAAATATTAGTCCGAGGTGTAGTGCAACAACGCTCGCCATATTAGAATCGATAGAAACGATCCATGGTTTCCTAGATCGCTCCAGACGAATGCTGGGATGGTTTCTCACAATAGCCCATGGGCGCCACCTGCCATATCCCGTATATCCCTTCCAAACCATTACCCTTCCTGATAGGTGCAATGCACCCTCCGCCAAACACTTTTAGTGAATCGCGGAGTAATTGTAATAGTAGTAGTAGACAATCAATTGCTTCTGTTGTAAACAACTACGCCCTTTCAGAGATGGATGCAACAGAATGAATTTTGTGTAATTTGTTTTTTCTTGGTTCAGGCCGAATTTCAACCAAACCACGACCACTATGAAAAAACGAAACTGTTTGGGCTTATACGATCCCTGTGCCGATAACTTTTGTGCCATTTCTGCAGTGCTGGTAACATTTCGCAGTTGCGCAGCGTCTCATATTTCGGCATTTTAATTAATTCGTGGCGAAATTTCCGAAAACGGAGAAAGAAAAACGTGAAGGACATCGTGTGGAAGCAGTTGAAACAAATTTTAACAGCTCAGTACCAGTTTCGGACCGATAGAGAAAGAGGTACTCCCACCCTGCAATTTTCAAGAATTTTATTATTTGATCCCTATTTAAGTAATCTGACGTGATTTTTTTTACCATAACGATAATCGGTTATTAGGACATCAGATGCAATTTTTTCTCCGGAACCACTCGAGACAAATAAGTGGCAGATCTATCAGGTATTTTACTGTTGCTCGCAAAGTCTCCTCCGTTTTCAGGAGATTCCGCGTAATTCCCTTACTGCTGCCGTTTGTTACCACGAGATGCATTTTTTATATCTAACTGCTAGATTACGCGCGTGGCAGAGAGGGGAAGAGACCTCAAACAGCAGATAAAATAGACCTACCACTTTACGTGACATCCGAACCACGAAGCATCCTAGCGCACATCACATGAACAAAGGAAAGATTAGCCACAGGTGAAAGCCAGTTTAAGGGCCCGTAAATATTCTGTCCAAGTCCAATATTTGAACGGGGTCCTTTCGATCCCCAGTAAAGCGTCCAAACCAACTGACTCACCAGACCAATAATTATTATAAATGATTACGGAAAACAGAGTAAAATAATAATTAATACAGCTTGGGTCTGCTACTACTCCCCATATACAGTACAGAAGCTCTTTAACGTCAATTTCCAATTCATTTAGTTATGAATTACTCAACCCAGCCTCCATTTCGGTGCTTATCCAACCTCAGTAAAGTGACTTTCACCTCACAACACTTGGGTCAGTTAGAGCAGCACTGCAAGTGTTTAGTGAGTTTGGGTTTCGCAGGTAACCAGCTATCAGCTCGTCGTAACCAGACAGTAGAAAAATGTACAATATTGCAGTAAAAAAACCTATTCCTGGCTAGAAACTAGATAAGGAAAGGAGTCGGATAAATAAATTAATTTCCAACTTAAAGTTGTGCATTTTTAAACTGAACAATCGGTACTTGATATTATTTATCTCTGTCACCAACGTTTGAACCAAAACTAAAATTATCAAGCAGGACCATTCACATGTTTTATGTTCTAGTATAAAGAAGAAAAACATTTATAGTCTTGCATTAGGTTTAAGCCCAATGCGCAACCAATATTTTATAAGAATGCTTTTAGATCAGAATTGTACACCTATTTAAATAAATTTTCATTAATATCGGTTAAACTTAAATTAATTGACGGATTGGACCTCCTGCAATCTTGTTAATGTTCAGTACTGTTACGAGGGTAGTGAATAGACAAATCATTATGAGCAAGGATTATAAAATGAGGGTTCATTATATAATTTACTAATGTAATTGGGTATATTTACGAATATTACAATTTGATTATTATTAAAATTTAATAATCGGTGATTATTAAAATTTTCTGTATGTTCTATCTGTGTTAATACGGAAACGGTTAATAAAATTAGAATTAAGGTTACATTTACTAGTTTAGTATTGAATATTTAATTTGATTAAATTCTAGTAGTATAAATAAAAACTACTTTAAATGTCATCACAAAATTGAAAACAGAATATGCGAAATTCGTGTAATAGATTCTGTAAATATTCGTACTGGTATTGTTTGTATCAGGATAATATTGGATTTATTGCAAATAAAAACGTGTTGAATACAAAAGATAGTGTAAAATTAGTTACTTTTCTTTGCTAATGGCTAAACGCCTCGTTGACGTCGAGGTCATTAGAGGCGGGAAAGGATTGGGTACAAGGAACTGGAAGGAATTCGGCCACGGCCTTTTAAATGAAGCATCCCGGCATTCGCCGGTAGTGATCTAAGGAAATCATGGAAAACCCAAATATGGATGGTAGGACGGGGATTCGAAACCGCGTCCTCCAGAATGCGAGGTGAGAGCGTTACCACTCATCCACCTCACTCGGTGAATGTGATTACTATTCTAATATCAGTATTTAGTTTGTTTCCGCATACTGATGTATGGTTGAAATGCAGTAGATTCTACAAAGTTTGGTTCCCAGAACTTATTAACATGTCGCTGATGTCTAACCTTGAAGGAACTGGAGGGTTATTGCGAGCGAGACATCGTCGACAGCTTAAGTGTTCCGTAGAAGGAAAACTTCCCGCAGCTAAGAAGCGGAGGACAAAATTTTGCAATAACGGCTGAGTTTACGCACCTATTAAAGTGCAAATCGTAGAAGCCTTGGAGAATAACGATCGTAATTTTTGTGCTCGTTAACTACGGGTATTCTGCGACGAATTTAGGTGATATTGTTGACCTTCATCGCGCTTACAGACGAGTTTCCATTAAAAACTTTGGACACCACTCCAACTGAACAAGTCGGCCCCGGAAGAGTAGAGGCTAGCTCCTGGCTGAAACCGGTAATGGTCGCGGTTTCACGACCGGCTGAGATCATGTTTGTGGTTTTAATCAAGTGTTGTGTTTTTCTACTGATTTTTATAAACCATTTAGTAATTAGAAGTGACGGCACGATCATTATCTCAAAGTAAATTCTATATGCTGGATGAATGGCCCAAAAGACCAAATGGTACTTTTTAGATTAAAACAACTGCTGTAACAGAACACTGAAGAAATAGAAACAGATACAGGTACTCAGAGTTTTGTAGAATCTACTAAAATGCTACCAGCTTATAATGGCTGCGGTGGAGGTTTTTGCTCCTCCATGGCAACTGTCTATGGAATTTTAAATTAGGTCGTCCCCCACTTTCTTCTGCGTTATAGAAAGGTATGTGAGCTGTAACGCCTCAGAGTCTTTGTTAATTATGAAGGGATGGAGGGAGGGAGGGAGTGAGGGAGGGAGGGCGGGGGGTTTGTTATATGTGGTGTGTGGCAATCCGAGAAAGACTTGGGTACATTGCATGACAGCTGGAAAATCATGACGAATGAGAAGCAGAATTTACAATACGCATTCCAAGACTTGCGCAAACAGTGATGTGATTACAGCGTAAAAGATACTTACAGTACCGAAATTTATGGAGGGAAGACAGTCGCGGATACAAGTTTACCTGAATAGGTGGTCCGTCAATGGTGTTCAGAGTGGTGTCGATTTAAATAACGAGATAGAGAATTGAAAAGGTAGCGCCCATCTAAGAACGCGGTTATTAGTAAGTTTAAAGGAAGAGTAGGGCCAGAGTGGAAGAAATTAGAGGCCACAAAGACAGTTCTACGAGATAAGCTGAATGAACACTCTGCAGCAGCGAGAAGAAGTTGCAGGAACCAATCGAAAGATTTGTTTACTCCAGACATTTTGGTTGGTCGCTGAGGTGTTTTTTGAAGTGCCAATAAAAGGCAATTTATAGATGGTAGAAAACTTTTGATACTTGAGTGCTAATCCTATAAAATTTCTTGTGAACTGTGTAGCGTGACGGTTGCGCAATATAGTGAAATATACAGGTGAGCCTGTTGCTTTTTTACTTATGACTTTACGCCTCGTCAACGTCGAGGTCATTAGAGGCGGGATGGGACCGGGGAAATGGAATGGGAAGGAATTCGGCCATGGAATTTTGAAGGAGGCATCCCAGCATTCGCCTGGCGTGATTTGGGGAAACCATGGAAAACTCAAAACTAGATGCCTGGACGGGGATTCGAACCGCCGTCCTCCCGAATGCGAGGCCAGAACGTTAACCGTTCACCCACCTCGCTCGGTAGGATGTTTTTTTTGCAGTGTGTAGATTTGTTCGTCAGGTATTACTCACCAAGTACAACGCACAAATAGCTAAAACTAAAAAAAATCTAAAAAATCGTAATTCCTTAACACAATGTTACTATTTCTTCTATATGACTGATATGAGTGTGCGTTCAATTTGTTTGTGATGTGAATGAATAAATGATGAAATAAGAGAAAAGTTTAAAACCCCGACCAGCCTGCTCATTTGAAAGAGACGTGGTAGACCGTAAGTTTTACAGACGCATCCGACGCGCGAATCGCAATCAGGAGTCGTATGCCCTAAAATGTGTGTGCTCTGCAGAGGGGTTGGAGATCTATTCGAGCACTCTGGGACACAATGTGGTGTTTAGAAATCATGAACCGCAGATACACTTGCAACGCTGCTGGCCAAGCCCAACACGAAAATTTCTTCTATTACCCGGGTTCGATCCCACTAATCCTGTGTCGGCCGCGGATACCATCATGGTGCCACTACCTGACTCAACTAGTATAGGACTATGTAAAAAAAATTATTTCGGTTGGAAAATGTGGATACGTTGCGAAAGTTTAACACGTATTACAAGTCATACCCTTTATTAGGAATCTACAGTTCGATTTGCCGTAGTACATTATGTTCTTCATTGTTCCGCTACTTTTTTTTAACTGCTTAATGTCTCTTAACAGCGAGGTCTTTAGAGATGGGAAAGGATGGGGGGCAAGGAATGGGAAGGAATTCGGCCATGGCCTTTTGAAGGAAGCATCCCGGCATTCGCCTGTAGTGATTCGGGGAAACCATGGAAAACCCAAATCTGGATGCCCGGACGGTGATTCGAACCGCCGTCCTCCCGAATGCGAGACCAGAATGCTAACCGTTACACCACCACTCTCGGTTTCCGCTACTTCTTTTCCGTTTTGGCCTCTATGGAGCATGTGGTTCTTAACTCTGGTGAGCTTTTTTTTTTTGACCCAATATTATTTCATCCTTGCACTGTGGTTCTCTTTTCTTTCTTAGGTCCATTTCACACCAGATCCGGGGCACAGTGTCTTGGCTGTTAATGTCTGGAGAGAATCAGATGCTTTAATCAACTTTCTGAATCTATCCCTGTTATAAATGTCATTGGGGTCAATTTCCAGTTGCTCGAGATCTTTTCTGACTAGCCTTGTCCATTTTTCGTTAGTTGTTTTCCCTCTAGAGACGGTGTTGAAGATTTTGGAGGTTAGCCATTGTCCACACGAAATATATGACCATAGAACATTAATCTACTTTTTCTCATGGCAGCTGTTATAATGCTCTCCCGTTGTTGGTATAGGTCCTTGTTATGCCCGAGTCTGTATTTTCCTTTTAATTTGACAGGGTCCAATGTTTTTTCTCAAGATCATACGTTCCTTCAGTTCCAGTTTTCTTAGTTGCCACTTTCCAACCATGTTCAACCACTCTGATGTATACAGTACTGATCGTTGAACTACAGTATTTATGGTGCCAGAGTTTGAGGTTCAGGGAGAGGGATTTAGATTCATACATGTTCTTACAAATGTGGTACGTTTTCTCCAATCTGGCACCTTTGCTATTCGTGTCTAATTCCTCGCTGATGTTTGGAGTTATCCGTTATACAAGATACAATATTTGAAGGCATTAGTCCTATGTATTAGAGTTAAGAAAAAGTTTCAAAGTGGTTACCCGGAGAAAACGTGTTGTTTACTATCAAGGTTGAAAGCCTTGAAGCCCTTATCACTGATCGGCTGGCCGACCCAATTTTCCGCTGGGATTGGTTGTTCCGCTATTGTTTCAAAAGCGTTTTTCTTATATCTCTGCCTCCTTGGTGAATTCTTTTGTCATGGTTTATACAACGTTAATAGATTAATTCTATATTTACGACCGAATACCACTGAAAGTAATCTGTGTATGAAATCTGCCCAAAATCAAAATTTCTTTCTTCCTAGTATATAAAGCGTTCTTAAGAAAAGTTGACCAAGCACAAGCGCTATTGTCGTAATCCAAGGAAAGGAAAATTTATCAAAACTCACCTATGCCAAATACGGCAGCAATATGTTGTAGGAAAAGTTGACGCAGTCATTTCAGTGGTAGCCGAAAGAGTTGCTGACCACATTTAAACGACGAGGGTTCGATCCCATACATAGCCAAGATTTTTTTTTCCGATTTTCCAGATCATTTCAACATTCAGTTCAATGAGTACTAGAGTCTTGCAAACGCTGTGTAGGGTCGCTCGGTTTATCGCTGCCAACGCGACCTCTGCCAGCGAAATGTCGGAAATACAGTATAGAGGACCAGGTGCTGTGTGTGTGTTGAAGCGACGCTGGTACCCCACCGGTACAATCGTAACAGCCACGAACTGCATCGCAGTCTTAAAATCGCTAGAATGAAGTAACTTATTTCATAAGATTGTATAGATTTATTTTCGGAAAATTCGGATACTTACAAATCGGGAACAACTCTGTGTTAGTGAAAAAGTAAAAATTGGCAGATTGCATCACATTTCAGTATTTCTGCGGCGATGTTCCAGCATTTCATAAAAACTGGAACAATGTTTCTCTGAAAATTTGGTTAACAATCACCTATTAGAGTGATATCAATTATGTCATTAAAGTGGGTTCTATATTGTGAATTAATAAGTACAAATTCTTACAAGACATCACATATATTTGAAACCTCCGTATAAATCTTAATGCACTAAATGTGAATTCAATGTATACTTTATGTATTTATGTAATTTTCGTATGTATGTCCTATGTATTTTTTCTACCTTCACGACTGACTGGGGTTGTCCCTTTCGGTCCCCCAGCCACGGCCGGGGCCCACCTCCGGCTGGGGGACCGTAACATTTGCCCATCCTGCCACCTTATTGTTAAGCCACTGGACTGAACGGGCACGAGCCTAGGGCCCCGCATACTGGCAACCCTGAATGCGGTTTTTAAGTGGTTTCCACAGGCATCAAGGTGAATCTCCGCCTCATAAACAAAAAATACACTTATCACACGCTGTACATGGTTACACGTATCACAGACATATGGCAAAATTTCGCTTGCCCCATTAGTGCTTCGTACGATCTGGCAGTAGATATAAAATGCTTGGCGTCCGCAAGGGCATGAGGCCGTAAAACCGTAGTTCCAAACATGATTATGCCAACGATGAGTAAAATTCACCGAAGGCAGTAGGCTCCAAAATGTTCGGGAAAGGTGGTGAAGAAGAAGAACACTCTGCAAACGAGACATTACAGTACAAATACATTCGAAGCATCGCTTGAAAAGAAACAGACAGTATTTTTTCACTTGTTCGGAACTTCGCAGAGAAACATTCTTATTTTATATCAACGCTGCAGAATCTATTTCATATTTTTGCTAACCTCAATTTTCATTTTTCTCTTTTCTTCCAACGTAACACGACGTGCACTCTGAAAATACTCCAGATACTTCAAAAAACGGTATTTCATATCCCGCAGTCTAGAGTTGTCCCCACGTTTGTCCTGCCAACAGCAGACACTTCATCTGGTCTACATTACTGCTTTGAGAGCAAGTATCCATTGCCCACCCTACGCGGGACTGTTTTATGTGAAAACCAATTCGCCTACGCATCTATAATGACACTCGGAAGAAATTAAACTCTGGCAGCCAATTCACTCACAGCAGTTAGAAACGAGAGTGGTTTCTCAACTTCAATTATTCGTTTAATTGCCCAAGATACAAACAGTATCCATCACTTTCTCGTCTTAGCCGCAGTTTTATCAGATTTTCATTCAGGTGATTCTGTTTGAAATGTTTTCTGCTCCGTTTAGCGTACCTTTCTTCCATCAGAAATTTTAATATCCCGCGAAAGATGTACATACGAGTACTTTTCCATCTTTCCAAAATTAAATAATTTATTGAATAAGCAACTGAAAGAATAATAATATAAGCCAAATATAAAAATGTTAGAATAAAGATAGGTATTTATTTGGGATTTACAGCCCCTAAAATCCAGATGATTAGAGCCTAAAGGACTTTTTGAAGAAACCATTCCAGCATTCGACAGAAGTTATTTTGGAAAATCATAAAAACCGAAATCTTGATGATCTTACTGGATATCGAACCAGCGTCCTCTGGATTGCCAAATGTAGATGGCAGAAGTTTGAACAATACTTTCATTTTCTACCGGCGATCAGCATCCAACAAATCTCAAATTAAAATAATCTGTGATCTTGACTACGATGAAACAACGAACGCTTAACAGTTTATAGGTGTTTCCCAGTTCTCACTAGTAATAATGTTTCAAGTATACCAGATACTTACAAGTGAATTAAACCGACAGTACTGCAGACGAGTTATGATATAATGTTTCTGGCTTTTACGAAATCCTAATCATTGTAACTACTTCAAATTTTTTTAATGGCATGTAAGGATACGCATTAAAATATTCTGTGATGAATTTCTTGGAATAATAAGATCACTACAACGTTCTCGCAGAAAAAATAAAATAAAAAAAAAATCCGGTTAATTTTACTACGTCCAAAATATTCCCCTCGTTCATTAGTTTATTAAGAGATCTCGAACAATACAGTCCTCCAATAGTCGTGCAGCGATGAAGCTTCTTCAGGTTCACCTTTCCTATGGATCCCACAGTTCTTGTCTTAAAGTTAATACGGCGCGTTTCGTGACTAACCCGATACGTTCTTGGCAGCTTACCCTAAAGCTCTAATTGTAACAAAAAATTATTTTCAATATCTGTAATTAATTTTTTTGTAATTTTGATATGTGGGGTTGCAACTAAGGACTCAGTGGGAAGCATGTGGGAGCATGGTTATTAAGTGCAAACCTTGTTCAAACATTTTATTACAAGAATCATGGTCAACGATTAAACTTATACAGAATATCACAAATAATATAATACATAAGAAAGCTTCGATCTTGCAGATTATGATCTTAATCAATCCTGTACCAATACAAATATATGTTAATGCGATGACAACCTTGTTAAGCCATGATAATATCCCTAATCACAATATCTCCACTTGTATTAAACATGCAAACAGAAACGTAATATAACAGGGCAGGCTCTTACCAATTTACCATCATATAACAAATTTACAGCTAGTATCAAACACAAATTTGTACACAGGAGGCAAACAGGAATCAGTTTACCTTAGCGTCCTTCAGTTTAACCTTAAGAATCAAGTTCTTACCAAAAGGTTCTGACACGCTATAGTGTGTACACGCTGGCGCATAAGTCGATACCACCCACACACACTGATAAGGTAGCAGGAACGATATCGGGGAATTTCGTCCATTCCCGTAACAAAATTATTAAGCACAATTAACAAGAATGCAGTAAGCGACGCACTTTGTAGTTGGGATCATCAGGTATACTACCTCAAATACCCGACAGTGCTAGAAAATGGCAATTTATCACCTCGAAGCCACCGCCAGCCCCGTCCATTGCCGTGCTCCCCAATCGGCGGAAAACCGCTCGCGAACATAGAGCGCAGCGGAGGAATTCCCTCGATTAATGCGAGCGAGGAACGGTCTCGGTCGGGTCACAAATCCACATCCTGCGGTACTTCCAGGCCGACGGGTCAAATTACAAGTCCTCGCTTATACTAGCAGACCTCTAACGTCGCAGTCAATTAGGGAAAATATTAGACCCAACGAACCAATACGCTGCTGCCGACCGACTGACTTCCCAGTTTCGTGTCCCTGAAAATCAACTCCATCAGCCGGTAGAGGGCACCACCAGAGCCACAGCGCGCTCTCACGGGCGAAACTAGCACGCAGGCTCTGTAGGAACCAGCATCAGAAGACAATCGAGGGCGGGGAAAATAAACAATGCGAGCCGCGCACGGCTCAAATTTGGTTGAAAAATCTTTCAAAACAGGATATTTTTTAAGGCTATGATGCTGCGTCTTATAGTTCTAACATTATCCACCCTGTCATTACCGATAAGTACGGCTTGATTCATTTTTATTTTATTTTTTTATTTTAGCCAGTGCGTTACAGGATTAGCTATTTTTTCACATAGAAGTCACCATTCTTCCTTGTAATTATAGACATATTTTTCCCCAGTTGCGATCAAAATTGGATCTACCTTTTCCTTGTTAGGGTTGTACAGCTCATCTAATCGAGTCCTTTAGAGCCTTAAACGATGGGGGTAATGAAAGGGAAAGAGTTCGGCCACGACATTAGGAAGGAACTATCCCGGCATTTTGGGAAATATGCAAAACCGAAATCTGTATGGCCGGCCCAAGGATCGGACCGGTATACTCCGGAATTTTACGTGATTTTTCCTTCTTCTTGATAGTTATTATACATAACATTTACATCAACAACAGAATCATATAATATTTTCTTGATGGCGGCTATTATTATTTTTAATTGAAAACACATTTTGGATACAAATTGCTTACAAGTTCTCAAGGAATTCCATTCCTTTAACAAAGCTTCCTTTATAGTATTCACACCCATATATTCCATCTTTTCGATGCCCATTTTAGAGTCTATTTTCTACTCTCTTCGCCAAGTTTTCAATTCATGCATCAGTCGCAATTACAGCTTGGTCATCAGCTAATAATAGTGTCCATAGTTGAGAGGTGTCAGTTGAGTATTCATTCACATTTACTCGTGATGTTATACTTAGTTTGAAGGAACATTTGTTACGACGAGAGGCATATAATCGAGGTAGAAAGCGATCAGACGCAGCGGTGACACGTGTAGGGCGTGGGCGAGGGTCATCACCATCGAGAAACCACAGCTCGAGGTCGGTTCATCGGGCAGTATGCATAATGCTGCTGTCGTTATGGTGAAAGCCGACACCGAGCAACGCCGCTGGTGCGTGCGACAGTGAAAGTCTACTTCAAACAAGAACAAAGGCGACTGTGAGGGACACAAGTCGCGTGTAATCACACCAGTTGGATTCTATCGGAAACAAATCATCTATCCGGCTTATTATTTTTCCTGCTATAAAGTAATACAGTAACCCAGTCGTCTGATAGATGTTCCATGTTTTCAAAGCCTACTTTAAAGTCCATTTTCTAGTTCTTCGTCAACTATATACTAAGTATGATGAAATACAAAACTGATGGATAGGTTCGCTATAACTAGTCCTGTTAATGCTTCCTCAGTGAAAAGGAAAATAAATCCAAAGGCTTGAAAAAGAGATGTGAAAATTTGAATTATGTACCTTGCCTTGATACCAGTAGGTACGGCAATAATTACAGCAACTAAAGTAAAGTGTGCTGGTGTGTCCATATCTGTATCTACAGTAAACGTGTGGTGAAATTACAAAATAAATCTTATACTTCCTATTGTAGCTACTGCGCAGACTATACCTAATGTACTAACTGCTTTAATTTTTCAATTTTCTTGACATGCGGTATATTAAATTATGGTAGAGCCTACTGATATTAATATATATATAAGGTATTAATTGCGATCGAGAGGTTCTAAATTCGTTTTTCTGTTTGTATGAGTTTCAGAGCAATTCCACCTCCGTCAGAAGTTCCTTTATGTGGACTTCGCTATACGAGCTTCCATAGTTCGGATTCCACTTCAAACTGCATGTCTCTTTCACCAAGTATTTTCTTTTTTTTGTATGGCTAACGTTCCTCGACGTCGTGGTTATTAGAGGCGGGACACCTGGTAGGTTTAAGAGGCTAATTTGACTGCCAAAGACAGAAGTGGGTAGGGCGTCAAATTAAACACTACCTGTAACACTGTAGGATCCAACGCCTTTTAATGTCAAACGTACCGCTACTGTTCATACTTCTTCACGGCCTCCATGAACTGTACTCACTCCACATGTTTATCGATGAACATAGCTTTTCCTCTACCAACCGGGATGTATAAAAGTGTTTGTCGGAATTCCTTTCACATATAGTTCAAAGAGCTAAGGTCAATTTGGTGAGGTGGGATTATATCAAAGGCGATGAGTTTGAGTACGGAAACGATTGAGCCCTAAATACAATGTCTGCTGAATCAATCTACAAGAAAAAAAAAGATTACATGCACCAAGCAACCCAGCGTGCGCTACGTGAGGCTAAGTTCTGGTCGTACAGTTCAATTGGAACAACTTATATTAATTTTCCGAGCCAGGACAGTATGACGACGTTGTGGAATCACAAACGCTTCAGAACCAACGGCTGATGACTGATTCCACAAAACGACCTACGGAGAAGGCATTGGAGTTGAATCATGTAAGAATTAACCAGTAAGTTTAAAGATGAAAATCATTTACGTACTACATATTTACGTAGTTTTTCTCGGCGTTGAGAATATAAATATTGCTCTCGGGTGACTAGCCGAGTTATAGGAGTGTTATAATTACACAATATTTCGGCGCTCTCAATCGCGATGATGGCGACAACGATTGAGAGCGCCGAAATATTGTGTATTATCACACTCCTATAACTAGGCTAGTCGCCCGAGAGCAATATTTATATTTACGTACTAGTCTGGCAATGCATAGGTAACTGTCTGTGCGTGCAGAAGAAACGAATAGTGATAGATTTCGTAACAGACAGCTTCATTTATTCTTTTTGCAGAAGAAGAGATAGTTTGGTTGATACAATGGTATTCGGATCCCCAGCGCTCAGTTTTATCAACTCAAAAGAGTAATTGAGTGAACGTTATTTGAGAACGAGCCGAAAAAACGTCATTTAGTCCGCGTGGTTTTAAAATATGCTATCTGAGAGGGAATCCGCAACCTCATTCCTTACAACGTCACTAGGATGACATTTAGAAAGTTGTGACATTTATGTCTAACCCCTGTAAAGTGAATAATTATTTTTGTTGCTAATAATATGTGTTCATTTACCGAGCGTGGCGGTGTAACGGATAGCGTTCTCGCCTCGCATTCGGGAGGACGGCGGTTCGATCCCCGTCCGGGCATCCAGATTTGGGTTTTCCATGGTTTCCCAAATCACTCCAGGCAAATGCCGGGATGCTTCCTTCAAAAGGCCATGGCCGAATTCCTTCCCATTCCTTGCCCCCATCCTTGCCCCCCATCCTTTCCCGTCTCTAAAGACCTCGATGTTGAGAGACGTAAATACAAAAAAAAAAAAAAAAAAAAAAAAAAAAAAAAATGTGTTCATTGTTGTACCGAGCATTAATAATGTAAATAATTGTAATTAAATATAATAGGGTATCCACAGATGGTAGTGTGTGTAGCAAACGGGGTAGTATTAGCATCTTAGTTTTTAATCATACTAATAGAGAGTATCTTTGGTTAAGAGTCGTGCTGAAGAATTACGCGGGAAGCTCGCGAGCGACCTCCGCGGATCTTTTAAAAGAGTACCATTAGAATATTTTGTGCAGGAGAATGTAGATTGTGTATAAAGTTGCGATGGAGTTTAAGAAGCGTTAAACTTAACATAAGAATTAATTAGACTGTGTATTCATTCTTTATAGTTGCTTTAAGTAGTCCTGGAAATATCGTAAGCATGTTTGCCAGTACGGTATCAATTATCGGTAATTAAAACAATCTGCCGGCTTTCAGTGTTAGAAGAGGTCATAGCGCAAATCACCCACATCACGCCGTTCATTGATTAGCAGGTTACAAAGTGAAGAAAATGCTGCACATGCGGGGTTAATGACCTCGTGGTCAAAGCTCTGTGGAGCTGTAATAACAACAATACAACCCTCCTGTGCATAGTGGCGGTCCTGTTCAGTAATTTGGTCAGGACACCAACTTCGAGGAAGGCACTCATACTTCCTGTTTCCCTGTATTTGCGCATAGATATTTCTGGCTTTTCCGAGAAAGAAGGCATCTCTCCGTACTCCCACGTTCTCCTTTAGTGCCGCTCTTGCATCACCGATTTTTCCAAAGGCAAAATGGACCATTCGCAGGGGCCACGTCAGTGACATTGTGAAAAATGTGTAACCGTAAACGGAAATTACATTGATAGGTGGGTGTGGTGGCTATAATCCGCCAGTATTCACCTGCAGCTATTGTACTCATCTCATCGTAAAGCCATCCTCATTGCTATGGAGGTATGCAAAATTCCACCCATGGAGCGAACAAAATTGTATCATTAGTTCCATATAATCTAACGCAATGTTTCGCTACAACCTAGTCGCTCCGCGACATTGTGAACACGATATAGTCATGCTAGGGGCGCCCGCTGTAATGTCTGAGCTCTTTCCAGCCAAAGGTTGTTTCATTTTTATTTATTTTGCTTATGGCTTTATGCATCGTCAGCGTAGAGCTCATTAGAGGCGAGAAAGGACTAGGGACAAGGAACAGGAAGCAATTCAGCCATGGTCTTTTGAAGAAAGCATCCCGGCATTCGCCTGGAGTGATTTGGGGAAACCATAGAAAACCCAAATCTGGATGCCAGGACCGCGATTCAAACCGGCATCCTCCCAAATACTAGGCCAGAGCGTTAATCCTCAGCCACCACGCTTGGTGGTTATTACATTTATTTTTTTAGTTTTAAGCTTCTTACAAAGTGTGTTTGGGTGTTTATTAAGTTGCTTGTTGTATTTCAGAGGTTTTGGGAATCATGTGCGAGCAGCTGTATTATTAGTGTGAAATTGTCTTCTTTTGTGCCATTGCCGACCTGGCAATCATGGCAGTGGTCTGGGCATCTACTCGACTGACCTGACGGCCTGCAGGATGCAGGTTGGTGGAACTTAAGATGGCTGGCGAGGATCTGCGCACCACGTAAGCGTCTCGCGAGATATCTTGATTTCCCGTCCAGATCCGATTTGCTTAGCGGCCGTTGTCTTTCACGACGGTCATCCGACCTTGGTTGACCTGTGCTATCTCGGTGCGGAGCAGACACCGTAGCACGCCGCATGTGGAAAAGTGTATACTGACGGGAAGGGGCACTACTTCCCAGTTGACGTCGTGCGCGGTCCTATCAAAGAGGAACATTGTAGACAGACCACTCGGGATGATCACTCCATGATTAACTCGACTCAATCTAACATGTGCTGCCAACAGCCCTTCTTCCACGCCCATCCGCTCACTATCGGCGATGACCAAGGAGTATTCTCGTAAATAGTGTTCCCTATAGGCAAACATCCAGAGGCACATTCTGCTAACCCCATTCCAGAAGTTTATTCACCCCTTCATCTAAACTGCGGAGATCCCTGAGAATTCGCTGAAACTTGAAGGAGGGAAGGCGAGAGCACCCCTGAATCGCTAACCCGTGTCGTCATCTCCATGGTGGATGAGTGGTAACGCTCTGGACTCGCATTCGGGAGCACACGGGTTCGAGTCCCCGTCCAACCATCCAGATTTCTGTTTTTCATGGTTTCCCTAAATCACACCTGGTGGATGGTTCCCTCAAAAGACCATTGCGGAATTCCTTCCTGTTCCTTGCCTCCAGTCCTTTCTCGCCTCTACTGACCTCAACATCGATGAGGCGTATAGCCATAAGCAAAAAAAGGTAGCTGACCTTTAACTCCACTCAATAATTTATTAAAACAATTTCTTATTTAGTGCTCAGATATTCGGCAGATTAATAACGCCTCAATGAACTTCTCAACAAAGTAGATGGACCGACAGGATTACTTTCAGATCGTTACAGTTCTTCCATTGTGTACAGCAGGAAATGGATAGTCAGTGAATTCAATATCCGGTAACAGCCATTTTACTTGCAGTTTCAAGCTAATTTCGTAACCGTTAAGCATTTCGCAATTTCCTCCTCAGCAATAAACGTTTCACAAATATAATAAAGTAACTGGCATCAGCACAAGGCATGGACGCTTTGCATATAGATGGAAACATAGACTTGCCTCCTTTAGTTTATGGCTTCCTTATAATGTCAGTTATTGATACGACGCTAAGCACCATCCCTCCAAAAATAAAAGTAGCGACAAGCAGAAGGGTGAAGCAATGGTGATTAATGAAGGTTTTAATCTTCAAGTAACACAGAAGAACCGAAAGAACAGACGATTCAATGCACAATATAATTCCTTTAATTTTTACAAATTTCATGATCAGTTCATTACTGCGATTGTAATGAGCTTTTCATTCACTATTGGCGTTGAGCTGTACGCTTCCACACGAATGACACAGTGAAAAATGCTCTCTTCAAGGCATCTGCCTGAGAGTAATTCGATCCTGAAGTGTAATGTTCCGAGAATGAGTTCCGTGGTTTAAGAATGGGGAAAAGATTGATCCTTGAAGGCTTCTCCCCGGAAGTGAAATCGAACTGAGATCTAGTGTCGCACGTGGAAGAACTGAATGGGATACACAGCAGCGAAACCATACAAGGAGTGTTGGGGTGGACATACGTGTAGTTGACGTCATCTGCAGATGGCAGTAACCGCCGTATTTTTCGCTGGACATGTGATAGAATAATCTACAAGACACATTCAGCAAACTGTGAACAAAGAAATAAAGAGATCAGTCTTCTGCAGCAAAATATCGCTTTAAAGTCCATAAATTGATCAGAACTATAGTCGCAAATAATGTCAGAAATAGCGGAACTGATTGTGTTCTATATTGATAAGGATGAATTAAAAAAGAATCGAAATTTCAATCTCTGTCTCTCTCTCTCTCTCTCTCTCTCTTTTAATCGATGATCAATCGCTGTAGATGGATTACAATGAATTAAAACAATTGTGTAACGTGACGACATGGTTACAGCGTTTCAGCTTGCAGTTGCTGGACGTACAGTTCAACGTAGAATTCCAGCAACGGAGTATCCTAGCCTGTTTTACAGAGACGATCATCAGGTAGAGTGACCATCAAAATTACTATCATTTTACGCCTTGATTCACGAAAAGTGCTGGAGAATGCATTGTACCTATCCTAATGTGTAACCGTTTGCATAGAAAGGGATATACGGGAAATATCAGGAGGCTATCTTGAGGAACCATTCGTCTGGAGATCTGGGAAAACCATGTAAAACCAGGTCAGGATGGCTGAACCGAATTTCCCATGCGGGCATCTTAGGGGGCGTCCATAAATTACGTGAGGTGAAATGGGGGGGGTCCGGCGGTCTGGCAAAATCTCACCAAGGGGAAGGAGGGGAGGTCTACGGAAATCGCACGTGAGGTTTTGGAAATTTTTGTTGGACAGTAGAGCTAAAAAAATGGGCTAAAAATGACGCGAAAGTCGATTTTAGGGAGGCATTTCGTCGAAAGTGTGGGTGTAAACGGCTTTTGGAGGGTGAGACCTAAAAATAAGTAGCGGGGGCGATTTCTAGGGGGGAAGGGGTCTCACGGACCAGATCTCACCAAAGTGGGGGGAGGGGGAGGTCGAGCCAGATCTCACGAAGTCTCACCGGAGGGGGAGGGGGGTTCCGGAAATCCGGAGAAACATCTCACATAATTTATGGATGCCCCCTTAATCGCTGGGGTAAAAGCAGCATGGACGTACTGATCGTGATAGTTGTAACCCTCCAAGTTTAAAAAGATACTGTTTTGTTCGTAATAATATGAAGTTGAAACAAGGTTCTACCTACAGCTGTTTTCCGATTAAATCTCTCAGAACTTAGGCTGGATTCGCTTGTCGGTACATTACATTCCTTGCCACAGTCAGTGCTGTGCGTTATTAGGCAATGTTGAAGGTCTGAAAGGTGCAGCATCCACTCCTTACGCTCTGATATACGTTAAGAGCTCGAGGTCGGCTTCGACCTTACGTCACAGACCCACATAGCGGTGACAGCGTTTACAGGTGATGTGTGAACTAATTAGTAAGCGTCCGAGAAAGTTGCTTACATCTATAGCCGCGTTCCAGTCATGAAACAGACACCACGTTCCTTACTCACGGTCAGTATAGTCCGAGCGAAATGGTATTAACGTTTATAACATCCTGTTAGAATACTACCACAAACCATCGTGACCCTGCTGATGTAATCCACATGTTGTTACTAAGAGCACGGGATTTCATTCGTACCGAGTTTGGTGGGTGAGCGTAACAAGATGGCCTCGCATTCGGGAAGACGCGCTATCCAGATTTGGGTTTTCCACGGTTTCCCCAAATCGTTCCAGGAGACTGTCGGGATTGTTCCTTTAAAAGACCAAAGCCGAATTCCTTTCCGTTCCTTGCCCTCAGTCCTATCCTGCCTTTAATGACCTCTACGTCGACGAGGCGTAAAACAATAAAAAACAAAACAAAAAAAAACACTTCATTCTTTTTCTGCTACAAGGTATTTCCTTGTATGCTGATATCATCTCTTCACCTCAACATATTTGCATGTTTTAATATTTGTCTTGCTCAACAGTTCTCCCCCAATACTGTTCCCTCCACGATCTCGCTTTGTCACAAATTGTGAACCAGTATTCTATCTGCAGGGTGCTAATGACCACGATGCTGACGAACCCTTAGACCCAAGTAACTACAACAATCTTCTACCTTCGAGACTCTTCACCAAATCGTTTTCCCACACATCGTTTCCACAACATGTCAATTTCTTACGTTAGTAGAGAATATATAGATTTCAAAATCTATTAATGTTTCAGTTTTTCTTTTTTATGGTATTCCTGAAGTACAAGCTTCACTACCATAAAATACTCTTTTTACGAAAAACTTATTTTTCTAGTTTTTTTTTCCCCCCTAAGTAAAATAATGCGTTGCTTCTTCTACAATACGATACTATTTTTATATTTATTGTCATTGTTTTCTTTTCTACTGCACTTCTTGATATCTATTTTGCTTTTGATTATATTTAGTCAAAATCCACCTTCCAATATTTCACTCATGCCATTCATTAATTACACAATATCGTCTTTCTTATTTGTCAATAAATTGGATAATGCTAATTGTATCTTCAAGAAACCTCTCGCCAGGCTCATATTTTTCTTTCTGTGCACACAAAGCGAATATAAAGATGGACATACTAAAACCAACTTACTCTTAGAAAGATTGTAAACTACCTAGACCGTGTTTTATTAAAATTTTGAAAACAGTCTCACCTAACACTATCGAAAGCTTTTTTAAGTCCACAAATGCCACATAAAATACCGATCGTGGTGTGTGAGAGAGAACGCCCTGGCCTCACATTCGGGAGGACGCTGGTTCTAATACCCCTCCGGTCATCCCGATTTCTGTTTTCCATGGTTTCCCGACATCATTCCATGCGAATACCGGGTTGGTTCCTTCAAAAAGCCATGGGAAAATTCCTTAAAGTTCCTTTGCCCCAGTATTCTCCCGCCTCCAACGAACTCGCCGTCGACGAGGCGTAAAGCAATGAGAAAAAAATAAACAACATAAAGCATCCTCCTTTTGATTGATCCGTGGTTTAACTATTCGTATCAACGATAGGTTTGCTTTTCTTCTACTCCGGTATTTCTAAACCCAAAGTGATCTCTACTTAATAACTCTTTCTTTCAGTTCTTCGGCAATAAGTTCCTATTTATTAAAACTGAAACAGTTGATGTCAAACTTATTGTACGATATTATTTACATTTATCTTGGGGAGCATTTTTAACATGCCGATTAAATAAACGGCGATTTCCTCTTTCCTAGCTCACGTATTGCCACCCCTACCCTTTTAATGTATTGAAAAGTGTTTTGTCTCTCTTTTTATACAACACAGCCACAGATTAGGAGAACTTCTGTTTCGATAAGTAGAAAGAGGTTTCTCAAACTTCCTTTAATTGGTTACAGACGCCATGGTTCTTCTCTCTGCAAATAAACGGAACCAGTGCCAGTCAAATATCAACGATTTCGGTTTAGTTTTCCTCCCGTCTCATGATCAGTTTTCTCAAACGTACAAGATGACAAAGATTACGAGAACTTCAGATATTTTTGAGCTAATACTTGACATCTGTTCTGGAAAATTTTATTTCTGTAAAACACTTGTTTTAAAAAGATTCTTGTCTTTTCACCTTTTCAACAATTTCCTTGTGCGCCAGAGTTTTTTCTAAAAAAAAAGAAACAAGCGTTTGTCTTTTATTGAAAGTTAAGCTAAGAAGGATGAGTGGCTCGCTTTGTTGAAGAGGTTTTTGTTATTATTTCGCGTCTTTCGCCTTCATCAGTGAAACGTTCACTAATGGTGCAGCGGATGTGTTGTTATCTATATGCGGAACGTGTATGATAAGCTTTTGTTTGTAAAATTGTAGTTTATGAGGCAGAAACTGGAGACCGTCCCAGCACTCTCCTAGGTAACTGCGGAAACCGCTTAATAACGCCATTAGTACAACCGGTACACGGGGACCAGGACTCAAAGCTGGGCCCCTCGTCCCTCGCTGTCCAATGTGGTGTCTCTTCAACGCATTCAGCCGCACAGACTCTTCTTAAGCACAAGTTAGTCTAGGGCAAAATACATCGAAATATCGATATTTTTCATATAATATTCGATATTTATCGATATTTATCGTCGATATTTTTATTCACGATATATAAAAATCTATATTTTATTTGGAGTATCAATTTTAAGTACCAATTCGATATTTTGTACGGACACAAATCAGTAGCCAGTATGTGTTGCATGAATATTGTATAAATATACATACATATCTGATCCGAACGAGTCTTAAAAAAGAGAATTCGTCGTAGTTTAACAGTTTTTCATCAACGGGTAACAGGTTTTTTTTAAAAAAGTTAATTTTTAAAGGGGTTTACGTTAGTGTCATTTCTTGTCAACATATTTGAATGTTATCGGCTAGATTATTTTTAATCAACTTGAAGAATATTAATTAAGCATTCGTATTGCGAAGTTGAAGGTTGACGTAAATTTACAGTTTCTGTTTCCAGTTATTTATCTTACTTGATGAATTAAGAAGTTAATGTGTTTACGAAGTATCTGATATGTAAAGCCTCTTCTGCGTCGCCCGAAAGAGTGGCTTCTGCAGTTAAATTGGTGGCACTGGACAGCAGGAGTAAATTGACGGGGGAACAAATACACCGGAGAGTTTTTTTGATGTCTAAATCAGATGAATACTGGTTTGATTGATTGTAAAAATAGATAAATTAATAAAAGTAAATATAATTTCCACATGTATCTATAATTTTCCGAATTTTCTTAAATTTTTTGATATGTTTTATGAATATTTTTAGGAAATTACGGTTCTGTCTTTAAGCAAAAATATCGATATATCGACATATCGACATTATCCTCTCGATACTTATCAATACTATTTGTAAATATCGATACTATATTTATCGATATATTTTTTCATTAGCCCATCCCTAGCACAAGTTACTCAATGTTTTATCTCCTTTAGTGCGCGTGAGCTGCATATGTACTGCTATGTGAAACGTCCACTACATGTATCCAAACTTAAACAACTTACTGTCATAATCGTTCCTGCAGTTCATAGCTTGGAAGGGGCATCGCAGCGACAAGGCAACTCGAGTTACTGATTATCCTAACGACGATTGTGATGCTTTCAAGAAATCATAGTGTGCTGGATTTGTGAGTGCTTTTCTAGATGTAGATCAATAAGTGTATAAAACGCAGATTATTTAACACCTGCAAATACAACTTGATATTTTATTTAAATACCTCGGAATTATTTCAGGCAGTTATGCACATTCCATAATTTTCTCGGATTTATTTTTATATATACCAATTCATTATCTTTTTTCATGTAAGCTTTCATCCTAAAATTCCTCCTAGTGACTGAGCAGAATCAACTGAAAACAGTAATCAGAATAGTACGTGCCCAACGCAAAGATCTGAGTCTCGGCCAGTTGTTTATTCCTTCGCTTTAAAACACACGATTAAATATCGGTGTTATAGAGTAGCTACACAGCTGAGGAGATTACATACCGCTATCAAACTAGATGGTGCTAAGTAGTTGAGGAACTGTAAAAAGTTTCATAGTAACTGACTCTTCTTCTTCAACACCTTTTCTCAACATTAGGGGGTCAGCTGTCTTTTGATAAGTTTTACTCATCAATGGAATGGTCAAATTTGGAGCTTTGATTTTACGGCTGCGTGTACTCGCTGGCGCCAAACATTTTCTGCGTTCTAATGGAGGAACTGAAATGTTTCTATCTATCTGCGTAATGTATAAATATCGTATGTGTGTGACAATTGTTACTTATTTGTGAAATGTGTAGTAGTTTATGAGGCTGAGATTGTGGACCTTCCAGGCATTCCCCTTGATGGCTGCGGAAAACCACAGTCAGGTGGGTTTTTGTTTTTTGTTTTTTTTTGGCATTTGGCAACGGAGGCCATACAGCCAGCTCAAGGTGATTTAATTGCTTTCAGTGTATTGACGCCACAGGACGGACAGGACATTCACACAGACATACAACACTTAACATCCATGCCCGCGGCCGGATTCGAACCGGCGGCCTTCGGCACGCGGAGCTAGCACTCTAGCCCCTACGCTACCGAGGCCGGCGTCAGGTGGGTTGATACGCGGGGCATGGGCTCGGCCCGGCCCCATTATACCTCCCCAGCCCCAGTGCGCGTTGTTTACGATTATAAAGTGGGGGGAAGTGCTACTTATTGAAGACTCGAAATGTAAATACCTTGGAATAACATTTGATTGCAAACTTAACTATGCAGGACACATTGGACAGGTAGTTGGGAAAGGCTTCAAAATCTTTCACCTGTTGGTAAGAGTGATGAGGGGATGCACTAGAGAAGTAAGGGAATTGGGGTACAAAACTATGGTCAGACCACTGCTGAAATATGGTGGTGTAGTTTGGGATCCACATTTTGGTATCGAATACAGGAGTTGGAGCGGGTGCAGAGGAGGGCTGCTAGATTTGTCTTCGGAAATTACCGCAGAACACAATCGGTAACTAATAAAGGAGCTGGAGTGTGATTCATTGGAGAATAGAAGGAGGATGAAGAGAATGATGGAAGTGTACAAAGCCTATATTGGTGATGAAGCATGGAAAGATATTGGTGGGAAAATTAAGAGAGGTGCTTCGAAGGGTAAGGTTGGCCATGACCACAAGCTGGCACTTGATTTCAGGCATAAGGGTGTGGGAAGGTTTTCTTTCGTACGAAAGGGTGTGAGAGACTGGATAAATTGCCAAGAGAAGTAATGAATAATTTACCGGAAACACTGAAGGAATTTAAAATAAAAATTAGTAGAGGGCAAAAGTAGGTTGGAAGAGGAAAGGAGAAAGGGGGTGTGTAGGGAGGGAGATTGCCACCGGAGCGGGCGCTCCATCGCAATTTTCTCAATTATTATTATTATTATACTGGCGGGTTTTCATAGTAATCGAGTGGGTGAAAGAATATATCGAAGTCGTTTCATAATGATATATAATTGTAACCTTAAATGAACATTGCATTACTCTTAATATTTGGTCTTTCTTTCATTTTTAAAGCTGCCACTATACGTCTTAATTGTATTTTATGGTTAAAGAGTATCAGTTATTGCCTCTATCTAATTAAACAGGTCTCTGCATAAATACTCACAGCTGATATTATGTCGAAGCAAATAAGATAAATGTTTTCCACACGCGGATTTTGGACATATGCGTAATATAGCGTCGATGGTGGAACATCCTGTGAATTCAAAATACGAGAAACTTTCATATTTAAAATACAATTTGATACGTATACAAAATTATTTTACCTGCTCCTTTTTTTTAATACAGCCTCTCTCATTTCCAGTTTTCATATTGAAACGTCCTCCATAGTTCACGTATCACTTGCTAAGAGAGTGGTTTCTGACTGCGGTTAATTCCCGACACATCGTCGGCAATCTTTGAAAGCTTTACTCCGTTTATAGAGGAACACATGTTATAACGTTTACTCAAAACTTTGCCTTTTAGTTTTTCACAAATTTCTGATTGGTTTAAAATTTCTTATTTGAAAAAGTTTAATTATATGTTGTTCCACTTGATACATTTCCACTTCACTCACGCCTTTCAAAGAAATAAAACTGTGCCTAGGTTGCTAAGAAACTGGTTACTACTGGTCGTGAACATGATTCAGTCCTATAAACTTCCGTGTTCTTCTATTAGGCACTATCAAGGGGAGGCCACGAACTTTAAAATTCAGATACAGTTCACACTGTGTGTAATAAAAGCTCATGGCCGGAGGTGTAATGCAACAAAGCAGTAACATGCGCTTCTTCACCGTTGTCGAGAAAATTGGAATTGAAATATTCCGTCGCGTTCAAATACTTTCTATGCTTTCGCACTTAATTGTGCAAAAAAAAGTTATATTTCAAAAATAAAAACATTTGCTGCGGCAGGTATGAATGCAAATATCGTTTCTTAACCATTACGATTGAAACACAGATTGATTCCCGCACCAAGGGGCGGGAGGGTCGAAACGAGACACCGTCGGGTTTTCGACAGCAAAATGCATTTAAAAAACATATTCATAATTATAGTAAATAATTGTCGGGAATTATCTGTAACATATTTGAGCAAATAAATAAATAAAAAAAATTGCCGGCTGCGAGATTCGAACCGGCGATGACGGGCTTATGACGTACACAGCTTGCTCGCTGCGCCAAGCGACCCTTGGAATCTAACAAACGTAGAAATTATTTGAACGCAAAAGCATATTTCAATGCCGATTTTTTTTTTTTTTTTCAACAACGGCAAAGAAGCGCATGTTACTGCTTTGCTACATTACACCACTGGCCATGAGCTTTTATTACACACAGTATGAACTGAATTTGAATTTTACATTTGGTGACCTTCCCTTGTAAGTTTAAATTCAAACAAGTTTTATCCACGTATTTTCGGCAGGGCTGATACGTAAAATTCTGGTGGGCATGTTTGCATGTCTCGCTGTCACAGAGATGATCAGTAACAATTATTTAACATCTGAGTGACTGAGACGGCGCATTGAACGTCTAACACATTTTCAATTACTGCGAAGTATGTGAAAGCGGATATTCTATGTATGCTCTTCTTTTGCCTTCGGGCTGCTTACACTCCAGACCTTTATTATTAGCTGTTCCCCTACCCGCACATGTCGCTGAAAAGGATCGAGTTTGAGTCACTCCTAAAGTCTGTTGGAAAAACCAATTTCCTGGAGTGCTTCCAGCACTGACGGGATTACTGGCAAATATGTGTGCAGTTCCAACGAAACCATTTCTTAGGAAATTGTGGTTTCATTCGAAAAACATGAAACATACTGTTCACTGTTCAGTCTATATGGAAACTTTTACAATAAACTTCAGATCTGTACACTTATGCGAATATTGTTGGTACAGAACGCTGAGTCTAAATTAAATTTAAAATTCTTTTTTTAAAAAATACTTATTTTGGGGGCTAAATTCATCCTACAATGAACCGTCACTTACTCTGAAAGACTGACTTCTGTCTAGGCACACAGTTTATAATCATAAGGACCTCGAATGGTTCTTGTAGATCATCAGGAATCAAGTAATTTTTCCGGTCCACAATCAAATTGCCTCTGTTGAAGACGCGTACTAAGTAGCCTGAAGTTGGATGGTATAATTAAGTGTGGCACTGCGTATTGCGAGGCCGCTGCCGCTCAATGTCTTCGTTTCGGGTGTTTCTCCTCGTGATACGTTTAAGGCAGCTGATACAGCAGATTAAGGTATTTTTTAAGCATTTTGATATTACAGGTCGCAAAACCGAAATCTGGATGGCCGTACTGGGATTCGAACCCATGTCCTAGTAGCGTCGGTTTACTCGATCACGTTAAGGTGGTGTATTAATGTATGGTCATACCCGGGTTCAATCCCACCATCCGCAAATTGTTTTTGTGTATTTTCTCATTACTATTTGCTTTCGTAGCATTATAGATTTGTTTTGAAACAAATTCACCAATTTATTTTCCTTTGAAGAATACGCAAATACTGTAAATCGAAAGAATTGATGAAAGATCTGTATAAAAGTTTTATGGAGTTAGTCATTAAACTGTACGTGCGGAATAAAGAGTGTTTGTTCTTGGTCGATTCGTGGAGTGGGCAATTTGATCGATGGTTTATGGTCACGTCTTCTCAAATGAAAACGGAGAAATTACTTGCAAAGTAAAAGTGATACCACAAAAATGTATGCCACATTAACGCTAACGGCTAAAGCGACGCTGGTAGCAAACAGCCTTTCCTGCAGGTATAGATCATCCACACACAATTTTTAAATTTTTTAACCCCAGATTTCTCACAAACGGAGGCCCGTCGGGTCGAAATGCTTTAGGGTGGTATATCTGAGGTGGTGTACTATTTATCATACTTGTTCGTTCTGTGATCGTGATTTCCACACCGAAGACCTCTCCATGTCAGATATTGTGGGGAGGGGGGTGGATTCCTCACCATTCAGGTAGCGAATCGCGTCGGGATCTCTTGTTTATGTATCCTTCGCATGTAGTGAAACAATTCAAAATTTTGACAGATTTTTCAGAAATTCATAAAGAATTCACATAAATATGACACTTTCGATATTTTGTTAATGTAAATATACAAACTGTGATTGTTTTGGTCTACGTCTTCCAGCTAAGGGTTTAGGAAGTTGGTTTGGGAGGGTCCATAAATTACGTTGTTCGGTTTAGATGTAAGGGAGGGGATGGGTAGAAAGCTACGCTGGGTTACGTGGGGGGAGTTCAGAGCCAAGCCACGTAGCTTTCCATTCATTTTATTTGTCATTGTTAAAATAAGGTACAGAACACACAACAGCGTGTGAATATTAATTTCCGTCATTTAATTATCTCCAGATGTAGTTTACAACAGTCTGACAAGAATAAACAGTACAAAATATCTTCTATAACCAACAGGAAAAAAAAGCTATGTGCCACGAGGGGAGGGGTGTAGAGGCAAAAGCCGTGTCATGCTACGTGGGTTGGGGGGGGGGGGGGGGAGGTTAGGGAGGCCAAAATGGGGCTACGTAGCTTGCGGACGTTCCTTTCACACCTTCAAATATCCACGCATGCGGCTGGGCGGAGCGGATTGCTGACGTCATCGAGCCGATTCTGCAACACATTTTGATCTCTGTTCTATTCAATGATGCTTTTTTTTTTTTTTGTAACAGTTTAACGTCCCTTTTTAACAACGTGGTCTTTAGAGACGGGAAAGGATGGGGGCAAGAAATGGGAAGGAATTCGGCCATGGCCTTTTGAAGGAAGCATCCCGGCATTCACCTGGAGTGATTTGGGGAAACCATGGAAAACCCAAATCTGGATGCCCGGACGGGGATTCGAACCGCCGTCCTCCCGAATGCGAGGCCAGAATCAATGATGCCGAAGTGGCATCAGATGATAATGGATTTTATTGGAAAGCCATGTAGTACTGTTAACGCGACTCTCAAGCTCATAAACGTACTGTTTTAAAGAGACACAGCATGTGAACAGCTCCCGAGTGGATGCTGTGTGGTACTCACCACAGGTTCTGCCGCTGCGAGCAGCACAGGTCCTCTCGCAGGCTGACTAATAGCGCGAGTGGCGCCGTCCAGGAAATGGCCGCCACTTTATTGCAGACGATGATCTAAACGGCTGGCAACCAGACAGACAGCTCGTATGCCTAAAACGGAACGCTTTTCGATTTACAAGCGGCGTCCTTGTGCTGTCCGATACACGAGATGGCTATCGACTCTCACGGGCTGTTCGCTATCTCACTGCGCACGACACTCGGTCTGCTTAGCGCACAAATCACTCAGATTCGATTATCGATTGTCTTCGAGGCGGTAATTCTCACGCCAACATCTTTGAAAAAACAAAGGAGACAAGAAAACTGTCTCATTTTCAAGTAATCGTTAGATCTAGAAACACTAATGTAATGTAACTTGCTAATAAGGTTCAACAAGGCTACCAACAAACAACTATTCCGAATAAAATGCCCTAGTAAAGAGCGAACAACTTCACAGCAGTTTATAACGAAGTCAGATAAGTCTCCTACTGTGAAGTCATTTCATTTGTATACAGGGTGTTACAAAAAGGTACGGCCAAACTTTCAGGAAACATTCCTCACACACAAACAAAGAAAATATGTTATGTGGACATGTGTCCGGAAACGCTTACTTTCCATGTTAGAGCTCATTTTAGTTTCGTTAGTATGTACTGTACTTCCTCGATTCACCGCTCATATTGTGGACGGCTGTGATACAATACGCCATTCTCCAGGGCTGCAACAGCGCATCAGGGATTCCATGCGACGGAGGGTGGATGCATGTATCCTCACTAACGGAGGACATTTTGAACATTTCCTGTAACAAAGTGTTTGAAGTCACACTGGTACGTTCTGTTGCTGTGTGTTTCCATTCCATGTTTAATGTGATTTGAAGAGAAGTAATAAAATGAGCTCTAACATGGAAAGTAAGCGTTTCCGGACACATGTCCACATAACATATTTTCTTTGTTTGTGTGTGAGGAATGTTTCCTGAAAATTTGGCCGTACCTTTTTGTAACACCCTGTATTTGCAATTTGGAAAAGATCCAATAATCTTAATGTAAAACTGAAGCAACTTAGTCCACAACCCGAAGGTTGGTTGGATCCTCCCGAAGGAGACTTACTAAGCCACTAAGCCATTATGTCAGAGGTAGGACGGCCAGTTCCTTTCCTCTGGGACCTACAGTTTAACGTGGAATCCGAAACACCTGGCATAGATCATATGATCAAACACAATTCTTAAAAATTGTTGTGCCTGCCGGGACTCGAACCTGTGACTGGAGCAATGAACTTTTTGAAAGCAAGCGCCTTAACCACTAAGCTACCATATCGCTCAATCTTAATTTACATGTACAGAAATATATCTGTTTAAAACTGAAAAAGTTTTTAGTATGTAGTTATACCGCGATACGACAGCGGTCAAAGGTCATAAGATTCTTCAGTAGCGATGTCGTTGGCAGTGTAGTCTTGGTCATCCAAGAAACAGATAATCTATAGCTTCTGGCTTGTCTAGCAATGTCCTGAAATTTAGTCTGTGCTGTTATTTTCTGTAGTAGCCATGATTAACCATTATCCGAGTAATTCTTCTTCCTTACACTTACCCCGCTATCAGAGTAGGTTTTTTTCAGGATGCCACGTGTTGTTGCTTAGCCTGATGCCTCCCGGAGTGGAAAGTTGTATTGCCAACTGTCTCAGAAACGTGTAACTATGTTCTGTGTGAGATATGTGTGATTCTGTTTGTGTAATTTTTAGTTTGTGAGGCGGAGATTGGGGACCATCACGCCATTCGCATTTGTGATCGCTGAAAATCACTTAAAAATCGGATTGAGAACTGCTGGTATGTGGAGAGCAGGACTCGACTGCCCGGCAGTACCTCCACGAACCAGTGTGACGCCTCAACGCACTGAGCCACACCATGGTACTAGTGAAGCTTGTTGACAAATTGTAGCCATCGTACCACGATCATAAAGGTAGACTTGGGATCACCTCACTATAGTTACGCCCGTTTGCTTAAAATGAGTCTAGAAATACCAGATTCTACTGGTTTTTTTACTGTTTCATCCTTGACTTATGAAAAGTGTCGATATGACGTGTAGCATAATTCTGATCTGTTCCACAGTGTATCATGTTTTCGGTTAGTGTATCCACTTCCTCATTCCCTATTACACCACTGTTTGACTTCATCCGTACAGAGACTATCGTTTCTAACCTAGTGCACATCTTGTTCACCACTTCGATGACATAGTAGTGGTTGTTCGCTTAACTGAAGAAATGACTTTTTTTTAATGGCATTTGGCAACGGAGGCCATACCGCCAGCTCAATGTAATTATTATTATAGCTTTCAGTGTATAAGTCGTCATCCAGTATATATATAGTATTTTTCCAATGTATGGACGTTACAGGACAGACAGGACATTCACACAGACACACAACACTTAACGTCAATGCCCGCGGCCGGATTCGAACCGGCGGCCTTCCTACCGAGGCCGGCGAAGAAATGACTTGTCAATACGTGAAGGCTTCCACGAAGGTAACGAATCAAAATATTTTGCAACAAGTGGAACTCGTCTTTTCTAAAAATCCAGAACCGGTTTGTGAGGCATCTAATTTTCAGGTCAGAAGCGTTGCCCATTAGGACGCCCTACGTGAACTAGTTTGGAATCTTTTTTTTTTACTTATGGCTTTACGCTTCGTCGACATCGAGATCATTACAGGCGGGATGGGACTGGGACTAGGAAGGGTAAAGAATTTGACCATGGTATTTTGAAAGAAAGATCCCGTCATTCGCCTGGAGTGATTTTGGATAACCATGGAAAATCAAAATCTAGATGCCCGGACGGGGATTCGAATCGGCGGCCTCCCGAATGCGAGGCCAGAGCGTTAAGCGCTCACCCACCACGCTCTGTTTGGAATCAATTCCTTTTCGGTAAAGAGGGAATTTCATAATAACGTGCATTATACTTCTCTATTGGTTTAACTCAAGCCGGTAACCCCGCAAGAGGACCTTTAACTCAGGTAGAATGCGAAACACGGGACGTTTATGATATAGACTGCATATTCTAAATATGTTTTGACGCATTTAAGAGAATAACAGTTACAGTATCTCTCAGTGTGCCCGGATTTAAATCAGTATCCACTCAATTCCCGTCAAATGCTTCACCAGTAAACCACCAGCCCAGCTATTTGCTTGAAAATTGTTTTCAAACAGTTATCTGATTCGAGGTCTGCGCTAGGATTCTCGGGCCCGGGGTAAGTGTTCTTAGCAGTCACGTAACCAGCTCTTCAACTGGCCGGGCGACAATTGGCGGATTCTTGGCCTGTGGGATCCCTACAGCCTGCGGGCCCGGGGACATTTGATCCGATTACCTCCTCCGTTAACGCAGGCCCCCCTCTGATTACAAAGATTGTGTTTATGTGATCAAATGTACGGTGTGGGTTTAAAAATCTTCTTAATCTAGCAGCGGAAGGATCGATTTGTATATTCAGTTATTTTACTTCTCACTAAATTGTTTCAGCGATCTTCTATCGACAGCATGTATCCCCCGAAGTTGTTTTACCTAAACTACGGGAACCACTCTCTACAATCGCAACTGCCTTTTGATTTGACGTAAAATGCTGACCAGTACGGAAAGATCTGGGTTTTGTGAAGACGTAGAAATCTGAATCGGCTATGTGTGAGAAATACGACTGATGACCCAACAACTCATAGTTCAAATCCATTAGCTTCTCTATCACCAAAATTCTTTCTCATGCTTCTCTTTGTCTTCCAGTTCGAAAGGACGCAGGCTCGAATCCTCGTCCAAGCATCCAGATTTTGGTTTTCCATGGTTTCCCCAAATCACTCCAGACATGTGCCGGGATCGTTACTTCAAAAGGCCATAGCCGAATTTCTTCCCTTTCCTAGACCCCACTCTTTTTCCCTCCTCTAATGATGGAAGAGGCGCAAAGCAAAAAAAAAAAAAAAAAAAAGCCTCACAATCTGACTGTCCTTTTCGATCCTACAAAGGAACAATAATGAACATACAATATGCATCGATCAAAGCAATTGAATGGATGAAAGCACTAAATTTAGAAATAAATACGATTATACGAGCTTGTGATGGGCACAACTACCCATGAATTTTTGTATATTCTGCAAAATATGCACATTAAATGAATTCATCATATGATGAATGTCATTCATCTTATGATAAATAAATAAATACAGCTTTAGGCTACTGTTCTCGTTGATGTTATTAGGGCATTTACCAATTCCTAGTCCATCTAGATTTAATATGAAATAAGTTGTAGTTAATAGAGTTCAGTAGAAACGTCGAAATTTAATACTAGGTCGTGGCGGAATAACTAATAAGAGTTACAGACGCTTTACTCGTGAATAGAACAATGACTGCTTCAATGCATTGTATCGAAACAGCTGAGCAGGATATGCGCGTCATTGAGGCGCCGTCGCCGTCGATTTGTCGAAGCAATTACTCTGCGAACTGAGAGAGGCGGGTCGCAGACGGGTCACGGCCGACGGCGCTAAAACATTTATTGGTCCGCGGGGCGCCATAGCGCCAAGGGCGCCGGCTGCTGGAGAACTACTAAACTATTCCGCACCATAATTTATCACTCCGAACACAAGACGACGTGGAACAACTGACAACGAACTGTCGAGGATCGTGGTGGTAGATATTCCCAAATCACTACACTGTAGGCTGCAAGGACATATTTATTTTATTTATTTATTCCTGCTTTTACATAGCCTACTACCTTATTAGCTAAAGTAGGCCCTTAGTTTCTATAGTTTTTATTCTTAAAACAATTTACTTTGAAAAAAAAATAGATCTGGTTAATTATTCTTAAGGATTTAATGGATTTAAGTATTCTAATGACTAAGCTACTAATTATCTAATAATTAATAAACCAATTAAACTACCAACTAATCTACTAACACACCAAAAACAGTAATTGTCTAAGTATTTTCATAGTTCTGATCAATAAACTGTCTATTTGTAAATGTTCTTCCTGCACCACTGCTGGCCTGCGTCGACATTCAGGCCGTCGGCTGTCTCTGCTGATGCAGTGGGGCGACTGCTGACATGCTGACCACAAAGACCATTTTGATGTTGATTCGACCGTGGATTGATGAGATTGACCAACGCCCGTCCCGCGGGCGCATTTGAATTTGTCCGCCAACAGCAGCGGTCTAGAACATGCTAACTCAAAAACCTCTGCAGAAATCTCATTGATGTTTTTTGCTTTTTGATTATAGTTAAGAGAACGTCTGTAAAGATCTCATTGATGGTATTTCCTTTTTGATTGTAACTAACCCGTGTTACTAATATCTTTGTTGTATTTAAATATCTATCGTAACTATAGCAAGTATTACGAGGCCCGCAAGCCAACTTAGAATCGAAATTGTGATGTCCGAAATTGGTTGGGCAGCCTTGGGTTACCACTTACATCACACAATCGCCGCTATCATCTTCACATCAAGTAACCATACATAGGAAACCGCCGAGTTATGGGAAATAGTATGGAAAGCTAGTACTGTCATTCGTACCTCTATAGCTGGTAGAGTAGCAATGGCACAAAAGTTTGTGACAACAGAGATAAAAGCGAAAAAATTGATAGCAAACAGGGTATTATGACAATTTATAGACTATAGACTATAGATTCCAGATTTAAGTTTTCCAATACCACTGAGAAGAGCGCCGAGATGGTTTTTTCAAAGGACTTGGGCAATTTTTTCCCCTTTTGCTGTCTCTCAACCTCTTCCAGCTCTAAAGACTTCAACTTCGAAGGTCCGTGAAGTCCTACTAAGAAAATAAACTATGCTACCAGGTCATTAAGACCAAACGAAACGTTTTAGCAGTTGCAAGACTTAATCACTTAAGTTACGTTGAGCGTGAGTTTCACTGAAATTTTATGTTGCATTAATTCTTTCTGAAGGGAAAATATTACAGGGAACAGCAGACCAATCATCAGAAATATTTTAGAGTACCAAAATACTTATAGCAAGCCACCTTTTAGCAATTTACTAATGGACGCGGGAGAAATAACGAACCCAGGTTAAAACCCATAGCCTGTCAAGCCGATTACTAATAGTGTCTCTAATTACCGTCTAAAAAACAACAAATCTCTCAGACAAGTCCCACTTAACATATACATCGTACATGCATATGTAGAAATTTATGTTCCCCGTCTGAGATTTTAAATGGCTCGGTAGTCACCCATTACGTCATCCGAGCCTCGGGAATCTGCATGAAACTGACCAAAGGCTATGGATGAAATCTCTAAAAATGCTGAAAATATTCTAAATAAAACGGCAGATAAAACTGACCGGTGTCGATAACGCTACACACAATAATATATACTACTTCGTTCTTCTTTTATTTACACGAATCCATGAAATAAGCGAAAAATAATATAGACTTGCGCCTTATTTATCATTTCAATAAAACTCCTGGTGCATTGATTGTACAATCGCTGTCATTACTTCTACTATCAAACTGTATTCTACTACAATATGTGTTGCAAAGTGTTGTAACTTCCATTTGTGGAGAATTTACTTAAAAGCTAACAACACATCATACATATGTCTCTCTCTTGCAGATTGTTGTTGAAACATGTTTTATCCAATGGCTAATCTTCCCCTCGTCAGTCAGTTCTTTATTGTTCGCTAATACGCACGCATGGACATTCTTTTCGCATATTCATCCATTGCCACTGCAGGTCTGCCAAATCTCGCGTATAAGAAACACAAAGCTGTGAATTTTCTTTTTTACAGTAAATTAATTAACATAAATCAGTTAATGAAAGAATGTGGACTTTCTCGGAGAGTCAGTTGCGCAAAATCTTCTCGAGCTTTCCACCGGGATAGTGCGTCAGTAAAAGGTGACGTTTCGGAGCCTGCCTCTGGCTCCATCTTCCATCGGAACATGGAGCCAGAGGCATCGGAAGATGGAGCCAGAAGCAGGTTCCGAAACGTCGCCACTTACTGATGCGTTACCTCAGTGGAATGCTCGAGAAGATTTTACGCAACATAAATCAATTACGTTTAACATTAACTCTATACACCTTGCACCATGTGCGATATATATATCCACTAGAAACATGTAGAGTTAATTATGCAGCACCTACGCACGCGACGAGATAGTAAACATTAATAGTTATAATTATTTTTTATCGCATATAGCTGACAGTTTCTTTATTTACTCGTGTCTAAGACACCTTTTTAATGCAATTTAATAAACAAACTTAATGTACAATGTTAAAACACACAATTATACAAACAGATTAAACTATTCTTTAACGTATAGCCTAGATTGGCAGCCATTTATATGCCGCAAGAGGCCAAGTAAACAGCAGCCTGGATGGCCTTGTCATTCGCTGCAGACGAATCGTCGAGTGTACAGGGATCGTATAGTTTAACTGTTTATGTCTCTTAACAGCGAGGTCTTTAGAGAAGGGGAAGGATGGGGGGCAAGGAATGGGAAGGGATTCGGCCATGGCCTTTTGAAGGAAGCATCCGGGCATTTGCCTGGAGTGATTTGTGAAAACATGTAAAACCCAAATCTGGATGCCCGGACGGGGATTCGAACCGCCGTCCTGGCGAATGGGAGTCAGAACGCTAACCGTTACACCACCACGCTCGGTCCGTCTAGTTTTATACAGCTCTGCAGGTGTTGTGAGGTCCTGCACTCCCTCAAATTCACAGAGCACGTCCATTCGGGTACAACCCCATTTCTTCAGATTTTTTTTTTTCATCCTAATACTCCAGTTCTGATTCTTTTTAGGGATTTTCGGTCGTGTACTGAAGACTGTAACCTGATGCAGATTTCTGCATTTAATTTTCCCAAATTATTCGTAGTGCCAGATTTCGCCAAAGTTCTGCTCGATGTTTTTTAGAGCTTAATGAAGTAGGTGTCGTTGAATGCCAGAAATCTATTCTTGACTAAGCCCATGCGTTGGAATTCGCATCCAAACATAGGGTGCCTGCTTCTGCAGCTGTTATCCTTCTAATGTCATTGTGAAAAATCTAGAGGATGTTTTGCATTTTTACGATATGCAGAATAATGTGCGAACGCTCCACGGTGGATGGTTTGTGCGCAGGACTTATGAGAAGTGTACATTACATTCAGGAGACTGGCGTGACTGAGGGCTGATATTTCCCGCGGTACCGCAGCGGCCGATATGTCAAGTCTGCCTGAGTGGTCTTTTTGTGCCTGTGGACCGGTCCATTAGTATGGAAATGCGCAGGCGCCGCGATAAATTGATGGCAAGCCCTCACACAACCAAACTCCTATGGCGCTGGCAACCGCATGGACCTTCACACAGAAAAAGCAAAAAAAACATACTACTGGTACAAGCTCACAAGACCTCCCTGTGATCATTTCATTTTGTGCTAAACAAGATTATTTATTCCCATTGACAAAACTGACGTCAATGAACATCAATTTATAAATCTATCTATCAAATACATTTGCAAGTCACTTGTGATTCAAGCTGTCAGCTCGATAATCACTTCATCATAAGTTAATGTTATCTCTTTTCCCTTCTTTTTCTTTGTAATCACAAAACTTCTTCATGATTCCGTGTAGAACGTGACTGTGAAGTCCAGCGCAAACTAAACGCCAATAGTAAATTCTTAAATGCTCTTGTTTGATATTTCAAAACTTACAGCTGTCATTAACGTTTTAACGTTTAAAAACTGATAATAAAAAAATAACTCTCCGACAGCTGCCTCATTAAGGCCTGAAACTAGTTGTTAACAATAGGCGAAAGAGATCTTTATGAAGGAAACATCTTCAATTTCTTGATAATAACCAAAAAACTGAAATCTTAATGGCAGGTTAGGATACCGAACGCTCGTTCACGCGAATACCGATATGGCTGATCCAGTCGGTGTCTGGGTTAGCGTGTTAGGCTCGCATTGCTAGGATCACCGGTTTGAATCCGGCCTTGCCTATTAGTAGTTTTAATTAAATTGTGTTTTCCGTAATGCTGAGAACAAAAAATACTTGAGAAATAAATATGTACATTGGGCAAAAGGATTTAGACTTGATTAATCTAGATACACTAGTAATTTCAGTACTAAACATTGTGAAGCTGACTAAGCTACTAAAGTCGAAAAAAAAAAAAACCAGAAAAGATTGGTATGATTCGCAAGGGGCACGTAAACAAAAACCTTGAGATGCTGCTTCATTATTATTACTAAAAAAAGTAATGAATAAAATCAATAAACGAAGTAAGTTAAAATAGTTTAGTAAACTAGAACTTAATTTAAACCATTAGCACCTAAACTCAAATAAATCTAAAAAATTAGCGCATCATAGTCAATAACTCCTACAATCAGCTGCAAAAATAAACAAAACAAAATTATATTGTTTCCCTGATCCGTATAAAACAAGCAAGCTACTTTTATTTTCCCCAATAAGTTCGACTGTCAAACAGTTTTGACTCTTTCAAACAGTTATTAAAGAAAAATCTGAAAACGATCGGTCTAAATAACAGAATTAGTTTTTGAATTATGATTAGATGTCATTCATTCTGTCTGAACTAGATAAATGACATCTAATCAAGTGAATAAAATTCGTATGGTCGTAATGACCTGGTGACGGGGTTTCTTGTCGGTAATCCTTCCGAGTATATGGGACCAACACAGTTTAATGTGTGATTAGAACCAGCGTTTTGGCGTTCTTCCCATTACACAGCAAGTTCTGCCATAGTTTAAGGTCGTGTTAAAGGCCTATGAAACTCGTCGCCAACACAGGGATTCGAACGGAGGATCTTTTGACTCCAGTCAAACATCTTAAATGCTGAGCCACCAGGCCACTTATCTACATACTATAAGCGTTGTGTATCTCATCATTAGATTTCAGTTCATCGTATTAACGAATATTTCATCACTCTGAGATTGGGTAAAATCGTGCAAAAATAAAAAATAAATTCACTCTATATTTGAACAATAATTTTTTATTTGAAGATTCGAACGGTGAAAAAATATTAGACGAGAAAAAAAGAAGAAGAAAAAAATTCCTCTTAAATACCTCTCACAGAATTTTAGGAGACTATCTCTCTCTCTGCTAATGGACTCCGTGAACGTAAAATATTTCGTATAAAAGGCTTATGAAAATTTCAGTTAAATCTGTTCGAATGTATATAGACTTTTATTAAATTTCTTTTATTTATACTCAGACCTGTTATTTGTTATAGTAGAAGTTAGAAATTTATGTAATGTTAGCAACTTAATGTTTCCATCGATACTTAAGTTTTGGCGGTGTCTTGAGGATGTTTTCAAATTCTTTATGTCTGTAGTTAGCGACAGCAGTACGATATTTCTGTTAATAAGCGAGTCCATTGTTGTTAATCCGTTTATGCATAATTTAGTGCTCAATTTACAAATTGTCTGTTCTGAGATCCTATATATCAATAGCAATCTTGAGATCGGCCTGGTGGCTCAGTAGTTAAGGTATCTGACTGAAGAAATTTTTAATAGTAACATGAACATTTTCCGTAAGGATAGGTTGCATTCCCAAGGAGGTGGTGTATTTATAGCTGTTAGTAAGTACCTCCCATGTAGCGAAATAGATGTCCATACTGTCTGCGAAATCATATGGATCAAGCTCAACGTAGCTAGGACAAAACTTGTGATAGGCTCGTTCTATCGTCCACCCGATGCAAGCGTAAATATTGCCGAGGCCTTGAGAAATAATGTAAATAATATAGCATGGCAATTTCCGGACCATACATGCTAGGGGGTGAATTTAACTTGCCAGATATCGACTGGACTAATTACGTTCACGTTACTGGGGGCAGGGATAAAGCAGCTTGCGAAATCATTCTAGACCTCTTCTCAGATCACCATCTTGAACAGCTCGTAACTGAACCAACGCGATGCCTCAAACGTAACGAAAATATTTTAGATATAGTTGTTACAAATAGGCCCGAACTATTCACGGATATTTCTACCACCGCAGGAATAAGTTATCACAAAGCTGTAATTGCTACAGTAAAACTAACAACCACGCGCAGAAAGAGAAAAGAGAGGATCGTTTATAGATTCGAAAAGGCTTCAAAAGAGTGTTTTAGAGCGTATTTGAGGCATAATTACCACACCTTCTTAGTAGCAGGAGGCACCGTTGAAGAGAGGTGGCATCGATGCCTACATATACTCGGGGAAGGTATGAACTTGCATATACCGAAACGGACAATCAGGGAAGAGAACGATCCCCCATGGTACACACGGGAAGTTGAAAGGTTACTCAAGAAGCAAAGGAAGATACATGCACGATCAAAAAGGACGATGCATCGGACTGATTTAGATAAGCTATTGGAGATAAAGGGACGTGTTAAGAATGCGATGCGTGAGGCCTTTAATAACTTTCGTGAAAATTCTCTCTAAGAGCCTCACTGAAAACCCTAAGAAATTTTGGTCGCATGTAAAAAAAGTTAGTTGTAGTGGGAACAATAAGCCAGTTCCAATAAAAGACGGACGGGAAGTTGAAGACAGCCGCGGCAAGGCTACCTTATTTAACACCGAATTCAAAAATTCATTCACGCAAGAAAACATGGAAAACATCCCCACTTTACCACATCGTGTGGAATTAGAGATGGATCCGATAGAAATTGATAGCATAGGAATTGTAAAGCAATTAAAACTCCTGAAGTGGGGTAAAGCGCCGGGTCCTGATGGTATACCGGTAAGAGTATTTTCTGAATACGCGGAGGATATTGAACCATTTCTGTCAGATATATTCCGTAAATCACTAGAAGAGAGAAAAGTACCTTCTAGCTGGAAAATAGCCCAGGTAATTCCCGTTTCTAAGAAAGGAGATCGGAGTGATCCTAGGAATTATCGACCCATATCTCTAACATCGGTCTGCAGCAGAATTCTGGAACATGTCATATGCTCGAACATAATGAAGTTTCTAGATGAGAACGAGTTACTTACACCATGTCAACACGGATTTCGGAAGAAGAGATCGTGTGAAACACAATTGGCCTATTTTCCCACGACATAATGAAAGTTATCGATGCAGGTTCGCAAGTTGATGCAGTTTTTTTGGATTTTCAGAAAGCTTTTGATTCTGTGCCACACAACCGACTTTTAGCGAAGATTCGAGCTTACGGTATTTCGGCTCAGATTTGCGAGTGGATACGTGATTTTCTAACTGGTCGATCACAATATGTCGTTGTTGATGGGGAAGCCTCTTCTAAGATAAATGTTACTTCGGGCGTTCCTCAAGGAAGTGTAATAGGTCCACTTCTTTTCTTAATATTTATAAACGATCTACGTGACAACGTCAAATGCTGGTTGCGATTGTTTGCCGACGATGCGGTTATCTATAGGGAAATAAGGTGCTCCGACGATTGCTTAGAAATTCAGCGTGATTTGGATGCTATTTTCGATTGGTGCCGTAAATGGCAGCTTACACTTAGTTGCAAAAAGTGCAAGGCAATGCGGATAAGTAACAAGAAGAATCAGGTTGTTCACGAGTACAAAATAAACAATTCAGCTGTTGACACGGTTGATTCCGTGAAGTATCTGGGGGTGATAGTACAAAGCAACATGATTTGGGACATGCACATAACTTCCGTCGTAGGGAAGGCTAATTCTAAATTACGATTCATAGGTCGTATTTTGAGGAATTGTAATGCTCAAACAAAGGAGATAGCGTATAAAACACGAGTGCGTCCGCATCTGGATTACTGTTGTGGGGTTTGGGATCCGTATCGCAAGGTTCTGATTGACTCAGTTGAGAGGGTGCAGAGGAGAGCCGCTAGATTCGTGACTTCTTGTTACAGCCCTTATGAAAGCGTCACAGAATTGATACATAGATTGGGCTGGGATAGTTTGGAAGAAAGATGACGTAGCTTGCGTTCGAATTTATTGGAGAATATGCAAAAAAAATTAAATTTCGAGTGCAATGAAATACTTCTTCCGCCAACCTATTTAGATCGCAATGACCGGAGGGATAAGATTAGAGAAATAAGATGCCGTACTGATACTTATATGTATTCCTTCTTTCCTCGCACTATTCGGGATTGGAATGGGCGGGTTTAGGATTGGTGCTTAGCACCCTCTGCCACCCACAATGTTTGTGATTTGCAGAGTATGGATGTAGATGTAGAAGATCTAAAGGTCTCTTGTTTGAATCCCTATCTTGGAGGGGATTTTCAAAGGCCCTTAACCCTACATTCACACAGCTTGATGTGTAATAGGAAGTACGCCAGAACGTTGTCGTGGTTCTGATTCCGCGTTAAATTGTAGGTCCCATTTAGCGCTAGCAACCCTAGTTGTAACATGGATGAGTATACATTTAAAGCTAATTCAAACCGAACGAAGCTTAACGTGATCCTAGTTGGCCCAAACGATCATACATGCATACAGTAGCAATCTGGAATCATCCGCACAACACCTAGGAGCATTGCTGCTACAGCGGGGGCGCCACAGTGGTGGCCTCTACAAAGGGGAACCTCTTACAGCACTCGTTGGTCTCAGCAGGCTGAATAGCAGTCTCAAGCATAGACAAGTACTGTAAGGGGGCGTCTATTAACCACGTGAGGTGTTTTTACGGAATCCTTCCCCCACCCCCACCCCCTAGTAATCCACCTCGTAACTTTTTGAGACCTTTTTTTTAGGTCTCATACTTCCAAGGGCGGTTAAACCCCCCACTTTTGGACGAAATACCCTCCCGGAAGTCGACTTTCGCGTCATTCGTACATATTTTTTTTTAGCTCTACAATCTTACAAGAATTTCAAAATCTCACGTGAGATTTCCGTTGACCCCCCCCCTTCCCCCTTAGTGAGGTTTCGTGAGATTTTGCAGGAGCCCCTTCCTCCCCTATTTTACCTCACGTAATTAATGGACGCCCCCTAAGGGGGGGGGGTGAGTAGTAGGGGAAACTATAGTGGAAGTGACGCAGCTAATGGGACTAGAGACAGGCTCCCAGGCTGGTAAAGACTACCAGGCTCGCCAATGATTAGACTGGTGACCACGACAAACAGGACATTATTATCATAATGAAGTTTAGAGTTTTGTTTCTCAGTGGAGGCAGGCATGAATATCGACTCATGTTTTGTACTACAAGGAATAAGTAAGTACAAATGTCGACTGTGTTTCCGACTTCGGGATTTTGTTTAGTGACGTAACGCCACTAAGACAACGACAGGGAACACGACAGATTGATGACGAATAAAAAGGGGAAAACGTAACATAACATTTCTCCTTCGCAAATGTCCAACCGGATGGTGTCGTGAAAACGAAACGTATCATCAGGTGTAGAATAGTTTCTGTGGATGACTAGCATACAGTGTTTCTTTGACTCCATCTGATTGGACACGCCCAACAATTGCATCGCATCATTGTGACTGAAAAGCCACCATTCACAATTCTAAGATCGTTTATTTATGTCATTATTCGTTGAGGTCATTTCCTTAAAAACGCAGCTAAAATTTATTCAGCTAGCGCGTACATGGAATTGCATATTGAGATATCAATAATTCAAATGAGACATCAGGTCAATCTGAACAGGAATTCTCCGTTCTTAATGATAATTTCTCCTGTCAGTTTACTACAGAAATTTTGCGACGAGTTTCGTCTAATAATTATTCGAAATATTAATGCCTCTTATGTACGAGAGAACTGCAGGCAACTACCATAAATAAACAAGGATTTCTATATACTATTATAGTCGAATTTATGTTTAAACATAGCACCTGCCCTATGAAGACAAATATTTCTAAAGCAAATGGACGATAAGAAATGATCGACTCAAACAACAGAGGTCGAAGATCTTAGTTATCTGTATTAGCTTTATATATTTTAGATGTGGGTGTTATTGGTACTGATTGGTAATTGATTAACTTTTTTCAAAACCCACCAGCGTCATTAAATCAGAAAAGTAACTGAATGGTTTCACGAATTTTTAATGACATTTTCTCATACAGCTAGTTTCTTCCATTTAAGGGACCGTTACAGCATTATCTTTCTATTTATTTATTTACATAATTGTTTTATTTATGTACAAGCAGAGTACCCATCGTTGTATGGTCTATTATTAAAACCTTGAAAGATATAGAAAAGTAACAATGTTGTATAAGCGGCATAGTGTTATCATCCTGAGGGATTGACTAGAGAAGATTTGACCCCCACGATATTTAATCAAGTTTCATGTCCATTGGTCCATTTCTTATATGCATCTAAACGACTCAGCAAGAAGCACTGTCAGTCGGCCAATGAGAAATGTTTGTACAACGTTTCATCAAAATTCCACAAGCTGTTCGGAAGTGGTGAGGGATCCAACATACACACACATGCATACATACACAGTACACACACATATTGACTTTATATATTTATAGATTCGGATTACAATGGATTACAGATAGTACATCACAAAATTCGGGGCGCAGGATTAAAAATGAATTCTTGCCACGATGAAAGAACAACTAATAAATAATTCTTAATCATCAAATAAAATCAGTTCTTTTGAGATTAACTGGAAACCCGTGTCCATCGCCAATAATTCATATCGCTTTTCTTTGAATTTTCTAAAAATAAGATTAATTAAATAGATAAATGAATCGGTACTAAGAAGCCAATTTGGTCGTCGTCATCAGCCATTTGCCTATTATAACATAAGACCAGATCATCAAAAGGTATCGTATACGTTACAAAAGAGACGAAACGTTTAATTAAATCAATCCATTCCTTCGTAATGCCACGGTTCCGACGAATTCCTTGCAGGGACCAACAGAGAGAGCCACTGCAGTATCGAACTTCCATTGACAAACACGCCGTCCATGCGCTCAATACCTACTCCCTTTGTGTAGCGGCAAATTGCCTCTGCACCCAGTTGATTCATAACTGAAATCCTCACAATAGGAACAGATTCAAACACAAACCCCGTTGTACTGGCCATCCTGCTTTCGAATAATAAGCGGTTTCACGTTGTCACCTAGCGAATGCTGGGATATTCCCGTTACCTGCCTCAAAATCTGCAGGATAAGAAACACAACAGCATGAATCGCAACTGATCGTGGTATATATGGTGTGCAGATGGATTAAACATATACTACTCACTTTTGGTTAGGTCGAATTTAATCATTTGATTACGACCAGACGATATCAGGAGGAAAAAACTGAGGTTACCACTATTCGATGGAATCAGATAGTGATGTTTGAGAGCCGTCGTTTCGACTTTTATGATTGGAAAATATAAGATGATGGTGCGTAAACGTACCATTATATTTTTATCGTGATGCGGAGTTTCCACGTCTAGGGTTTTACACCGGTACGTATTTGTTCCTCCAATGTTCAATTAATATACTGCAGTTCTTCATAAGAGTCATCAATAGAATTTGTTATTTCTTAATTTCAACTGGTTTCTTGGTAGTTTAGACTACTTGATTTTACTAATGCATCACTTTCTTCCTTATAGTTACAAGGTAGCTTACCTCTCTAATGAATCACTATTCGATTCCAAACCGTACTTTAAAAAGTCTTCAGAACCATAAGAAATTTACATACTGTCCAAATTTTCTGTTATTTTTTCGAACAGTTTTTGAGTTACAGTTCACTTTCATTTACCATCATTTCTGTAACTGAAAGTGTCACAAAGCGGGAAATCTCAACACTGATAGTAACTTTGTACACCAATAAAAAACCTCGATGATATTTATATAAACATTTTCGAACATAAGAAACGCAGCAATATTATATTTTGTAGCTACCTAAATATTCAAAGATTAACTCAAATCCAAAATATTAGACATCAAAGTACTGTGTGTGCTCAAAACTGAACACAGACTCAAAATTGGCGCTGATTCGTAGACATTTCACGTTTATAGCTCTAATACAAATGCTTCCAGTGTTACAAGATGTTACCGTTACCTGTATGTACCATTTAGAGCGAAATGGCTAACGACACAGATGTCGATAAGGAAACGGTGACAACTCATCCCCAGAACACTACAAGTGGTCTCCTCATCACATTAATAGCTGGATCATAAGAGTATCGTAGACAAATATCCGAAACACTCTGATCTGTCAACGTTTGATATCGCTAAAAATGTTACGAACTGCTACGTTCGTAGTTTTTTTTTTTTTAATTGGCTTTCTGCGGCTAAGACCATTCAGCCAGCTCAATGTGATCATATTTTAGCTTCCAGTGAACAATTAGTCATCCAGTGTACATCGTATCTTTCTATGTATGGACACCACAGGACGGACAGGACATTCACACAGACACACAACACTTAACATCCATGCCCGCGGCCGGATTCGAACCGGCGACCTTCGGCACGTGGAGCTAGCACTCTGGCCCCTACGTTCGTAGTTTGTGCTCGGGGTCAGATTCAGTGGAGATAATTGCCGTCATGATCTCGACCAATTGGCGCCACGTGCACATGTTGTGGGCAACACGAGGTCAGCTGAATCCTAACTCCATCCTCCTTCACTGTCCCTCAGGATTTTCAGTGGAACTTCCCTAATGAAACGAGGCGGGATACTACCTGGAGGCAGGCTTCGGTAGCGCAGGGGCTCCACGTGCCGGTTCGAGTCCGGTCGCGGGCATGGTTTAAGTGTTGTTTGTGTAAATGTCGTGTCCGTATTGTAGTGTCCATGTCTCAATATTTGATAGCAACAAGGTACTGTAGAAACCAATACATTGGAAGAGTTATTAAACTGAGCTGGCTGTATGGTCCCAGACTTCTTCTTCTACGGTAATCAATCCTGGAATTGGTCTGCGGCGATCTTCCGTTCAGCTCTACTCTCTGCCCTCCTCTTCATATCTACATATCTCCTGCAGCCAACATCTTCCATTATCTGCTGGATATCTTTTAAACGTGGTCTTCCTTGATCTCTCTTTCCTTCTATCACTGCCTCCACTATTGTTTTTAGTAACCTCTCGCGTCTTAAGATATGTCCAATTAATATTGTCCTCCGCAGTTTTATACTCTTCCATACTGAGTTATATATACAGTACTCTACTGCCTTCTCAAAAATTTATGGCCCCAGTAGCCGAACTAAAAAAAAAAATTACTACCTGGCATCGCCTTACGCCCAATATCACCTGATTTGAAGAGTAATCATAAGCACGTATACGTCCCATGTAGTGCCATGTTCTTGATGGACGACTAGTGAAGCCTCACAACCATATACTCTCTCTCACGTCACTCCGTCCCTTCTGAACGTTTTTTAGTATGTAATAGTACTGCCGTAGCACACTTGAAAGCGGAAACGATTAGAATATTACCAACGACTGACAATCGTACTACCGCACCACGCTTCAGAGCGCACACTCGGTACTACTATCTTAACCGACATTAATTTCTTCTGTGGATTATATTCCAGGCAAAGCTTACCACATCAAAACTTTTCTGAATAAAACTTTTCTTGGGCCAATAGCAACTAATAAAAGGCTTGTACATATTCCGTAACATTTATAACACTTTAGAAGTTATTCCGTTACAAGCAGTTTTTTTTCACAATATATATAATAATAATAATTCCATGTGATTGTAATGACCTGGTGACAGGGTTTCAATTGGTTGCGCATTCCGCCCCTGTCTTAGCCGCCTTAACCTATCACAGTAGTCCTACCGGGTACAAGAGACCTACATTTTAACGTGGAATCTGTGGCAGAAGTGAAGGTTGGTTTAAGAGCCTATGAAAATCCCCGCCGAGACATATATTCGAACCGGGGACCTTCGATACCCGATCAGACACCTTAATCACTGAGCCACCAGACCGATCTTTTTTCACAGTTAAAGTAGTCTGTACGTCTTGCAAAACTAGAAAGGCAGAAATCATCAGAGATACGCTGAAATAAGATACAATGTGAAGTTGCTTTAATGGTAACTATTTAAATTAATGCGAGTATTTAAAGTAGTTTTTTTCTATCGTACATTGCACAGCAGACAGAAATTCTGGCGACGGTTATTTTATCTAGCCACAGTCGACGTTAACAGTTGCTGTTTACAGATACTCTGCGGTCAGAACAGTTATTCATGACTCTCCTCTGTGATTCCATTTAGCAAAACAACTGCAGTTACAGGTACGTTTTAAATTGATTTCAGAGCAGCTAGACAATCTGTAATAAGCTGCACGGAGTGGAAGTATCTCTTGAATATTACATGAATTTGTGCCGGATGCCACTTGTTATGTAGCTTTCAAGATTTAAATTGCCCTGACGCGAATCGGCATATGAAGCTTTCGGAACAAATTATGCTTTAGCAATCTTAGAAATAAACGGATGCCAGTTTTTCTCTGGAAAAATTCATAAATAAATCTTATAAATCACTGAAGATTAGCAGATCAGTCTGGTCGCAAAATACCCACGAACACGAAAGTAACGTTTCTGAATAACAAAGATGCCGATAAACTCGTAACTTGATTTTTATTTTTTACAAAAAGGGAATTGTGATGGTAGTGGAACAACTAAAGAAGATAAAAACAGGTTCAAGTACTTGGGGAGTGTATTAGAGGAATGTGGAGGAAATGATGGCGAGATAAGTGAAAGAGGAAGACAAGCAGAGGCGTTTCAAAGGAGCCTGATATGGAATAAAGATGTAGCACAGAGAAGCAAGAGAGTAGTTTTTTCACACATATTATGTGCCTATACTGACTTATGATGCTGAAACATGGACAATGAAGAAGTGGGACATCAGCAGAGTACAAGCAAGCGAAATGAAGTTTAAGAGGTAGAATGGGACTTACTAAAATGGACAGAATAAGGAATGAAGTGATTAGATGCACCATAAAAGAGGTACCCCTACAGGAAAGGTAGAGAGGACCAGAATGAGATGGTATGGACATGTAAAGAGAATGGTGGTTCAGATAACCCCAAGAAAAATCCACGAAATTAGGATGCATGGTAAACGGCCCACAGGAAGACCAAGAGATGGGTGGTTGAAAGGATTGGAGGAGTGTGTACGGAAGAGAGGAGAGTACTGCAACAAAGTGGTGACAGAGAGGTGATGGGATGAAAGAAGCAAATGGAGAGACTTGTGCATGAAGCAGACCCGGCCAGGGGTTGGAATCTTTTGACGATGCTGATGACAAAAAGACACATAAATATATACATCAAATCCGAAGATTATAGAAAAACATTGCATTACACAAATGAAGAGCATTGTCAGCTTTACACATTGAGTAATGTCTGGATGGTTTATACCACCAAAGTCACGAGTTTAATTTAATTTCATTGAGATGGAGCGCATACCCCAATGGCACACCTTATTTTGCATCATTTTCCTGTTTTTATTTAATCATAAAATTCATTCATTGTAAAAACAACACTCGCCTATCTTAAAGAATGTTAAATTCTGGTAATGGTTCTGGTAAGCTGTTCGTCATTTTCGTTGGTAATGTGTTCCTATCCCCTACTCTCTTTCCAAATTTTCTCACTTCCTTATACCTCAAATCAACTGCCAACGTATGCCTTACATATTCCCTGTATTTTTAACATGACGAATTCCGTGACACGACTAAATTAATTACAATATTTTTTTCAGAGATACGTAACACACTTTTTTTCCATATGAGAAGAAATAATTTTTAAAAAAAACTGATAAATAATTAAATGAAGACGTAAGCAACCCTATGAAAAGAAAATCATTTGGTAGCTACATTTCATATTTACTTTTTTAACACTACTTTCAAAATGAAGACAATAAAATGTTTTTACAACTTAATCACGTGATGAATACTGTAACTACTGAAGCTTACTACCAGTATCGCTCTCTCTTCACCCAACTAAATAGGAAACAATTTCCTGCAAAATTCAGAACCACGAGGTACGAATGTGTTGTGCCCAGCATTAATACCTACAGAAGGTGTTCCACCTGTCCAACATTTGTCGGCACAAATGTTTTCACAGTGACTCCTACGCTGTCCGAATACGTGTTCAGTTTTTTATCACAATGATTTACTACTGTCTACAATACCTTAATGAGTGAATTTTATAACGAATCGAATTAAGAAACGTCATTTTTTTTACTCGCCAAGTTGTCTCATACAGAATTCATCCAAGCCCATTTGTTATAGAAACATGAACTCAGTAAACAGGCATCCTAAGAAGTATTTTTTTTTTTCTTTTGACTTTACGGCTTGTAGAAGTCGACAACATTAAGAGGGGCGAAAGGACTGGGGCAAGGAACTGCAAGGAATTTAGCCATGGGCTTTTGAAGAAACCATCCCTGCATTAGCTAGTAGTGAATTCGGGAAACCATGGAAAACTGAAATTTGTATTGGCGGAAGGAGATTCGAACTTGCATCCTCCCGAATGCGAGACGAGAGCGTTACCGCTCACCCAACCACGGTCGGTCTTTGTAACCACTGTAACTACTAATTTTTTTTAACTAAGTGTCTTTCATGACAACTTTGCTAACATCACTGTTGCTTCGTCACTGCTGCCAACTGACTGAATTCACTATTTTCCCATTAACTTTCTGTTCGTTTAATCTTCAATTAGTGTAATGATAAGTTTACAGTTCTTATTAAACCTCTCTTTATCTCAAATTAGCACTAACTACCAAATTCGAGCCACACAGTGGTCACAGCATTTGGGATACATCGTACTGTAAACATCAACACCGGTTCCGATCAGTAATCAATACGAAACCCAAACAGTCCGCTCCCCTTCCCATTGAGCGCGATCCTATCACGCGTAATGATGCGGGGCACTGCTGCCACCCTCCCACCTACAACATAATACGACAGCCTGGTGTGTTGTACGACATTGCGTCCATTACTTAAACATTATTGCAGATGACGAAACAGATCCAAAAAAAAAAACTGTTCAAAAAATTCTTTATAGTCATTATTTTTTTTACTGTGTATAATGAAGTAATTTTTCTTTTTACTTATAGCTTTACGCCTCGTCGACGTCGAGGTCATTAGAGCCGGGAAAGAACTGGGGACACAGAACGGAAAGGAATTCGACCATGGCCTTTTGAAGGAAGCATCCCGGTATTCGCCTGGAATGATTTGGGGAAACCATGGAAAACCCAAATCTGGATACCCGGACGGGGATTCGAACCGCCGTCCTACCGAATGCGAGGCCAGAGCGCTAACCACTCACCTGCCACGCTCGGTATGAAGTAGAAGGACCTGCAATAACGAAAACCTAAAATCCGCATATACGACGATTACAAACAGAAAGTTTCCTCTAAATACTGTATCATTTGCGAACTTCATGCTGAGTAGGAAAACATCCATTGAAGAAAAAAATCTCATCACTGCAAAATTTCTTTGAAAAACTGTAAAATAAAAATTCTGGCTTATCCACATTTCACAAAGAATATTTTTTTTTACAGACATGATCACCGTATCACAATCTTTCTGAAAAACTAGGCTCGTAGTTTCTAATTGTTTGAGACGCGCCTGCCTCTATAGGCAACCAAGTCTCAGATCACTCACCTTGCTTGCATACATCAAGGGGTACAGAAACTTGAAACATCTTGTCAGTTACCAGCGGAAAGCACATTAAATTTATCATGATTTTGTGCTCATTGCTGAGATTTCAGACTCGCCTTCATACACCTTCCATCACACAAGTCCGACTTTCAGAAACAGCACGAAAACATGTTTCAAGTGAACGCCGCAATCCGTTTCGATGTTATAGCGAACAAAAAAAAAAAAACACGCATCACATCGGGTAATAGGAGAAGAAACTTTACGAGAATTAAAGGTAAAAATGATCAGTGGCATACAGACAACGAATGTGACCTGAAGATATTACATTAAAAACCCTTGGGATACCGAAGAAATGTAATACTCTATACGTTTTACTGGGTAAAATGTTCTGGAAGAAAAATAGTCATAAAAAAGAATGTCTACGTTAACAGAGAAATGGAGAGAAGGGGGAATTATCTAAAAATCAATCGTCAGAAATAAATTAAACATCCTAACAGTCAAAGAGGATAATTCTTGAGACTTTTGACACAGTTAATTTTTCGTCGATCAAATTTCGCAATACTTTTTGAGATCACGTTACAAAATTCACCCCAGTGGAAGGTTAGATTTGCGATAGTGGTGACAGAGGGATTTGAATGAACCAGGAACGTTGAGCCACAAAATGTGCAGTGACAACACAAACAGTAAAATCAGCCCAAACATTAACGCATTGAAACGAGTGGCGTGTTGTGAGGTGAATAAGTTGGCCAAACAGAATAATTAGTGCTATTAAAAAGATTTAAAACAGACACTGCGAACCAGGTAACGCGTATTGTGTGCTTTTAAAAGCTGATTATAAATTTTTAGAAACTCTGTTTTACGGTAATACAGCGCCATGGAATGCCTCCATTTCGAGTTTTACTGATCAGCAATATTTATCACGTTCACATACACAACAATCCGTCTCTAGTATTGAAACAGATTATTTATGAAGAGGTATATCGCATTCCACAACAACATTATATGTAATACCATTTTTCATTGAATATGAAGGTACAGAAAACAAATATTTCAAAACGAAATGTTACGTTTACTTTTCTCTTTAGTGTGGTATTAACGTTTGTAATTTTAATACATTGGCGACCAAATTATCATTTGTTATTTCTAAATATTATATTTTCCATTTGTTTGCTATGCAAGGCTAAATAATACTTGACTACAAACAGACCACAGGTTTCGTGCATGAAGTGAAACTATTAAGAATTAGGTAATTGTTAGCTAACCAAATCTGACTGAAAGAAGTCTTAACTTAGCGATGATAAAACTTTTTTCATACCATATCACTCTCAGGGATTTTTGTGTCGTCTCGTAAAAGATTGTTTCGGTTAGTAACATTGAAAATACTAAGGAATCTCTCTGATCATGAATCTAAGTTCCCAAATATCACTACTACATTTAAATTTTAGTTTCCTGTAACAATGAAACAACATCTTCAAATCTTATTTCGTTTTTAGACACTACATTACTAAGCATTCTTTTTCTTGATCGATCTCCGATAGATCATTTTTCAAATCTCCAAAATAAAAAACAATATCAATTTCCAAAAGTCAAGAGTAAGTTAAAAAATTGATTTAAATTAAACAATAGTTATAAAAGGAACTATGTCGTCATTAATATATATTAATTCGGCAATGTTTTACTTTTTTTTTTCGTTGCAATACAGGTACAATTTTCTGAAGCGTCAAAATTAGTTTTTCTAATGTGTTACTGCGTCGGAGATAAAAGAGGGAATCATGTTTAATTTACTCATTAATCGTTCCCATGTGACGGACGAATCACCATCAGCAGTGCTGCATGCCCTCACTCAATACTACGGAGAGATCTGGGATTTAACACAGATCGCTGACGCACTGATGATTAGGATCCTTCCGGCCACGTCCTGATGATGAAATTTTCTTCCACCACCAGGACTCGAACCAGCTACCCCCGTGTCAGCACTGGACACCATCACGGCGCCGCAATCAATTTTGTCAAAGGCGCGAGCATGCAGATATACGTCTGTATGAACTATATCAGTTTTACACTTGTTTTGTATGGTGATAGCTAAGTAAAACCTCGAGGGAAAGAAAAAGTATGAGAAGAGACTGTATCACAGAAGTTGAATAACGAGAGTGTTCTCGTTGAGGAGAAATCTTAGAAAGCACGTTAGGTGCAAATGCAATAGAAGCATTGTTGGAAAAAGAAAGAGAAACAATGTCAAATCTGTCGTTAGTCAGAACACAACATATCCAATTCATCTCGGTGGATTTTTCCCGGTTTCTCGGGTTATCATTCAGCAGTAGCGTTATTATAAAGTTAAAAAATTAGATCCTGGGGATCTGACCGTCCAGTGGTCGCGCAGGCAGCAAGTGGAACACCCCTGTCACGCGATGTCCGTTTCCGGGGCCTCCCCCACGGATGTGCCGGCTCACCGCCCCGGCATCACCGGAAGCGATGGACCTACACCAGCCCCCTCCCCCGCCCAGCTGCGTCTGATCACCCGAGCTGTCATCGCCAGAAAACACTGGCTGACAAATGGACGTATCTGGAGTCGCGGGCTTCGGGACCATTAAACACAGGGGGAACGTGCGCTCTCGGCGAAATGTCGCCATCAGACGAGTACATGTATCACGAAAACAAGGCTCAGCAGCGAAACTCATATGCAGTACATATGAAGACTTTATCTGTCAACTCTCGCTTACTTGTAGTCTCCGACATAACCAAAAGTCAAGGAAAATATACCAACGCCCACTTTGCATCGAAGCAAATTTGCTTTTCTTTAGTAACTTGTTCCGTAGTCATTTCCGCTAAAAAAAAATATTATATTACCTAAACATCGGCCTGAAGAATTGTTGCACAAGTGCCACCAATTCCTTGTTTAGTATTTACAAGTATAGTGAATATTACACAAAAACTCGTCACATTTATATTTTATGGAATGTAATAACTTAAGACGACATTCTAAAAAGAACTGAAGAATTATTTGAAGTTTTCGAAAAGTTGTACGATTTCATTTCCCTTTCAGGTCACGAAATTTAAACGAGTCTCGTTTATCACCTATTACACGCTAAATCATCATACATATTATTTTTATAAGGTTTTTTTTTGTCACGAGCCATTATCTCCCTCCATACCTAACCGAAATCAATAACTGAGGTATCATTTTAAAGATTAAGACTTCGCTTTGGTCACATCATATTTTAAGAAAGTAATTTTTCCAAATTCGCCCCCTAAAGGGGAAAAAAATTCAATATTTCTAAAATTCGAACTTTAAAGGGAAAAAGATTCATTATTTCTAAAACTTTATTTTGTCACGAGCCATTTATCTCCCCTTCATACCTAACAAGATAGATAAATGAGGTATCATTTTAATGATTAATGTATCCGCTTTGGTAACGCCATAAATTAAGAATGAAACTTTTCAGATTTTGACCCTTAAATGCAAAGGTATTAACTATCACGGTCACGCGTATGAGACAGTTCAGAACAGAGTCGCTAGGCTTCGTTGTCATCACTAAGGTTTGATCACGTTAGCAGTAGATAGCATCACCACATATTACAGAGATATCTATAAAGGACTGATCTCGCTATCGCTAGATAGCAGCAGCAAATATCACAGAGATAGCAATAAACAGTGCGGTTTTTTTTTTTACATTAAGTAGCTTTTCGTATATTTTTTTCTGTGAAGGAAACATTATTGCTCCGCTGTACTATTCTTATGTCGAAATTTTTGCATAGGCTAAGATCGCATCACATCACAGAGATATCGATATACTATGTGTGTTTTGTTCAGCTTAGTTGTACTCAGGTGAAATGTATGGCAGTTCGGCTTCCGGGAAGGAATAGATTCAGGTGTTTACCTCAAAGTAGAGGACTGCAGGATAGCATACATCAATTGCTATCAGATATTTCTACAAATCGGCCGGTTCCTATTTCAACTTATTCCAAACCACCATCCTTGTTATTCGTAGCATTTTATTTGCGAAATTTTCGCACGGGTTAACATTAAATCTGGAACTGCTTTGTAGCTGCGAGGCTACTGAAATCGATAACCCACACAATTTGCTGAAAGACTATCTAGTGACAAACCATAAAAAGCAATCCTCTTAAATTAAGTAATACGTGCTTGTAGTTTTGACCCACTTAGCTAGCGTACACAGATGACGTCGCTGTTTTGACGTTGTGTGGCTTCGTGAGGTTGAGTTTCAAGCCCGAGAGCGACAGGACAGCCAATCGGGTCTCCTACATAAACAAGAAAGCTGCTGTGACATGAATCAATATTGACGATCCGTCAACATTCATCTTGCGTTGACCCTAATAAGACATACAGCGAAATGTGAAGCAGGGAGGACGAAAGTAATAAAAAGAATAAAACAGGGGGTCACATATTGTAATGTTTTTAGCGATTTTATGTGACCATTTCAGTTACTTCGCTCTGTTGTTCAGTTCTGCACATAATTTATTTGTAAACTCCCCACATAAATAGGCATACATCCATTTCATGGGTGCCTTTATAGTTCTGAATATTTCAATAAAGTCGTGTAATTCATAGGATTTCTTGATTTCCATATCTGACATCTTCATTTCGTATATATACGACATTAATGCTCCAACACATCTAATTTTAACATTTTTTCGTATTAGTGTTTTTAGGATCCAACCAACCTTCAGATTGTAGACTTAGTTAAGACGTAAATAAAATCTCAGTATGCTAGCGTCACTTATACGGGTTAGTAAATATTTATCAGATATTTACGACAAATATCACAAATGAATAATATGCTTGTCCACGAATGTAATTACTTGTAGGACAGCTTAATAACGCCATATACGACACTATAGAGGTATCATTGTAAGTCAGATTGTTTTGTTAGGACTTCATTGCTCGTCGACGCAGATGTTAATAGAGTCGGGAGAGGGGGGGGGGGGCAAGTAATGCGACCATCGCCTTCTGAAGGAACCAACCCAGCAATCACCTAGAGCGATTTCGGTAAATCATGGAAAGCGCATATCAGCACTGCCGGACCGGCGATCGAACCAGCATTCTCCAGAATGCGACGCCCCAACGATAATCTAGAAAAATATCCTTTTGAAATTTTAAGGGACTTTAGTGTCTTGGCGTATATCGAATTCAATTAGTTTGTTTTAGTTTTTTCCGCTAATACTAAAACTCAAATATTAATTGTTGGTTTGGAAAAGATTTCATGTTTAACAAGCCAGTTATAAGATCTTCTTCAATAGTCTGATTTCAAGAATAGCGTTTATTTTATAACTTTACTATAATGTGACAAGGTTTTTTTTTTCTTTAAAGAAATTTAGCTTTCTTAATAATTCAATGTATACTGCAATTTTTTGATGAAAGCATCGTCTGTTAACAACATTTTTTTTAATTCGTATAATCTCATACGCGTTCCGTCCTTGCGGAATTGGGCATTGCCAGCGATAATTTTGGTAAAAACAGTTAAATGTTGGTCGGGAACAGCTCTAAATACACTTTTGTAGAACAAACTCTGTTGAGGTTCAACATTGCTCCTATTATTTTTGTAAACTATCCATCGTTTTTGAAATGGTGGAACCTACCACAGCAGATCGGGTTCTACAAAAGTGCATTTACAGCTGTTCCCGACAAACATGTAACTGTTTCTACCAGAACTCTCAATGACAATACCCGATTCCATAAGGGGGAAACAGGTCTGAGATTATATGAATTAAAAAACAGTTGTTAAGAAACGGTGTTTTCACATACAAACATTTAACAAGCAATTGCGGAAGAATGACCAGTAACCAATGTATAACACAATTATTCGTAATTACCTTCACATTTACGAAACAGAGAAGTGTATAAGTGTAAAAATTTTGTTGTAAATCGTAAAGCTTCAATTTCTGTTTCCTTACAAAAAATCATGATACTGTTAACCACCACGTAGATACAGCGAAGTAACATTTAAATGCTCAGTAAGCTACAACAAAAACGTCCGCTCTCCTTAAACTGAAATCTGGATTTACATTGGTGTATTGGCCTTTCTATCACGCAAAAACATTATCTGCTAAAAGAATAAATTAGTATTTCTTAACTTCAGCCAAAATGGGACGCTAAATCGATTGAAAACTTGACCGAACGTGAGGACACGGAAAAAAAGACACACCTACAAAAATGAAGCTCCTTGTTTTGAATATGTTTCCTCTTTCACTCCGTCCAGGAAATCCTTACAGACTGAAGCTGCGTAAAGGTAACTGCCTGAATTTCAAATCATGAACTGAACTTAAGAGAACCTTTGCATTTGCTAGCTTGCATTGTCATTACTTTCAAAGACTATTGCTTTTTTTATTTTGTTGCTTGAGCCAATTGTGTAGCTGCGTTGAAGAGTCGTTAACGTGTCCCTTCTCCTTCAAGTCGTTAAGTTTTATCTGTCGTAGAAGAGTATAGACGTACAAACACACGGACTTGACATCAAGAACTACGCATAGCAATTGTGAGGGTATGAAAGAGGCAACACAACAGACCAAACATCATAAATGAATGTAATTTTTCTCGGCGTTGTTTATTTATAAACGTTTCTCGGGAAACAAACCGAGTAATATTGTTATTAATGCAGACTTCAAGACTTGCAACTGCACCTGAAGATGGCGACGGAGAATAAAGTCGCCGAAATGTTATGCATTAATAACAATATTACTCGGTTTGTTTCCCGAGAAACGTTTATATATATATATATATATATATATAAAAATAGACCAAACATTGTCGCGCTTAAGAGAATTCCGACAACTCTTTCCTTTAGCTTCATTAGGTTTTATATAATAAGATGTTTACAGCTGATCAGTTTGTTCACTGCATGTAATTAATAAGACCGTACTAAACATAACCTTGTTAATACGTGGATCCTATTTCTCATAACGTTTTCAGGAAATCCCGCCTCTAATGACCTCAATGTCGACAAGGTGTAAAGCCATAAGTAAAAAAAAAAAAGTATATGTAGAGACGTGTGGAAGTGGCTGATTGGTAGGCAGGACACATTTCCTAAAATTTTTGAGTTCACTCTGCCCATTTTCATTGTTGGTATACGCTACAGGTCCTAACTTAAAAAAATGGCCCTCGTTATTAATGATAGGCAAACTTTACGCTAGCAATAGAGACACCAAATTACATTTTTATCTGGTATACATCTCATGTCACTGAAGCAGAATAAACAAGAAAAGGAATTTCTAAGAAATGTTACTAACAGAACACAACGTTTCAACTGTATTTCCTGTAGACAACATCAGGTGATAGAGATATACTGTAAGCAGGTAGATAAAATTGCTGTATAACATAAGTAACATTCGGTGGTTAAGATTTCTTATAAATTACACTGTTCTAAGAAATAGGAATTTGGTAGTGATTGTAAGACTGCATTAACATTCCTGTTCATAGTGAAACGAAAACAGCAGTCGAAGTGGTTACGTGTCTCATAAAGTTGACTTTGTAGCAGCGTCTTCGGTCAGATGAGTTTAATTCTAATGAAAGTAAACGAGACCTTTACCTAGGCCTCCGTCCACGTCCGAGTCCTACAAATAGAATATTTACTATTTTTTTTAAACCCAGAAGGCATGAATTATGAAACAGATAACTGAGCCAAAAAATACACGTTAGCAAAATTTACAGTTATATATTATAAGTGCTTAAAAGATTCCCGTCTGTATGAAACGAATGTTGGAACTGATAGCAGAGCCTATTGATGTGTAATATATCGAATAATTGTGAATATCCATGTCTACTCTTCTTTTTCTGTCAGGGAATCATGAAAAACGCATATATTGGTAAATTGAAATCTTGTTCACATCGACAAACGGTAATTAGTTTATACGAAGTAAGTTTATTGATAATATAAAGTTTAATCATACTAGTAACTACTATCTTTATTAAAATCATTATTATTATTTAATTATTCCAGATTACAATGCTGCAAAAATCAGTGGAATATTGCGACCTTAAACAAGTTAGGCAAAAATCTTTCAACAGTATTTTCAGGCAACAAGTTTAATAACTTTTGTACACCCACAAAAGAAGTTATTTTCCTAGAGTGTGTCAGTTGAAATACTGACAGTGGCTCGAGTATGTAGAACTAAACAAATTGCGCCCCTGCGAGGAATTATGCTTTTAATAGCTCGGCGTAAAGTTTCCCGAAGCCGCCAGCGGGTCGCTCCGTAGATAAGGCACGACTCAGACAAGAAGCGATCGATAGCATTCTCAGTACAGCATACCGCTACATATTGGTTTTAGTTTAGAGCCAACGTCGGATGAGTGGGCTTCCAGCATCAGATTTTGTTACGAAATTATCAATGGCAGCCCCTTCAGATAGGCAACCAAAGAAACAGATTTTTCGTCCGTGTAACTTTCGGCGGAGCAAACGTACAATACGATATTGGTTTAATACTTTGACTTCTTCCGCTTGAAGCAGCTCTGTTGGTGAAGCTAAGCAATAAAGTAACTATCATCTGTTGGTTTTTGCTAGCAATTCAATTTCATTTTAATACCAACATTTTCCTGCTGCTCCAAATGCGCGGACTATGGGTTGGGTAACAATGCGTTTGCATTTTTTCCCCCTACTAGCAAAGCATAAACGTCTGTAATGTAATATCTTTGTAACCTATACAATAAATTAAATTCCATAACTTTATTGGAATGTTAATCTTTGAAGTAGTGGATTGATTAACATTTTACGTTTATTATAACGTACTATATTCCATAAAATTGAAGAAATAATAACAAAAGTGTCATAGTCGAAAAAAAAATATCAACAGAATCCAAAGGGTGAAATGTTTGTGTTGTAACATGATCTTTGGCGCGTATCTGATGGAGGAGTGTTCATCTGGATGCAGTGTGATCCATGGGGCCTATCCGTTCTCTCTAGGAACGAGTTATCATCCCTTAGATGTCATTTCTTAACCGACCAACCGGTCAATTAGTCTCTTAACGCAAATTTTAAGCTATACATAAGCTTTCATTTGCAGCCATGAAGATAAACTAGAGAACAACATTTCTTTCAGTTTCCTGTTCAACTCCTACTCCAATTATTTTACCAAATTTTACGTTACAATCGTGTTAAGGTTGGTAAGAATTGAAGTAGCGCGCATTTACAAAATTTCTGAATCACAGGGTTCAGATATTATGAGGATGTTAAAGTCGAACGGAAATACTGGGGGGCAAATGAGTAATTTCATAATGGTTTGAAAATTCAAGCAGAAGGTATAGAACCCTAAAAATCACAGTTATCATTCATCAAACACTCAAATTATAGCAAAATGACTAGAGCCGACTTAATAATTTTAGCATCACGGGAACAGATTCATCTGTCACGTGACGCTCGGCGATTCCAGTTACAGAGCTGTTACTTCCGGCCTCCCACGAGATTGCAGCGCTCGCTTATACTCGCCTACAATCAATGAGACTTCCTCTCACGCTCGATATTTAACGATGCTGCCAGGAATTTCAATTACGAGGAACCGAAATAATACTAATGAATCTTTACTATTAGAATCTCCAATAAACCGTTTTATAGCCCACTAGCTTACCCGGCAATGCTTCACTATTGCTGGACTTGAGTAGTCACATAGATTAAATGAAAAAAATATTTACATATAAATTTTAAACTGCTGTTTCATTCATTTTCAGTTGGAAAGGGTGAGAGGGGATGCGCTTTGGAAAACATTTGCAGGCAGTATTTTTCTGTTTGTTTCAAAGTATAAGTGAGCAAATTCCCATTGAAATCTGATGAAATATGTGGTTTTGTCTAAATTATGGGGAGGAGGGGTGGGTTTTTTTAATTATTTTTTTTTGACAGGAACCTTCTGTCATCCCTTCGACAACTCACCAAAGCTTCACCGTAATCGGACGAACGGTTTGCGGGTTTGTTTAAATTATGGGGTGTTATGAGGAAGAGGGGGTAATTAAGGTGGTATAAAGAGAGGAGAGGGATTGGGTTTTTGTGAAATTAATGTGTACAGTATTTCTCCCTCTTTTTTAAAATGTAAGTGTACAAATTCATATCTAAATCGGATAAAAAATGTCGTTTGCCTAAATTATGGGGTGAAAACGTAATGGGGTTGGAAAGGGGGACAGGGGATGAATATTCGGAAACCATACGTAGGCAGTATTTTTCTGTTTGTTTTAAAATATAAGTGTACAAATTCTTATCTAAATCAGATAAAAAATGTGGTTTGCCTAAATTATGGGGTGAAAAAATTATGGGGGTGGAAAGGGGGCGAGGGGATTAATATTCGGAAACCGTATGTAGGCAGTATTTTTATGTTTGTTTTAAAGTATAAGTGTACAAATTCCTATCTAAATCGGATAAAAAATGTGGTTTTGCATAAATTATGGGGTGTTACGGGGAATAGGGGGTGACTTTTTGGGAATTTTTTTTCACTGGAACCTTCGCAGACGCTCACTCGAAAACACTCCAAAGTTTCATTGCAATCTGATAAATGGTATAGGAATGCATAGAAGACGAACAAACCCACAAACATTGATTTTTATATATAAGATAAGCTTTAGTAACTACCTTAATGTTTACTAATACAAACTACTTTTAATTAATATTAATTCCTTTCTCCGATACCAAATTTCCTAAAAAGCATTCTGTATGATATTAAGTTCAATAGTAAGTAAGACCAGTGTATCTTTGGAAGTGTGTCAGTTATCAACTTTAAGGTATTGAAACTAGACACAGACAAAAGCGAAAAGGAATTTCTGCAAAAGGTCCGAGTCTGTTTATCTGAGGCGTAAATATCGCTTCCAAACCATACAAGGCTTGTCGGAGTTTATTTGCCAACAGACGAACACAAAATCAGTTCAATATAGGTGTTACGTCGTATTTCATAAATCTAGCGTGCTGCACTCAGACGAATGATGTTTCGAAGCACATAGAAAAAACGTAGGCCAAATTCTTGTGATAATTGCCCGGACGATTAGAGGAACTTAAAAAGGGCACCGCAGATATAGTTTTTATCTTCGTGTGTCTTTAAAATGCTGGCCCTTTTACTCATAATTTGTCTTTAACTTGTACCAAAGACATGGGATAGGATGCAAATATCCAGATGGCGGTAACCGCGAAAGAAAAAAACTAAATGTATCGCGCAGTATCGTGGCTTTCATTTGCACTCTCACGAGTCACGTGAAAGGTCTTCTGACGTGATTATGGGCGCACGACACAAATTAATGGACATAGTAGTTGGCGCTAAACGCATTTGGCAATCGGTTTCGGAAATTTTACGTGAATTTCCATTCCTCGATCCACAGTGTCAAAAGTGTGCCGTGAACTTGTAATTTCCAGAATTACCTCCCGCCACGGACAACACAGTGCCTGACCACGACTACTTAATGACAGAGAACCGCGAGGTCTGCGTCGAAGTGTCAGTGTTAACAGACAGGCAACACCGGGTTGCAGAACAGCAGCTTGCAATGTGGGACGTACAACCTACGTGTCCGTTCGAACAGTGTAGTGAAATTTGACGTTGACGGGATATGGCAGCAGAAGACCGACAAAAACGTCTTTTTTTTCCTTACTGCTTTACGCCTCGTCGAGGGCTAAGGTCATTAGAGGCGAGATGGGACTGGGGACAAGGAACGGGAAGGAATTCGGCCATGGTATTTTTGAAGGAAGTATCCCGGCATTCGCCTGGAGAGATTTGGCGAAACCAAGGAAAACCCAAATCTAGATGCTTGAACAGCAATTCGAACCCGCGTCCTCCCGAATGCGAGGCCAGAACGTTAACCGTTCACCCACCACGCTCGGTAAAAAAATGTCTTTGCTAACAAAACGCTATAGGCTGTAGCGCCTCTCATAGACTCGTAAACATATCGGTTTGACACTAGATTACTGGGGAAAAAAAGTTGACATGTCAAATGAATCACAATTTCAGCTGCAAGGAGCTGATGGTAAGGTTCGTGTGTCGCTCAGATCCCGCAAGACCATGGACCAAAATTGTCAGGAAAGCACTGTGCAAGCTGCTGGTGGCTCCAGTTTAGTGTGAGCTGTGTTGGTATGTCATGAAATGGAACCTACGATCAAACTGAACTGACAGTTGACTAGAAATTGTCATGTGCAGCTACGTGGAGACCATTTTCACCCATTTATGGTCTACACCTACCGTAACAAAGATTGACTCTTCAAAGAAGACAATGCGTCTAGTTATCAGGCTAAAATCGTTCAAGATTGATTTGAAGAACACTCTTGACAGTTCCAGCAAATGATTTTACTACTCAGATTGCCAGACATGAATTCAATCGAACATATAATTGCGCAGGCTTCCGCGGTCGTCGTATTATCTTGGTGCTCCGGGTTGAGCCATGTCGATTTGTTAATGCCTAACGTTTCGACCACCATGCTGTGGTCTTCAACAGAGGACCCTTATGAAGCCCACAGCATGATGGCCGAAACGTTAGGCATTAACAAATCGACGCGGCTCCACCCGGAGAACCAAGATAATATCTGGAACATGATCGAAATATCAGTTCTTGCACAACGTCCTCGCCTTAAACACATTTGGAATTAAGAACAGCTTTAGATGAAGTATGGCTGAATATTTCTTCCAGGGACTTCCTACAACTTGTTGAATCAATGCAACGTCTAGTTGCTGCACTTAGCTGGATACAAGGGAATCCAGCACGATGTCAGGAGGTATTCCATGACTTTTGGCACTTCAGTGTATTTACAATAAGATTCACTTCTTTCATTACTTCTGATATAATAAACATATTATACGATTTATTTGTTATAACCGTTTCTTTCCTAGGAGCTAGACTGTTATCTTATTCCAGCTAATTACATCATGTCTTGTACACTTAGAATCGTTATTTAACGTAATATCGATAACTAGATATCATCTGCATCGCTCAATACCAATATCAAACTTGTAAAAATAATTTTGGTTTAGTATTTACACATGAAGAATTAAAAACTTTTTACAATTTATAAATGATTTTTATCTTTATAAATCATTGTATAACTACGAAATTATAATATTCCTTTCGCTTACTACTCAGCTGCTTAGTTATTGTACATTTTTTTCAACAAGTGCTAGAAATATTTCTGCTGTCATTTGCATACTAAACTTGTGGGAAACGCCTTACAGTGAATGAGTGCGCTGTAATTTAATTCTCAGATTTTATAAATACCGTAAAACTTTTGTCGGACAATTCTCCCCCAGTTGAAAGCGCAGTCATTAAATATAACTTTGAAATTTTTTTTCCAGTTTCGTGTATAGTTCAGGTTTTGTTCCAAAGATACAAAATTTAAGTTAAATAACGGGAAAACTTTTTCTAAAAGTCTTTGGCAGTTAACTTTTAATATTATCGAAAAACATTTAACTGCAAGGTGTAAAACTTGAATATGTATTAAGCTGTGTATGTATCATTTTTTTATGTAAAAGTTTAGCAGTTTCCACTTTGATCTGTTATTCTGAGCGTGTGCGAGCTGACCTTGCTTCCTTCAACAGGATTACAGCATTTAAATTGTTTCTGAACTAAAAAGGGCGGTATTTCAGGTCAGTTTATCTTTCTATTTTTTAAATTCCTGGAAAGTGGCAGACATGTGAGGAATGAAAATCTCGATCAACGATTTTCCTGCGGTCACGAACAGGATGGGTAAACCATGGCAACCACTAACTTAAAACTGGATAATGCATAACATACGAGAAAACTTATTCATCACTGCTGATTCAATACATTGACTTAATAAGTGCATCAAAGGCTGTCGAAAGACAAAACTGCGTTAAATTACGAGAAACAAGTATTTGAATTTGAATCGAATTGTTATGGAGCGCATGCTCCTGTGGCAACTCGCCTAGTCATATAATTAACCCTTTCTTATATTTTATTATTATTATCTTATATACATTGAGTGTTAAATTCCTCCACCAATCTTATTTAGCCATTTACAAATTTTAACCTTAAATTCCTTCAGTGTTTTTGATAAATTATTCATCACTTCCATTGATAACTTATTCTAATCCCAGAGTCCCTTCCCCACAAAAGAAAATTTCACCACCCCCTTAGGCATGAAATCGTGTGCCGGCTTGTGCTCATGGTCATCTTTTCCTTTCTATGCACTGTTCCTAATTTTCTGACCAATACACCTTCCAGGCCTATCACCAACATACGCCTTGTACACTCCTCATACTCTCTTCACCTTCCTCCTGTCTTCTAGTGACTCCCAATCTAACTCCTTTTTTCATATTAGTTACTGACTCGGTCCTGCGGTAATTACAATACATTAAGTATAGTTTTGAAATTGTCACCCATATGCGTCACACACATACGATTATTGCAACAGAATCTTACAAGGTGACCCTTCACTGAAACGTCATCGAATAACTTTTTCTCTACTTATGCTGATATGAAGACTAGAAGGACCCTCTAATCGGAATGCGTTTTACTGGTTTCTCTCTGCGTCCGGGTTAGATTTGATGGCACTGAAAAACATGTCCCACCAAAGAGTACTACTTTCATATTTTGTTATGTTTAAATTATGATAGCTAGAATCTTTCAAAACTGAAGCAAGTGGAAAGGAATTTCTTTTTGTAGATGTTAGTAACCATCATTCTGGAATAAGACTAAAGTCATGATTCTAACCTCATTTTTAGGAAACTTTTTTTCCGTGCCACTCCTATCTTGTTTGAATGCCCCGAATGAAACACGGTCACATCAAATTACGGAAAATAAAAGAGTAAAACGATCTCCCAGGAATTGAAGTACCGACTAGTGTAGCGCACAGGTAAATAATTTATTGCCTCTTTAACCGGGTCACAATGTCCGCGTTCGATCATACATTCCTTTCGGGAACTAAGGAATGTGAAGGCAGTTCCTTGAAAATGAAGAAAGGTTTTAGGCATATTCTTAAAAAATAAAGTTCTGTTTTACACTCTAATAGCTTCATATCAATTATCGGTGTATAAAAAAAGATTAGAGTAAGCGACATTTCAAACGAAATTTTTTTTAAAAAATATAATGTTTCGATGTCAGTACATGACATAGTAAATATTAATGGCCGAATTTATGATAATTAGATGTAAAATAGTCACTTTGTTAGTAGGTTTCGAGCCGTATTGCCTACTTAATACGAACATAGCAAAGCTCCAAGCAAGAATGCATACTACTATAGTGGTAGTATAGTATTCTAGATCAAGCAAAGATTTAATACACCGTTTAAAGCGAGCACATTTCTCGGTGAAGATGGCATGTTAAAAAGTGAGGTGCCCAAATTCGAATTTAGCCTCCAATAAAGAATCACCGAATTTGATCTAAATTATTGAAAAAAAAAATTATATAGTCTTGCGACCTGGTGAAGATTAACCGCGTATTCCTCGTCTATCGTAGAATCCGAACCATTAACGCACCCATAAGAACAAAGGAAAGCATTCTTCAATATTTGATTTGCCGCGTGACGAAAAAATGTACTGGCCGATTTTAGTGAAACCTGTAAACTGCAGGGAAGTAATATCAATTGCTGAAACAAATAATTTTCTGATGCCAATAGTTCTGGTCACGCTTTACCTTGTCTTACAGTGATGGCTGACCTGTACGTGTTGACGCTACGGTAGTGAGCGCAATCCGACAGACTGCATTGCTGAGCGACATAGCAGACAAATGTCAAGCGTGATGGTTTGATGCGCCATACGCTATAATATTCGATCTCGCCTCCTACGAATTGAGGGCAATCTGAACAGCAGGCAGCTCCACCTACCATATTTCAGCAGGACAATGCACGCCCACATGTGGCGAGGAATGTGCAAGCCTTCTTCGAAGAACGCGGGTACCACTGCTTTTCTGGCCTGTTCGTCCACCTAACATGTCTGGGATGTGGTCGGTCGGCAACTTGTTCGTTCTGGTCCTCCTGGAACCACTTTTTTTCTTTTCTTTTTTTTTTTACAAATTTCATTCCTCTCAGGTAAAGCCTGGGAGGCGGGATGCTGGAGGATCTCAAGGATCCTTTTCAGCCTACTAACCTAAAGAGAGGGAGGGGGATGGAAGTCGGCCGTAACCTAGTAGGGAACCATCCCAGCATTCGCCTATATTGACTGAGGAAAATCACTGAAAACCCCCGTCAGGATGGCCGAACCGGGTTTAATCCCGGTCCTCCCGAATGACAGGTAGGACGGTGAAATCGCCTCCCTCATACCTCGGAGTGGAACCACTGCTAATATTTTGTCAAAGCGCCGACAAAACTCAGCAGCATATCCAGGCTCTCGTTGGTTCCATGACACGTCTAGTTCTGATTGCAGCACGTGGCAACTTCACATGGTCAAAGTGCGTGTACAGTTCTGTAATTGTAATCAATTGTGTATTGTTATGCCCCTAATCTGTGGAATAATTTTCATTATGACCACATTTCTCCTTCTCGGTTTTGTAATTTTCACAAGCGATACAAATAGTATAAACGAGATGGCGTGATGGGAATAAACCGGCACTCGACGTCAGGAAATAGCGAAAACGATAATTTGTTGCCTCAACTGAAACGTCAATAGCACTAGTACATTTAAAAGGAATCTATACAGTAAAATAACAGTACGTGCATTAGTTTTACCATAATAGTTTTGGACCAACAATAAACTGTCATTCAAGTTAGTATCATTTGCCGTTGCACAGCTCAATTCACATTTATCTTTGTGGAAATTGTACATATTTAAATTTGATTGTTGACATAGTATAAAGTTTTCTGTTTAAATTACTGATTAATTTCAGCGGCGACTGTATAGTTACCGTCACGTTCACAGAATGCAGTAGGCCTTCTCCACACACTAAACAGCGGGTCTCGTGAGAATAGCAGGCAAGGCCGCCAGACAATATTGCGCAATAGACTCCGCGACGAGTCGATCGATGACACAGAAGGAAGCGGCTAACCTGATTTATGTCCACAAAAATTCCTCGGTGGTATTCCCTAAAATAGTGATAACTCGGTCTAGACCAAGGCTGCCCAACAAATTTTGGAGGTCGGCCACAATTTCAATTAAGTTAGTCTGCGGACCTCATAATACTTGGCTATAGTTAAAACAGATATTTAAATATAACAAAGATATAAATAGCACAGTTTAATTACAATAAAAAAATAAAAAACGTCAATGAGACCGTTGCAGAGATTTTTGAAGTAGAATATTCTAGACCGCTGCTGCTGACGGGCAAATTCAAATGCGCTGGCGGGACACTTCGTGGCCCGAGGGCCAGGGTTGGGCAGCCTTGATCTAGTGTGTCCCAGCATCACGTGACATGACAGTCTTCAACGTCTGTCGTCCGTTTGCCAATTCTTGGGATAAGGGGCTTCGGCCTTTATTCATTTCTTTCCCCTGTCACTACGAGGTGCACAAGCCAGACAGCTAAATTTTCATACATAGCGCGATGACACCAGTCTACGCCAGAAGACATCATCATCATCATCCTTATCCTTAGCAGCTTCCGAACACTGGCCGGGTCTGCTTGGAGCAAACGCTTCTCCAATGCTCCCTATCCATCCATCCACCATCTCACTTCTTATATTTTCATCTAGTTTCCTCCTTTTTCTTCGACATATTTTTTATGCATTTCATCCATTCATTCCTTGGACTTATTCTGGGCCTCTTTGCTTCGGTATCTTCTCTCCCATTCTCTTCACATATGTAACGTTCCCACCCCTCCTTCTAATTAATTTCCGGCTAATTTATTAATGTTTTAAGTATCGGACCTCTTAGCCGAAGAGTGACTGCATTCACTCCGTCATTTAATCCAGGTAAATGAGGTGGAACAATTACAAAGAAAAATAAAATTTAGTTAGATACACCACACTGATTTGAGTTATATTCTGATAAATTGTACACTCTGACACACTATAGGTTTTCTGTTCAAACACATATATTGAATCCACTAATCAACGTCTCGATAAGACAATTACAACTTCCTTCTTCATATACTTAATTTACTTTACAAACTGTGAGCGAGAGTGATGTATGGCAGATATCCAGAGAGAGAGAGGGAGAGAGACAGAACATAATATGGGCTTACATCATGATCCCTCGTGGAGCGACATCACGTGCTACCACCGCGTAGCACTGGACAAAAACTGGTCAAGACTGAGGGCCCCTGGTCCCATTGTGAGGCCTTTTATAATATCCACATAACGGTATTCGGGTGGACTGATCTTCTTCTGGGGGGAGTACTGCCAACATTGGATTCTTACTTTCCCATTTGGCGAAAGGACCATCTCTGCCAAATGGGAGGGAACACAAGAGTTCCACCGATGTTACCCCACCGGAGAGGTAGCTTTTGTGTTTGTAGGGTGGCTACAATACTATCCTATCCCCGCCAAACTCTGGGCGGAAGCAAGGTGTCCGAACTCATCCCACATGGCTTAGCCGCCATGACAGTATCTGTAGCCACTTGAAAATCTTAGACTAAAAAATACTCTCCGCCTCACTCTCGCTACCTAATTGAAATTACTTAATCCTAACCTGATTCTAATTAAATACTACGTCTTAAAGTTCCTAATCATGACTTCAAATGTCTTGTGACATCACACATAACCAGATCACTGTGACCTTGATTTCTCTATTCTTTATTGTAACTTTTCCTCCTTGATAATCTCCCTTATTTTTTTATTCTTTAGTCTGCCTCTTGTTATAACTCCTTCTCCAATTGGCCATCGCAGTTCCTGCTGCTTCGGAGTCAAGATTGAGATCCAAATACACCGGCGCACGTCTCCATTTTGTCAGCGGGAAAACCGCAAAGCGCAGGGTTTCTTTCCACACGCTTAGTGTATCGCCATCCCACTAAACAACCAGAGGATTATCTTTACTAGAACAGTCCAGAGGTTTCAGCTAGCCAATTACAAATGGTATCTACCCCTTCCATGATGAAAGAGTTTACCTGAAGGCAAAGTGCGCCTTCCCAAGTCAGTCCTTAACCACCTGCTGACTAGCCAACATCTTCAAGGCTCCACGTACTCGTTTCAAGTTCGAGCTTTTCAGTGCCCAGAGCCATTAGTATGCTGTTATTGAGGTATTACAGTAATCTGCTTATCAACATGTCTATGCATTCTTTATTAACCTTTGAACATTAATCTTATTTCTTATGAAGCGTACGTGTGCATTTTCCATCAAATGTTTACGTAATAAAAATAAGTATTTCATTTCAGTGAGCTTTTTACCATTTTGTAACGTAGAGAAGTATGACATGATTTTAAAAAAGTGTTCCTAGTGTCAGTCATTGTATGCAATACTTGCCTGCTTAAAAATGCAACCGGCGAATATTCACCGACTAGTAGTTCACACCGAATTCCCATAGTAATGCTATTATTTTAGCCGCAGGTACAGGCGGCACTTCCATACATTCCTTTTTTGTTCTGAATGCACGGAATCAATGCAAATATATAAGGTTCTAAGGTTTAACATAAAACATGTTTCAGTTAATGGAAATCAAACTTTACTTACACATTAAAACATTATGAAATAAATTTACACTTGACGTTAGAAGTATCTAAAGTTACTTGCATTAGAAGTAAAATCAAATACAGTATTTCAGAAACTGATATCAAAACTCTTGACACAAAAGAGCTTCCGACACATTTTAGTACATTATCTTCACAAGCAGCCCAGCATTTGGGTGGTACCGAGCGTGGTGGGTGAACGGTTAACGTTCTGGCCACGCATTCGGGAAGACGCCGGTTCGAATCCCCGTCCGGGCATCCAGATTTGGGTTTTCCATGGTTTCCAAAATCACTCCAGGTGAATGAAGGGATGCTTCCTTGAAAAGGCCATGGCCGAATTCCTTCCCGTTCGTTGTCCCCACTCCCATCCCGCCTCTAATGACCTCGACATCGACAAGGCGTAAAGCCATAAGAAAAAAAAAATATATGGATGGTAGGGCGTCTGCTTTCAGAAGTAAAGGTCTCCAGTTCAGATATATTTCCTGGATGGGCTGGAGTGTTCTAAAGATTCTCTTCTGATCTTGTAGCGTGGAAAGCCAGATTTGTAAATGTGATTGCTGTGTGGTTCGGATTTCGCGTCAAACTGTACGTAAGATACGAAAGCAATTGGTTACTCACATAATGGTTTTGTAAACCTGCTTCTGTAATGTCGAACCAATCTTTGATTTTTCGACTAAATACTTTCGAGAGGACGCAGGTTCGAATCCCCATCTGGCCATCCAGATTTCCATGGTTTCTCGAAATCAGTCAATGCGAATGCCAGGATGCTTCCTTCAAGAATACATGGCCGTCTTCCTTCCCTTACCCCGCCTCTAATCAGCTCGGCAGCGACGAGGGAAAGAAACAAGACATGGAGAAAAGTTTGCTTGGCTCACTTCGAAATATAAAAACTTGCAGAAGTCTGTAACAACTTAAGCCAAACAATGCAGCGCTCATTTTGAAATGTGATCAAAGGTAACATTTTGTTGTGTAATGGACGCTTCTTCGGAACTTGAAGGGTGTTGTAATGTAATTGACAGTGTGTCAAAAAAAAAAAGAGTTATATTTAACCACCATGTTCTTATTTATGAAATAACTTGTCGCATCAAGATCGTAGGGAAAATAAGTGAGTACTTTGGTAAAAATACTAAACATCTCCAAGATAAGATGATAGTAAGCCACTTCCGTTATATTTTCGTATTTCCCCAAATGTTGCTCCACAATTTTTCCACAATGTACTTATGAATTTTTAACGATATTACTTTGCGATCACTTCTATTGACGTTTAGCCGAAGGTAGCAAAGTTAATGATTCATTGTTTTCAGACAGGCAGTGGTCCGTTTGAAAGAGAAAATGATGGTTTGGAGGTAAAGGAATTTTCATGTAGTGGGGAATAGGCGCTACCTGATGTCAGAATTAAAGAAGAAACCTTAACGCGAGATCTATGAAACAAGTTACTAAACGCGAAAAAAGCTTGTTGCATACATTCCCGGTAATTAGAAGTTATTTAATGGACATGAAAGTGCTTTTGCCTCGGAACACGAAAGCTGTGAAACACGCACAGCTGTGCAAGTTGATACCTAATGTTGCTTTCTCATTAAGGATTTTTCGTACATAGCGACATGAAGTGTTCTTGGTTGATAGACTGAAAAATACTACGACTTTTGGAAAACGGAGAACATGGTTTCAAAATCAGTACCAAGACCCCAGTTCGATATCATAACATATACTTTTTTTGTCTACTGTATTAGCGACGATAGTGTATTGGAATTTTAAGAATATCTTGCCCTTAATACGGTCCTAATTCGCATAGATATGACATCCAAAGAGGTTCTGGAAATGAGACGCAGTAATAACAACTTTGTCCAGATCATTTCAGACAAGTTCAACAAGATTAGATCTCTGGGGTTAACAAGGAACATTTAAATATATAAATAAATAATCCTCAAAACATTCTGCATGAATGCTTGTTTTTTTCCAACGGCTTATAAGAATGCTGAAATTTAAGTGGACGGGTATAGTACGAAATGAACTTGTTTTGGAGATGAGGGTGTGTGAGGAGAGAATTTTTTGAAACAGTCTTACAGAAAGAAGAGACAGGATGATGAATAAAATTATAAGGCATGCAGGATTGGTTAATTTGACTGACAAGCAAATAATTTTACTGCAACACAGTGACTCTGATGATGTTTTAATTTACGCTGTGCGTGACGCGTTTCGAGAAGTGATTCTCATTTTCAAACGCAATATTAGTACATTTTTCATGCATTTGTAATGTTCAAAGTGCTTGGGTCACATATTAAAAATGCACTAAAAATATACTAATATTGTGTTTGAAAATGAGAATCACTTCTCGAAACGCGTCACGCACAGCGTAAATTAAAACATCATCAAAGTAACTGTGTTGCAGTAAAATTATTTGCTTACCAGTCAATTGAAAACAGTTTCAGACTTTCATTAGTCCATTTATTAGCCTATGGATAAAGATTGGTTAATTTGTTAGTAGATGTAACAGTCGAAGTCAAGAACTGCAGAGGTAGACAAAGATTAAAATATATGAACCAGATAATTGAGGACATAGGTTTAAGTGGTATATTGAGATGAAGAGCTTAGCGTAAGATCGTAGGAGATGGAGGATTGCATCAAACCAGTTGAAAGACTGCTGACAGCAAAACAAAAATTGCACTGCTGAAAGAAACATCATCATATATATTATTTCTATAAGGTATATTTTGTCACAAGCCTGTATCTGTCTTCGTATTTAACCGAAATCAATGAATGAGGTATCATTTTAAAGCTTATGGTCTTCACTTTGTCCACATCATATTTTAGGAAATAAGGTTTTCGGAATTTGACCCTTAAAGGGCGAAAATGAAAAATATTTCTAAAATGCTGTTTTCTGTGTTACGAGTCATTTATCTCCCTGGATACCTATCTGAAATCGTTTAATGGAGTATCATTTTAAAGATTAAGATCTCCGCTTTAGTGACGTCATATATTAAGACAGACATTTTTCGGAATTCGACCCTTAAAGGGTAAAAATATCAATATTTATGAAATTCGTTTTTGTGTCACGAGTGATTTATCTCCCTTAATATCTAACCGATATAGATAAATGAGGTATCATATTAAATACTAAGGTATCCGCCGTGGTAAAATTATATTTTAAGAAAGGAATTTTTCATAATTCAACCCTTAAAGGGCAAAAATGTCAATTTTTCTAAAATGCTTTTTTTGTGTCTCGAGCCACTTATCTCCCTTGATATCTATCAAAAATCGATAAATCAAGTAAGATTATGAGGAATAACGCCTCAGCTTTGGTGACATCATATTTTAAGAAAGAAGTTTTTGGAATTCAACCCTTACAGGGAAAAAGTATACATGGTTGTACAACGCATTTTTGTGTCACGAGCTATTTATCTGTCTTGATATCTAACCGAAATAGGTAAATGAGATATCATATTAAAGACAAAGGTTTCCGCCGTGGTAACGTTATATTTTAAGAAAGGAATTTTTTGTAATTCAACCCTTAAAGGTCAAAATGTCAATATTTCTAAAATATGTTTTTTGTGTTTCGAGCCATTTATATCCCTGGATTTCTAACCAAAATCGATAAATGAAGTAGGAGTATGAAGAGTAATTACTCAGCTTTGGTGACATCATATTCAACCTCTATTCATCGCATTTTATTAGCGAAATTTTCGCACGGGTAGTCTAGTTAAGGAATAATTTCCGATCATCAAGGAGTTGCATTTGGTTAACAGTGATGTTTAGAAACGCTGCAGCAATCAGACGTATAAGAGGGACATACATGCCAGAAAGACCTCCTTCACTCCGGCACACGCTTCTCCGCTCATTGCAAATTTTTCTGCAGATATGATTTTGGTGAAGTTGTTAGGCTTCCATCGATACTACGCAACAGTAACCTGGACTTGGAAAATAAAGCAACTTCTTGTCGTAAACTTTCGCCGGTAGCCAGGGCCGCATTTAAGCATAGGCTGTAGCCTAGGGGCCCGCACCACAAAGGGGGGCCCGCACCACAAAGAGAGGGTCCCTCACCACAACCTACCACAGCCTGGGCAGGTAGTAGAGCTAAAAAAAAAAAAAAAAAAAAAAAAAAAAGGTCTCCCATAAATTTTTTAGGTGGAATTTCGAATATTTCGAAATTTAATCATCCAGCCACTGGCGACAGGGGGCCCGCACCACATGAATAGCCTAGGGGCACAGAGCCTAAAAGCGGCCCTGCCGGTAGCAGTCAAAGCAGTTGTGCCTGGTTTAAAACAAGAGAAGTCTAAATGGAACGGTCGCATCTCTCCAAGTTAATCTCGCACGCGTTAACCAAATGATAACTAGCGTTCGTTCACACAGACATCCCGCAACAGCGAAGTCCGAATTCTCTGACAATGGAGTCACCTGGTTTATAAAATATCACCTTAAATCCCTAATTTTTATGAAGTACTAGATGCGAGTAAAATATGATGAATCGCGAGTCAGAATACAACCAAACTGAACAAAACGCACAGCATATCCATATCTCTGTTACATGTCGTAGTGCTATCTGGTGGTAATGTGATCATAACACCTGCGAAAATTTTGGCGAGTAAAATGTGTACATATGAATTGTAAGCAAAACACAAATCTTTCCTTAACAGGAAAAAAAAAAATATTCGAAAAGCTCCTTACTGTAGATAATACGAACAGTTTACCGATATCGCTGTGATACGTGCTGTTACAATGTAGCGGCAACGTAAAGAATCCTTATCGACGGCAGCAAGACGAGCGACTTGGCTGTGAACTGTCTGATACTCGTGACCCTAATAGTTAATGCTTTTGCCCTTTATGCAATGAATACCGGTAAATCCCTTTCGTAATTACAGCACAACTAGTATTACTAAAGCGAAGAAATATTCCACTTACCTTTTAGAGATTCGCGCTGCTTTTTTTAGATGTATTACTACCGACGTTTCGGCGCCCAACCTGGGGCCTTCATCAGGGCTGTATACAAGTGAAAACCGTCACAAGTGATACTTCACTTGTATACAGCCCTGATGAAGGCCCCAGGTTGTGCGCCGAAACGTCGGTAGTAATACATCGTAAAAAGCAGCGTGAATCCCGAAAAAGTAAGCGGAATATTTCATTAATATGACGCCTGGTAAAAGCGTAAAATGTTGTATAAAGCGAAGACCTTAATCTTTAAAATGAAACCTTTCGTTTAGGTGTGAACGAAGATAAGTGGCTCGTGACAGAAAACACCTTTTAGAAATAATAAATAGATTTAAGTTTATGAAGAGTAATAACTTTGTGACGCGGGGCTTAGAGATAAATTCCACATCTTTGGTTTACAAGATATGAGAAATAGTCGAGAGAAGAGCTCCGCATTCTATTATATTACTATTACATGTGCATTTATATTCTGCGATTCACAAATACGTTGGTGGAATAGGGTGCTCTCACATCTGTGCTCTCCAATACTTATCAGCACGATGGAAGAAAGAAGACATATAAGCATCACAGTGGCACCTTAAATGGTAAATTGACCATGCTTCCGCAGTTGCTTGCTACACAATTGTAAATGAAAACACCTTATTTCCCTGATTTTATCTCTCCTACAACTCAGATAAAATGGTGGATGAGGTATTTTTTACACAGTCGTAAACGAAATTGGATGTTCGCATGTTTGCAGTAAAATTGTCATCCGCTTGCCAGCCAATCCCACGATCGAATCGGTGACGCTTTCGTAAAGGTTATAGCAAGCGTTATAAAATGAACGGTTACACTTTCTCAATACTCTGCAGTACGAATCACACACGGCACAACGCTTCCTAGATGAGGCCGTACGAGACTTTAATACGCTATCTCCTTTGAATATGAGTTACATTGTATCAGAATCGTTCTACGAAATGCTATCTAGAATTAGCGTTTGTGTGCGGTTACTGAGTAATCAAGAAAATCAACCTTATCAACAAGGTGTACAGTTTACTTTGCTTTCATGTACAGGCGGTTTCTTTTGGTTCATTATGCGCATTACCTTGCACTTTTTCCAATTTGCCATTTATTGTAGGAATAGTGGCGAGATCGCGCTTAACTGCTAAACAGTCAGCTGTACCCTTCACTTTACTGTGGATAACTGCGTCATAAGAAAACAAACTGCTCTTAATGTTGTCTCCAAGATCATTTTTAAAAATTAAGGTTCCACCCGTTGTGACATCCAAACTGATAGAGGCTTCCCCTTCTGCTACGTCATACTGCGACGGACCAATTAGAAAATCCATTTGCCAATAAGACAGGCAATAAGATGGTTACAGTATGACCAACGTTTTTTTCCTTGTGGGAGAGGAAGCCCCCATACCACTAATCTGAAAGGCAGTTATGAACACGTTGCGAACGTTTAACTTTGGGGAAAAAAGTCTTTCAGTTCATCGGGATTTCAACCGCGATTGTTAAATTCGCAACAAATCTACGTACACAATCAACTGCAGACCCTCCGTACAAACAAAATATTTCCATATTTTTTGGTATTTACTAAAAAAATTGACAGTGATGCAGATATATGAAACAAAGATCTGAAATCGTTGCCTGTAGTATAAAAGCACTTTATACTATTTGACTGACCGAGCGTTGTGGGTGAGCGGTTAACTCTCTGGCCGCGTATTTGGAGAACCGGCACGCCGGTTCGAATCCCCGTCTGAGCAACCAGATTTGGGGTTTCCTTGGTTTCCCCAAATCAGTCCAGGCGAATGCCGGGACGCTTCCTTCAAAAGGCCATGGCCTAATTCCTTCCTGTTCCTTGTCCCCAGTCCCATCCGGCCTCTAATGACCTCAACGTCGACGAGGGGAAAAAAAAAAAGTATGTGAGAGCGCCGATTCTGTATGCTATTTAGAGGGCGTAGCAGAACAGGTGAGAGGTTCAGTATAGCCAGACCAGTCTGTTAAAGGAGTGACTTTCAAATGGCTTACGTTACGCTGGCATCACTACGGGGTTTTAAATCTGACTGTCTCATGAAACGGCATTCAGTCGGCAGCGGACGGTGGCTTAAAACATCTTTAAAAATTCTGTAAATGTTCTACGAACAAGAAAAAAACAAAAACTACGCAAATAAGAAATATACTTCTCCGTTTGTGTTGTATTTTACTAGTTACGAAAGTGACTAGCTAGGTTTTCTAGAAATACACACAGTTAAACTGTTGGTCCGTTTGTCAATAGTCTCCCGGAGTGATTTCTTTCTTTCGCTAACTTCGGCCACAAAATTGTATGAAACTTCAACAAAAACATCACAATCTTACAACTTCATTTCGTAAACAAGTTCCTTCAAAACTAAACTAAAAACATTCATATAGAGTATTTTCTTGCAGTTTCTTGTTAAAACGGACTCCACACAAACACTACTATTTTCTTAGGAAGTCAGTTTCCTTCTCCGTTACCATACACCGAAACAAAAACATAATTACAATAATTTCTTACTGCAGGGTACCATCTCTCAATCATGACACATATATAATTTATAAGTCATGAATTTTCTGACTGAATTACACGGAAATGAGGCCAAACTGTTAACATATTTAATTTACCAACAATTCAATATACCTTACAAGGGGCATCAAATTGTGTAAATAAATTGAAGTCAGGAATACGAATGTAAATATAATCGACGCCGAACAATGCAGAAGGGTTTGAAATACCAAAACGTTTAGTAAGTAACATAATAAATTTCGTCGTTTAGTTCCAAGTTTTTGTCCTCCTCCTGATACCTATTGCTGACGATTTGTATTCCCTGAAATAACAGTAGCAATTTATATGTCGGTAGTAGCCAAACCATGACATAGTCTAATCATGAATTTCTATATTTTGCTATGGGTTAAGGCTGAGGTCTGAAGTGGTATGTTCGTTGTTTTACTGTAGCCTAGCCTCTCTCGCCGACTAGCGGGAGTTTTGCTAATTGGATTGTATTCTACTCGTTGCAAAATTCTCCGCACAGAAGCAATTACCGCATTAGCTATGCATCGTTCAACACTTAGAGCTTCTAAACGCGTACTTTAGAGTCTGTTAGACAGAGGTTTTCTCCATTGTAGAAGAGACTGTACACTGAAATAAAATCATGGGTCGCTGGTTCGAGTCTGGAATAAGGTATTGGTAGTTTTAGCTAAGCGTTGACTTTTATCCTGATGTGTCTGAGCATTGATCAATAGTAGGTGACTGCAAATACTGATGTCACGAATGATCTTGATTTTTATTTAAAAAAATTAAGAGTGTTATGTTATTTTTCTACGTATAAGGTGCATCTTGGTAAAATGAAATATGTGTCCACTCATCACGTATCTAATCGTACATTTTAAATTTCATTCCCAGTGTATTTTATTGTTTCCGAAAATATCTTCTGTCTCAGATAACTTAAAAAATGCTAAAACTGGCCCATAATAGTAGATGAGAAGAATAATTGTTAGTTGAGGACGATTATAAACAAAAGATATATTTACAATCTTTTGTACTTACAGACAGACTTAGATGATGTCACATGGTTTTACGTCAACTCCTTTTTTTTTAAATTTCTTTCTGTCGTGTCGCCCAAACAGAGACTGCATTTGATTCATCGTAAGGAACAAAATATTTCCTCTGGAATCAGCTTTGCAGCAATACATTATGAACAATAACACAACGGGTAACAGTGAGATAAACCTTATGGCAGTTCAAGAATGATAACTTCTCTAATAAAGTCACCGTTTCATATGCATACAGGGGTATGTTCACAAAAACACAAATATTCTGCACTTCCTCATTCCATTCAATCATTAGCCGCCCCAGGCAGCGTAGTGGTAGCTAGCTTGGGGTGGTTTTAATTAAGTGTTGCGAACGTCTCATGACTTTTAGTTACATGAGAAAGAAAAATAATCACGTTGATATGAAATGTACACATTGAAATAAACTCAGTCACATTGAACTTGTTGTATGGCTAACATGGCCAAATACCAACTTGAATAATTCCTAATTGCCACGCTTTTGTTAAATACAACTTTTTTTTTCCCCTAAAATATGATGGCTACGAGGCCATACAGCCAGCACTATGTAATTTTTTTAGTTTGCAAGTATGTATTGGATCACTCAATGTATTATCGATTCTCCATGGTATAGACGTCACAAGACAAACACAACACTTAATTAAAACCACCCATGCCCGGGGCCGGACTCGAACCGGCAACCCCTGCAACGCGAGGCTAGCACGCTATCCCCTACGCTGCCAGGGTCGGCTAAATACAACTTAGCTGATTGGCTTAACGTGCTTGTTAGTTTATTACAAAGATATTTCTCTTCCCACATTAACTCTCTGTATTTCGTTAAACATGTCAGCATAAAGCTCTTTAAAGAAGTTAGGTACGAAGTTATAAGTAATTCTGCACATCTACTATTAACTATATTATGCTGGGTAGCAATTTGACCTGAAGAATGTTCCCGTAACTAGTGAACATGCATATATTTTGTAGTCGAAGGCTACCGAGGCCGGAATAAATAGTTTCTGTGTTCCCCGAGTATCGCCGCTTGCTGGTATAAAAGTCAGACGTTTTCTCCGACCTTCTTTGACCGTCTTCTAGGGGGAAATCCACTGAGAAATTTTTCACACGTTCTGATAAACTCAACTAACTCCCCATTTAGGACGTAACGACAGGCAACATCCACTACAAACTGCAGAGATATATGAGATTCCTTGCATCTTTGGATCAGTCTATATTGGAGGGACTGGCTGTACCTAAGACAACATGCTACGAGAACAGAAGCGATTTGGTGGCTCAGTGGCTGAGGCGTCTGACTGGATCGAAAGGTCTCCGGTTCGAATCACACTTCCGGCGGGTATTTTGGGACGCCCTTAACCCGACCTTCAACTCCCACACATCTTGCTGTGTAATGTGAAGTATGCCAGAACGCTTCCGTTGTTCTGATTCTACGTTAAACTATAGGTCCCCTTTACCCGGTAGGACTACCGGGTTAGGTGAGCTAGCCACTACAGAGCCGCATACGCAGCAAATCGAAACTCCCAGCCAATAATGCAAGATGCATTATTATTACTACGAAAACATATCCGCCTTTACAAATCGAGCAACACTGACAAGTCGGCCATTGCATGATATTCGTCTCCAACCAGTCATACCACTGACTTGAAAACTACTAAATACTTATCAAAAGAAAATCAGTGGTGGTCGAGGTGAATAAAATAAGCGCTAGAGATTGCTAAATGCCCTAATAACATCAACGAAAACATCGTGCATTGCCTAGATGCGAAGAGAACAAGTAACGCCGCGACCCCCACCGAGCCACCCGACCACGTGACAGCTGCGCTCTGCTGGTTGGTCAGACCGACCAAATCCTCCAGAATATCGGTCATTCTGCGCTTAGTAGAGCATACGAGACACAGCGCAGTTATGTCTTAGAAGAAGGACAAAGTAGGTAAGACAAAACGTAGAGAGCCTATGTTTTCTCTGTCGAACAGAATCGTTGACCTTCGATTGAGAATTCGACCAGTAAATAGCAAGGACGGAATAGAAAGAAAGGAGAATGTGATTACGGAAAACAAATTGTTGGAAAGAATTGGGAGGGTATAGTGCGGGAGGATAATGATGAAGCTTTGTTATCTTGGTTGTCCGGATGGAAGCCACAGAATGCTGGCTGGAACTTAAGATTTCGATTAATTGACGCGGTTGCACCCGGACAAGAAGCCTGAGCAACCAATAATGAAGCTTGTTGGTGACGAATGCACATTGATGCCCAAGAAGAGAGAGTCAGAATTGACTGTAGTACTAAAAGGAAATATTTCATACAAGAATGGATGTGATGAATGAAGACGGTATAGGTGGTGTAGGTGGTCGAGAAACGGGGAGAAAATTGTAGGGTAATGTATAATTTACATGAAGCCATGTGAATAAAAATAGATCAGCAGAAATAAGGCTGTCCGATGATGGAGCGTGCCAGCAGGTTGGGAGGCTCATATATTATAGCGAGCCAGAGCCGGCTACGTACTCCCAGTCCGGAGACCTCCCAACACGCGTCGAAGTCGTAACTCCCGTCTTTATTGACGCCGGGGGAGATAGCGGACTCGCGCATTGATTCACACACCAGCTGCGGCACGCGGGAGTCCCTGCAAAACCCCATCGGAGGAACCACACAGTAGAACCGAGCGTGGTGGGTGAGCGGTTAACGCTGTGGCCTCGCATTCGGGAGGACGCGGTTCGAATCCCCGTCCGGGCATCCAGATTTGGGTTTTCGATGGTTTCCCCAAATCACTCCAGGCGAATGTCGGGATGCTTCCTTCAAAAAGGCCATGCCCGAATTCCTTCCCGTCCCTTGTCCCCAGTCCCATTCCGCTTCTAATGACCTCGATGTCGACGAGCCGTAAAGCAAAAAAAACAAAACAAAAAAAACACACACACAGTAGTGTTGAAAATGTACTTCAAATCCACTGTGTATCAGTTCTTTACTTCAGATGGCTACCTACCGCCTTGCGGCTGAATATAAGACAATTTGTGCACCAAGATACCCACCACACGGCCGAGATGGCTTCAACTGGGGTTAACTGATAGGAACTCTCATTGTGACTAAATTTTTGCCAGCCGGCAACTGACCAGCGGAATATTAGCTTTGATGGTGCATCGTTCATAATTACCAGATTGCGAACCGATCTCCTAGGTTACAAACCAAACTTCTCCTCAGTGTGTATAGGGCGAAGACAAATGACACTGTTAAAGTTGATCTCTCTGTGGAAATATGATTTTAAGCTTGACAGCCACTACGCTGTCATTCGTAAGAATAGGACAAGATCGTCTCTCGTCTTTTATCTCTCATCCTCTAAAAGTAACATGTGTCTCTGAACACGTACAGCCCCATCAGCATTCACAGTAACACGGATGAAAACTATTCATATTCGGAACGAAAAGGAATACCACCCCAAATTAAATTCCCCCGGGAAGTTACCCAAACTGCAAACACCAATGCCTGAAACACAGGGCATGGGATCTATGTCTTTTATATGCCCCAAGTCAGTTATTCTCTGGTAACGATTGCATTAAACGTAGGGTAAAGACTTAGGGTGGCTCCTCTCATTTTTCCTGGTCCTAGTTTTACCGTATTTGCATAAATGATTCTGAAGACATGGTGTTAAATACAAGACGATGCAAGAAGGGAGATAGTGAAACGCGGTTTCGATATGGAATGCACACTCATGCGATAGATACCGAAGTAAACTCCAGTTTTAACTTTTCCAGCTGTTTGATATACAGGTAATGATTACCAACAGTGCACCACAACTTCTGCTACGCAAATTTCTAATAATCATTATTATTTCCATCATTATTATTATTACAACCAGCTACCTAAGCGAAACAATTTATCTTGGAACAATCTACTTCAGCGACTACCGCCACTAGTATGAATAGTTTTCTTAAGTGTTATTGTACCTACTATGCGTGTGTGTGTGTTCAGTTAAATGTGTCGTTTTTAGTGGATGATAGATAAAGAGGAGAGAGCTATAAATATTGTCAAAAACAAATATTCACGAATAGTTCTTATTTTATTTGTAATCAAATAAAGTTTTTATACAACTTACATGTTTTATACTGTATCTAAAATATCAACAAAACAAAAAAACAAACAAAAAATTGAAAATTTTATAAGAATACAGTCACTAACATTAGTTTAACTCCTAAGCTTATCAGTTTTTGCTACCTCAAAAAAATGAAAAAAAGCAAGTACGTCTTCTATATTGCAAACACAGATAATACATACATTGTATATAAACTTTATAATTATTCCAGCACGTACTAGAGCTCACCCTTTCTTCAATTGTCCAGGATAAAAAATGCAAAAAATAAAATAAAAAAGAGTGTTGAAAATAAATTGCATCGTTGTATACTAACAAATTTTTCTATCTGTTTCAACAATGAACTGCAGAGAGCCATGTGTTGCTAAAAACAATTAGTTGTATCCAAGTTCAAATAACGAAAGAGTATTTCCAGTATAGCTAAAACGTAGGTTAGTTACAATTTGGAATTGATACAAATCCTGTTCGTAGGAATGTACCACCGAGACGTGGAATTAAACTCTACATTACGCGGAAATGGAATGAAACGGAACCCCCGGACAAGGGTGACGATGAGAGGATAAACAGAAAGGCAGGCTATGCAGGCGGCATTTACATTTTAATTTTCCGAATTCCTGCACGAGTATAAATGGGGTGCTGTCTTCCCTCGCCTGTCCGGGCCTATAAATGAATTACTAAATTTATATGTCGGCAGGGGAATACTGTTACGTAATAATAGACGTGTTGACCAAATTTTATATTTCCACTTCGATGAGAAAGTTGTTAGAATAACATTTAAGATGTTTTTGAGTTATAATAAGTTAAAATAGAAAATGTGTTTATTTTCAGGCCTCCTAAAGTCCTTTTCTCTATTATCTAGAGATCTAGAGTTGTAACCAGTTTACATTTCTTTATCGCTTGTTTCTTAACATTGAGCGGTATTGTATCTCAATAGACAAAGCGCTCACCTGTCTAACTGGTCACTCTACTTAAATGTTTGTAAGTGACTTTAGAAGGATTTAATTGCAATGGAGCACATGGTCCGGTGGAAATTTTCTTTCACACTATTTCCCCTTTTCTTGTAATTTTTATCTGAAATTATTTGAACATAATTTTCCTTTCTACCTACTTTTACCATTTACTAATTTTAAATTCATTCAGTGTTACAACTGTGGATTTGAATCACAATGCGGCCAGGAATTATTACGAGCTTTGTTTTGTTCATATGAATGCACTAGGACGCTTCGTAATTTTAATTCCACATTAAACTGTAATTCTAGCAATAACAGATGTGGAATTCGCGGCAAATCGAAACTCTGTCACGAGGAAGGTAACGGTATTTAGCTATGTCGGCCATGCAAATTTTCTTTTATTTATTTCGCTCTCTACAAAATATTATTCTTCACAGATTTATATGTCATAATAAATAATCAGAATTTCATAAGAAACTTATATACATACTTTTTACATACAAAAAAGAAAATCTCCCAAGGGTTTAAAGCAGGGGTGGCCAACCCAAATGATCTCACAGTCCATTTTGGAAATGCAGCATAACTCCGCGGGCCGAATATAAAATTATATATCCCCATATTAGATTTATACCCACTATAGATATTTTTTGAGAAAAATCTTAAACATAATTAGTTATTATTATTGTGTTTACTATTATTCTTACATGTAAACATAGATAATATAATAATAATGATACTAAACGCACAGTTTAAAGAAATATATAACACTAAAAAGATATATAAAAGATACATAAATATAAATGAAATAAATTTTGAAAATATGGATGCACAAATTATGTATTTGTTTAATACATTGGTTTTCACTACCTTGGCCATTATAAAATATTATATTTTCTAAAAGTGTGATGAATCTCGCGGGCCGGAAAAATATTCAAGACGTACTCTCGCTCAGAATGTGCAATTTCATTTTGTGCCACTCAATAACTCTAGTAAAGGGATTTTCTACAGACCACTGCGTTTCTATTTTTAGTTATTTTCCTTTCATTATTATCTTCGAATTATTATTGATTAATTCAAGCTTCCAACTTTTAGATCAAACTGAGTTATTCTCGAAGCCCTGTTTGATTTTATGAACAATAATTTCACCGTCAGAAGAATGGCAGTAATTAATTGTGCACATCAGATTCTAATGACAATCTAACCGCCTTGTTCAATTCTTTGGTGAGTTAGTTATAAAAATTGTCATCTTTTAAATACAACTTAAAGGCTAACATCTTTTTTTGTAGGAATGTAATTTCTATCGGCTTTAATAATATATGTCTCTCTTTGAAGAGGAAAAATAAATGTTTATACAAATTTCGCTGCTTTTGCCGCTCAGAACACTTTAATAATATCTAACACATGACATTGAGAGTACCGTAACACATGATAATATTTCAGAAGTTCGAGCACTGGACAAAATTGTGGATGGCAGGCAGCCTACAACGGCGGGCTTCGCTGTCGGCGGTCCAGAGCATGGAGGGAAGGTTCGCAAGAGTTCGGCTATCTCCGTCATCGCTCGGGGGCTCCCGGTCGATAGCGGCGGCCTTCCTTCTCTCGACAACAATGCGCCAACTTCCAACTACCGAGCACAATAGTAAGCAATGAACAAAATAATACGACGCCTCCGTCTCTTTAAGATCAAGACTTCCTCACAAATAGGACCAGCTTTACCCATTAGAATGTTTCCGATGCATTGATGAAGAGAAGGGTTAGCAACGAACTATTGTGAAAATAACGAGACGTAAGCTTGTTGCATAGATCTCAGTTGGTATAATAGGATATAACGTCAATAGAGCAGCATAAAACTACTACTCCTGTCGCGGAAGCCTTCGATTGTATATGACATAACGAGATTTAAAAAAAAAAAAAAAAGAAAGGTAATGCTGTTTGGCTGGGTTGGCCATATAACGATCTCAGTAGTGTTTATATATGTTCCATTGTGTACAGGAATCATCATCAATACTTATTATTATAGTCTCTGCAGTGAGAATATCTGAAGAAAAACACAATTCTTGATTAAAAACTCCCATGCCATAGACCTGGCTCCAACGAACAGGTAAGAAATTAAATAGGGAATATTTATAAAATGATTGTGATGGGAGTGACCAGGCTTTATGCCTCAAGTAGAAGCAGACAATGTTCTGGTGAATTTCGTACACACAAATTAAGCTGTACCGGGATTCAAACCCAAAACATCTCGAACCAAATACCTCACTACTGAGTTATCATACCAATGCTTCGACGCATCCTCTTTATCCTCAAAAATTGAATGGGGATAGTGGCGCGGAGGAAACAAACTAGTACCAGTAATATTAGCTATGACTCTCGGGGAAGGGGGGAGGGTTTCCAAAGAGTATGCACCAAAATGAATACAGGTGTATTTTATATTACAATTTTGGTAAGGAATTCCTCTGGCTAATATAAAAAAATAATAATTCTATCTCATCAAGCAATCCGAACGTAAACATTTAGCAATACGAATAAATCATCGAAGCTACTTTCCTGAAAATCACAAGATATAATAACTGAACGTTACAATAGCATCAATACAAAGGATGTAAAACGTGGATAACATTTGAAAAAAAGAAAACATTTACGCACGGAATCGATTATGATTAAAGTACAGCAGCTAGCTGTGTAGAATATATGAAAGAAATTATAGGAGGATCAAATCATCCTTCGCAAATTTTTATGCATGCGGGAACTGTCATTTAAGTTTAACAACGACATAAAAAGAAACCTATTAATTTTTTTTTTTTTATCTGGAACATTACTTCTGCTGATTGTATTAAGCTATTATCTTTTTTGCCCATTTCCACGCTAATGCGATGAAGTTTTTTTATACTCGCTAGCCGCATTGTGCTGTTCAGGACAGCTGTGTAACGACATAGTGCTCCTAAAATATTGCTATAGCTCGAGAAACCCTGAACTGAGAGGAGAGGTTATAGCATCGTTGTTTAAGGACAAGTGTGGGCATGATTTTATTGAACTAAAATTCTTTACCACTTCTCCTACTTACGGTGACGTCATGTTAAAGAGAGCTACTCAATGTACGCCGCCTGTCACTTTGAGCTTCGTACATCTTAAAGACAGTCATATAGTGACTTACGAACATTAAACTTTGTGAATTAGACCACTAACTACAATTTCACTTACACTTGAGTCTTTGGAGCGAAATGTTTCAAAGTTTGACCTACCTGTTTTGTGAAAATGCCGGGAGCTAAAAGGAGAGATGTTGCAAATTAAATGTTCATGAGTCCCAAAGAAGACCAAAACCACTAACAAGTACAGAGTGGGCTCGGCTCCACATGTTGAGACAGAAATTGACCAAATAAAATAAACCAATAGAAAATTTACATGTGAGTGAAGAACAAAATTGGATTACCATCCATGTCGTGGGTAACTCCATCAGTGACAAAACAAAATTCAAGAAAACGTAGTGCCAATCTATGTGGACTAACTAAACCTTGTAAGCACTTAACAATTTAAAAAAACAAAGTAAACACAGGTACAATTTGTGAACCTCTATCAAATGTGAATAATGAAATAAAGATTTTGAAAATCAATGGACCATACTCTCGAAAATAAAGGATGTAGCTCGACAACTGACTAACTCGATCTCTTCATTCCTATACGATAAATGAACAGAAACATCAACATCACAGCTATTACTAACTGAAGACTTTTGTCAATAGCTAGCTGACAAGACTCTGAACTAATGTTTCCAAGATGCATAGCACAAAATGTTAATTAGCATCTAGTGAGGCGATCATTCTCATTAGCAATGGATCGGTCGGCGTTGGCCTGTATGTTCCTCTGCTCCCGTAGTCTTACCTTTCCGTTTTTTTTTTCTTTCTTTGATTCAAGAATTTCATAACAATTTTTATAGAAATAGAAAACAACAGAGACTTATATCGTGTCCCTTTCAGTGCTTTCAGCTTAAGAAAAAGCAAAAAGTTTTACGGCATCATGTCGGAAGTCTACGGAAGTGTCAATTCTGAAGAACGAGAAAAATGTCTCTTAGCAAATTCAATAAATCGAACAGTGAGAGGCGATTTTATCTAACGCTAAAATTTCGTGCTGGGAACTGATGGGCCAGGAATTAAGAGAAGGTTTCGCACCGACCATGCTGGGTGAGTGGTTAACGCTCGAGCCTTGCATTTGGGAGGATGGCGGTTCGAATCCCCGTCCGGGCATCCAGTTTTGGGTTTCCATGGTTTCCCCAAATCACTCCAGGCGAATGCCAGGATGCTTCTTTTAAAAAAAAAAAAAAAAAAAAAAAAAAAAAAAAAAAAAAAAAAATGACCGAATTCCTTCTCGTTTCTTGTCCCCAGACCCATCCCGCTTCTCATGACCTCGGTATCGACCAGGCGTAAAGCCATAAGTACAAAAAAAAAAGGTTTCGCTAAGAAGCATTGGCATTGAATTGTGTAGAAATTGGTGTCGAAGATTATAATACCATTTAGATGGAGGAGGGAGATGTTAACAACTAATTGAATAATATTAGAATTTGCTGCACAGGAAGTTCGGGCAGCAAATAGAGGACTGTTGTCCACGAACACCTTTTAAGACAAGTAAATCAAGATAGATTATTATCTTAAAAGCTATCACAATCCCACGTGAGTTTATATTGTTGAAAGCGACTCCAGGTTTCTAGTATTTGGTATGCTTAGCTCCGGTATAGAGGATGTCAGCGCACCAGAGCGTTTTTATTGCAAAATTCTGATCTCTTATTATAAATGTTGCTGGACTGGAGCAAATGAGAAACAGAGGAAGACCCAAGCAACAGGATTGGCTGATGAGTAGGACAACTGATTTTAAATCAAAGTTTCCTGCTATGTAAACGGGGCCGGCGGATTTTATGGATATGGTTGATAACAATACCCAATCGCTAAATTTTGGGTGGGTATTTTAGCCACACGGAATTCGAAAGCGACCAAACTTGCGACGTGCATAGTATGAAAGAACTCAGAAAAAAGACAGAACACAACATAGCAGACCTAATAGATATAATAGACTGTGTTATTACTATTATTATATTTCTTTTTAGGTTATATTAACTAAATAATCTTTGTCTCCGACTAGCCACCCTGGCCTAAAACGATTTGCCGGCCCAGGGCATATAGACGGGACCAGGAGAGATACCGTTTTCGTACGCTGACTCGACATCTGCCAGCTTACCGCAGTCATTTCCACGCAGATATCAACTCGACTTCTACAGGATGTTGTCTCCAGGGGTGGCGCTAGGATTCTCGTGCCTCGGGTAAGCGTTCTTAGCAGTGACGTAACCGGTTGGGGCCCGTGGAAATTATTTTCTTTAATGCTCTACCACTGCTCGGGCAGATTCTTGGAGTTGCGGCCAGTCTTCTGATTTATATTTCCTGCTCCAGGACTATTATTCTATCGAGTGAATCCACTTTCGCACTTTTAAACAGAATCCACCATTGAACATATCCTTGATTTGATCTATTAAAAGCAGTGTATGCGATTTACATAAACGTGGTAGTACCGTCTACGAACTTGGATACTCTTTGGTGTTAGTGAAAATCGAACTGATAATGAAAATTCTCAAAGGAATTATTCGTTTTTGTGGTGAGTTACAGCAAAGTGGATAGAACAAAAACCTTTTCCATGAAAAAACTAACACATGTGCCAACTTTCACGGTGATTGGTCAAACGGTATCGAAGTCTTTTGATCTCAAACAGATGTACCACTATTGCTTTTATATATCAAGAGATGAAAGAGAAGATTCCAAGATAATTCTGAAGGAAAGATAACAAGAGCAATACGGTAAAATTCTGGAAAGAATAGAATATAAAGAAGTTTCGTGGTTTGGAACAAAATTACAGAGGAAGAATGGTGGATTGAGACAGAGGAGCGGAAATGTGACAAGTATGTGCCTATCCGATGTTTTTTTTTAAGAAAAAAAAAAAACAGACATTACGCCTCGTCAACGTCGAGGTCGTTAGAGGCGGGAGAGGACTGGAGACTAGGAACGGGCAGGAATTCGACCTCGGCCTTTTGAAGGAAGCATCCCGGCACTCGCCTGAAGTGATTTGGTGAAACCATGGAAAACCCAAATCTAGATGCCCGGACGGGGATTCGACCCCGCTTTCTGCCGAATGTGAGGCCAGAGCTCCGATCCGGCTGGATTTAGTTGAAAATGAGGATAAAAAGATTTTTTTAAAATAAAAAAAAAAAGGCCTGCGATTTTTTTAAAACTACTTGAAAACCGATTACTACTGTTTAAATTTTCTTTGCTGCCTTCCCTGTCACGGGTTTTGAACATGTACCGGCTACAGCCGCCTAGTCCAGGAAGCTGGCCCGGCCGACAGCATATTAATCCCTTGCGCCTTGTCTCATTCTAGGCATGAATCTGTACAAAACAATGGTGTCTCATGTTATTAGACGCCGAATTTTCAATTGAAATATACTGAGAGGCATTTATTACGGAAAAAAATCTTTACCTCAGTTCAGAGGTTCTTAGACGGATCCTGTATCTAAGTTAACGATTGACAGCAAATTAAGTTCTCCCTCTGCGGCTCATCAAGTGGGCAACTCGGCCGAAATAAACAGCTCGCATCAAAGCTGCCCTTCAGCTTCATTGTCGATCCAATTTTCCGGTGGTTTACTTATTAAACCCGGACAAGAAAGCAAAACTTTCGAAAACCTGATTAATTCCAAGGAAATTAGAGCAACTTAGTTAATTAAGAATATGTTAACTACTACTGGATCAAACCATTGTCGATTTTGACGACATTATTTATTTATTGAATCGATAAGCTGATATGTTCAAGTGAATGTGGAAGAAATGTGTATAAGTTTTACTAAAATCAATTCTAAAATCCATCATCCATTGCATTCAGCATAGTTAAAGCAATGATTCATTCATTACAAAAGTCATTTTGAATCCTGTTGGTTTTATTTGCATTTATTAGGAATTGGGAAATATTCAGTTTTATTTTAGATGAGTCGTAGTGAAGCACATCAGGAAACAAACAGACCCATGTACTCTGATTCCACGCACACAGGAGATTGCCGCGCGAGGAGCACATGTTAATTTGCAACTCACCGACACGGTATCGTAGAGGCTATTGTTAGCTTCGCGCCCTGAGGGCTGCCGGTTCGAGCCCGGCTGACGGAATGAGTGGTTATAATCAAGAATTATGTCTTGTATTATCTATACTGTAAATATATGCTCATAAGAACTAAAATGTATATATATATATATATACTGTGGAATAATGTAGAAACACGATTGAGCTGGCTGTATTGCTTAAGTGGCAGAAGGTCACTTTAGAATAAAACAAAAATGTGCACGTATTGTTTTCCTGTTAAGTCCAGAGACCACGTAAATCGTTGAGATAGCAGTGTCAACAAGTTTACATTAGAAGCATACTAGTAAAAATCGCCCACACTTCTTAGCCAGCCACATTCGACTAATCTACATTTTTCATAGTAGGACTTGATTAATTTTTTTTTATCGTCTGCTTAACGTCTCTCTAACAGCGAGGTCTTTAGAGACGGGAAAGGATGGGGGGGGGGGCAATGAATGAAAAGGAATTCGGCCATGGCCTTTTGAAGGAAGCATCCCGACATTTGCCTGGAGTGATTTGGGAAACCATGGAAAACCCAAAACTGGATGCCCGGACGGAGATTCGAACCGCCGTCCTCCCGAATGCGAGGCCAGAACGCTAGCCGTTATACCACCACGCTCGGTAGGACTTGATTAAAATTCGACTGCCAGTCATTAGAGTTGCGGAAGTAATCCTTCAGCTCCGGTATTTATTTAGTCTGTCAGGTATCTCGTCTCGAGCATATTATATAGCCACTATCATTTACGTCACTTAGAAGTGATTCACTAACCTCTTCTTTCGACCAGCTGCCGAGAGGTTTTCGGTTTAACACGCTCTCTGCTACACAATCAGGTAACAGGGATAGTACAGCTCTACCATTCGTAACGTGATGAAATTTTCTTCCAGCACCAGGACTCCAACCAGCTAACTTAGATTTCAGTGTGTCTGCCGCAAGATGAAATATTTATCAGACATCAAATTGCTAAAAACTCCTGGCAACCACCGCTATACCAATCTAGTAACTAGAAAGGAAATAGGAGATTCGGATCTACTCCACTTAGATTCGACCTAAATGGTAATAAAATTGTTAATTAATTTTACTCTCAAAAAAAAAAAAAATTACAACTATAGTTCATTGTTGGAATTTAACAGGCCACGATACGTGGCACTTACCACCGGGAACACAGGTGAATGATTTGGGTAAATTCTGAAGCGCTTCATTTGCACTGATTTACTTGAGTCCTCTTGAAATTTCAAGTATGTACGATGAAACAGGAATTACATTACAGTAGAAAGACGCAGTAAGAGCAAAAATTTACTTTGTATAAACAAGACAATTTAGGGAATAAAGATCATATCAAAAATCTCGCAATATTCAAGAACGGAATACCGCTAGATCCGAGACAAACAAAATTGAGTAACATTCCATTCTACGATATCATTAGAACCAATTTCCTTCAGCACGAACTGTGTGATAATAATACTGCATGATACCCAATTTCACAAATGAAATACGCTAAATAACTGAAAAATAAAGGCGTTTCAAGGGCTATTGCCACTTCCTGTATGTTTTGCAGAGGTAGAGCTCCGCATTCTCTTTTCAAACATTTTGGCACTAGAAGGGATATCGCGGGCTCTGGCTATTCTTTACCTTCCCGCGGAATTTCCTTCACGGTACTCAGTAAATAGCAGGCAGGCTACGTGCGCGTGGGGAATCGTTTATGACGTTCAGCTGCGAATAACAATCTTCGACTTTATCGGGATCGAACCTCGGTCGGCATGGCCGTAGTCAAAGGTTCTACCACATGAGCAACGCAACTGTGATTATTAATATTGTTATTCCTTCTAATTATTGTGTGAATATTACTGGCGCAGGTTTCATATGTTTAATAGTAGTGAACCTTTATTTGTGATGAATTTTTTCTTATTATTACTATGAAGAATTACTCTGAGGTAAACAGCGTTTATTTCAAATCCATAAAGTCATTACCTACGCTGAAAGAAGCAGTACGGTTGATATTGTGAACTTTAAACAAGTCGATGTTTGTAATTCCACAGGTAGCCAATCCCTTTGATGAAAAAACCGGAACTCTTTAATCATATCTTTGCTAACTATCGTATAAATATTATAGGACCGTGCATGGTGGGGAAACGGTAAAGCTCTGGCCTCGCATTCAGGAGAAGGCAGATTCGAATCCCCGTCCGGCCATCTAGGTTTGTGTTTTCCCAAACCACTCCAGGCGAATGCCGGGATGGTTCCATAAACATTTGAAGGCCGAATTCCTTCCTGTTACTTCCCCCAGTCCTTTCCCGCTTCTAATGATCTCGACGAGGCGTTAAAGCGACAAGCAAAAAAAAAAAAAGTTTATTATGTAACTTTTTCTTCTGGTTCAGGAATCTTTTCTGTTTAACAACTGTCTAAAATTTCAAACTTACAAAGGCGCACAAATTTCAATCCTTAACGCTTGCTCGTTCCTCAAGAGTGGTGTCGGGTAGTCGGCATCGTGATTCTCTTGTTTACGCACGAGGTTGACAGCTGTGTAGATTTATGAATATCATCTCTCTTCTCTCTACTAACGGTAACGTGTCCTCGAGTAGATTTCTAATTTTCGTTTTTCACCAAATTAGACTGTGCTATTTATGGAACTGTTTAAAATCTCACTATCAGCTGCTTCAAAGTTTTCATCTAATAATTTTGTTCGCAAACCAATGTCTCACTGATTTTTTCATTATTTCACTATTCATTTTCCTTCAAATACGCAATGTTCGTTCTTGTTTATCCTATGCTCTAAAAACTTCAATATGAACGAGCAGTTACTAGTTTTATGTCCGTATTCGAATAGTCCATATGAGTAACCATCGTGATAACATTGGAGCATAAAGCACTGGTTTGAAAATGTCGGTTTAGATGCGCACATTGGCCGAATTTGGCAACGCGAACACAAGTAAAAGACGATGGATTGTTACTTACAAACAATCGACAAATAACTTTAAAGACCTTTACATCAAAATAGTGTTTTGATCAGTTAAATCAGTGGTACACCACCAGACATATCCTATAAGTTACGTTCAGTACTTCACAAAGAGCCAATGATCCAGTAAAGCAGTACATGAATTTGTATTTTCTTTGATAGGGTTTCACCTGAAGTGGTTTCGGGAAAACAGAAATTTGGGGGTCTGGAAGTGGATTTCAACCCACGTCCCCACCAGAAATGCCAGACACATGTTTAAAATAAAATACATGCCGGACTCTAACCGTTCTCGCAGAAATTATGAATAAAAGCGAAACCACATAAACTTAACACTTTTGAAGTACGGACTATTCGCGAATGTTTGCATGACATTTATAAGTTTGGCACAACCTCCATGTGGTTCATATAACGTAAGCTAGTACAATTCCCGAACGAAATCACACTATTAAACTTGGAAAGTATGTACAGCAAAGAAGCTGATTTAACCTTATCTACTATATCTCGTAATTTCGTAAGCTCACCCATTCACTCATCTCGGTAGCTATTGGCTGGAGAACGGTGTCACGTGTCAGACTTCCCTCGCAAAACAGCGACCAGAGATACCATTACAAGAAATTCGTAGTTATGTCCAAAATATAATAGCTAAGCAACTGCTACCAAATTATTGCCATAATACAATCATTAAGTTTGCTTTTCGTAGCGTTTCATAGTTTAAAAAATTTGATAAACTTTACTCTGAAAATACGTGAATCTGCTTTTCAGTAACATGTTGCTAATGAAAGCAACTTAAAAAATAAATAAATTACTCATGGTCTCTGCTGTAACCACGAATGCCAATTATCATTCCAGCTTAGGATAAATTTCAATTTAATTAAAACTTTCACTAATGTTGTTGCTTGACCAAAGTTTATGTTTATTTGCTTTTTAGGTATTTTACTAACAACTTTCGTTGATAGTCTTTCTTCATTTTCACTACACATAAGTTATTATGTTATTTTAAGTGTACATCAGACTAAATATTCTAAAAATTCATTTCTTCGGAGTTGCTCAATTGTTTAATAATGTGGGATGTGTATTAAGTTCTCTAGCCGTTACAGATAATATGACCAATACCCAGTCTCAATAAAAAAAAAAAAAAAACAACGTGATGCTTTCGAAGCAGGATTTTTTTTAATTTTTCGGAGTGAACTTTAAGGGTCAAATACAAATCAAGTTTGTATATAAGCAATTGTACGATCGCGCATCGCCCCTGTTCAAGTTTAGTACCTGCCTCTATTAATGCTTCTGAGTTCATCGAGCTCAAGATATTTTAATCACCCTGAAACACAGGTCAAGTTAATATTTGGAAAAATCAAGTCAACCCATAATAATCTTTCATTCTAAAAACTGGAACTATTCTAGTCCCGTGACGATACCCAAAAAAACTGTCACGGGCTTACACTAGTACCATTAATAAATTACTTCTCGTCCTGGAATCCTCTAAACGTTAGGCACTTGCTGAGTTTCAAACATTTCTCTCTGTCAGGTTGGATTCCGTGGTTCGGATTCCACGTTAAACTGTACGTCACAGAGGGAAAAACTGGCCATCCTGTCTCTGACACAATGACTTAATATGCCTCCTTCGGGAGGATCCAACCAACCTTCGGGTTGTGGACTAAGTTATACATTATACAAGATCTTGTACTATTAAGGAAGGGCGATTAATTTCTCCTGAAAATTCAGTTAAATTGTTATTTGAGTTATTTAATAAATTATTCTTAACACAGTAAATATAAACAATGGTTGCATTGAAACTATTTACAATTTTGCCAGTCTCTTAATTTTTTTAATTTAACAAATCGAATATTTACGACTGGTGGGCACATTAAAAAAAAAAAAAAAAAACATTTAAAATAATAATCATGGTTCTTACTCGCTACATAGTAATTTTATGTCGATATTAAGTTACACCAACAGCCAAAACAGTGTATGTGTAAGATTCTTCACGCTTGAAAAATGTAATTACTGAATTTGTACGAACTGGAGTTACGTGTGAAGCGATTTTATTTTAATCTAAGAGAATTAAATTATTCATGTTCAAAATTTCCTCTCTCTGTTACATAATAAATCATTACTGCGCTACTTTAACGAAGATACTCTCGGTAAGGCTGCATTTAGATGGACTGCGTGCTGCGCACCCATACGACATGCACGCACTATTACATAACGCACATTTTATCAATACTATTTTTTTTTAAATTTTAACAGTAAAAAGAGAGACAGTAGACGCAACCAGCGCAATTTGATTCACCAATAAGGTTATACAAGTGAATTTAATTTTTACATCACAGTTTGGTCATATTTAATACCATTAAAAGAAAATTTAATCCAGGCGAGAATCGAAACAGCTACACTTAACGATCGCATAGTTCATAATCTGCTACTACAGGATACCGGTCGGGGAAAGGACCAGTAATCCTTAAAATCGTCTGTTTTAAAACCATAAATCAAAAACACCGGTTTCATATTCACAAATTCATACCGTTAACTAACAAACTGTAGCCATTATCTGCAGCATTTAAAGAAAAATAGAGAAACGCACAGCTGTTCCTATGTCAAGGTCAACTGGTTACGCCAACAGGGTGGATAACCCAGCGTCCGCAAAGGTAAAAGTACACAGTCAAAAACTTTTTAAACTTAGAAAACGTGTGCCAGGAGAGGTGCGCATGCTGAGACAAATGTATCAGGAGGCGTAACATGTATTGCAGTGTTTTCAGAAACATATGGTATACGGTCAGAACCATGCCACAAGAAATGTACGCACTATTTTTCGCTAGATTTCTCTTTTAAAAACGCCAGATGATAAATTACATGAAAACCACGCTAATAGAGAAATTAATTTTGGTTAACACAGGTCTGTACTGTTTCATGAACAAAATTACCGAGCGATATTTACTACGTGAAATTTCAAGACTTACAGTCCTTCATTCCGCATCGTATAAACAGACATTTTCGACTTTTTATAATAAAAAATATGACACTTTTAAAAGTATTACGTATTGTATTATTTCTGAAAGAATAGTGAAATATAATTATCAGTGATGCATTATGGGACCGTTATGGCGGAGATTTATTTTGATAACATTAAATTACCTATATTTTCATAAACAACCATGTTTCTACTGTTATGAAGGGGAAAGAAAACAAACTATTTACAATATAGTTTTCTTTTTCAGATGCAAAGTCCAATAAAATTCTGCCGTAGCTTACGCACTATTTTACGAGTCTTGGATGCACTTGTAGTCGATCTCGGGACACAAAAGCAGTGGAATGTGCGCGTTTATCATTATTGATGTACGGAAAAGTCAAACACTAAATATTCCGTTTATACAATGGTTAGAAACACACATTCATTTGTAAACAGTACCCGAACTTGTTGACGGATTTGACTGAACTGTTGCAACATGCGAATCAAAACAGTCACAGGTGCCAAGGAAACTCTCATGCAAGACACAAAACAGTATTTCGTCCAGCCACCAGGACAATATTCACGTAAGGCGAGGATAGAGGGCCTTGGAACATTCATTGCGTACATTTATTTATTTTTATCACAAAAAAATCTGCCAACTGCTGAGTAAGAACGTATATATGGACGACACATTTCGTCGTAGGAACTCTTCCTCTCGTAGGTCGGCGTCCCTGCGGGAAATTTTTAAATAACATTGATGAGGGCGACTTACCCGCCTCATCCTGGCGATGACACAATCCGCAACACCCAGCGCTTTCGCCTTGGACGCAGTGACAATCTGTTAACGTGGCAACTCCACTGATCAATACCGACTGAGCTGTTTGAATGGGCCACCGGCCGCCAAAATCGGCCGCTAGGTGGGGACACCGCAGCGCTGCGCCGACGCACTGGGCCATTCCTAGACGTGTTGCGCGCTTGTTTTTTCGAAAGGTTGGAATTGTTTACACGGACTTAATCAGGTAGCTAAATTTTTACTGACTCTTTCGCGTACTTAATTACCGGGAGATTCTACGGTAGCCGTGGCACCGCAATTTGATGATGAATTCTTGTATAACTCGACTCAATTAATGCCAAACTGGTGGACGTACCTCTCAACGACACCTGCAGAGTCATGATAGGCTGTTTAAAATCCACTCCATTTCAATGGCTCCACCACCTTGCAGGAATAGCATAACCTTAAGTTGGAAGAGAACAAGGAAAGGAAGAATTTGGATCATGAAAGAGAACATCCATTGAATAGGCATTTACCGTACAGTCAAGGATGGAAGTCCAGGAAAATTTTCTTAAGAATATCTGACGAAGTTACGATTACAACTGTAAATGCCAAGTTACAATTGTGGGAAGCTAGGTTTTCCCTTCCCTCTGGCTAGGGAAGATGGTCTGAAACTTTACCACCTGGCTATGACGAAGGATGGCTGATATGAAAATCTCTGAATAGGCTGAGATTAGGAGTGGACAGATCCAAGGCTAATATGGGATTATGCTGAGGTCGATAGTATCAAGTGTGGCTGTGGAGAAGATCAGACTTTTCGACACATGCTCCAGTGTCGACTATTTTCAACCTGCACGGATGTTGACTAATATGAGGAATCGAAAAAAGTACTTCAAGTGGCCATGTTTTGGCCTAGTACAATGTGAAGCTTGTTACTGTGTAAATATGTAAGTTTCTGACACGAAATAAATATAACTCGACAAGAAAAATCGAGAGTGAGGAATAAAAGTTTTAGATATCTCGCTTGGTTGTCGAGATATGCGTCTCATAAGTGAGGTGGTTGCGTTGAAATGCGGCCTGGACCAGAAGAAAATTTCGCCAAAGCCAAATTTGATAGTGAATTCTTAAGCAACTCGACGAGAAAAGTCGAAAGTGAAGAATAAAAATTTTGGAACTCTCACTTAGTTCTCGAGATATACTGTCTAAAAATTGAGATATTTAAGTCGAGATGCGGCATAGGCCAAAACAAATTTCGCCAAAGGCACAAGGAACTACACGCTGGACACGATTAATGAGTTTTGTTTTCTTACTACCTGTTGCGGTAGGTTGAAATGCAGCCTTGCAGCAGAAGAAAAACGTCCCCAAAGGCCCAAGTAACTACGCTTATAACTAATCTTTGGCAATCGATATCTCTAAAACTAAGCGAGATATCAAAAAATTATATTCTTCACTTTCGATTTTTCTTGTCGACTTACGAATCCATCATCAAATTGCGTTTCCATGGTTATGATACTGTTGCCATTACGTCACTTTGTTTTTAACGATAAAATTAATTATTTACCTAATGTCTTTAAAATTATTATGTTCTAATTTCACTGTTCTTTCATTCAACGAAGATAATTAAGGCCTTCCTTAACAGAGTAGCGATAGGAGCTACGTCGCTGATCTCGTTTTGAACCGGTCGCCGGTTCAACACCAGCCGCGGACATTGTTGGTTTTGATTGTTTACTTGTTGTGTGCATTCTGTTTTGTCCGCAAACTATACACTATTTTAAAAAAAAATCATTCGCAGTAAAATTACAGCCAAATGTCACATAAAAAGACAAAAATGAACGAGATAAATGTGTAATGGATTGTAGAAACTATCGCTGTGTAAGTAGCAGAGGCCCGTACAATGGATTTGCCGGAAGTATTGCTCTTCCATGAGATTGGTAGTAGAATGGAATTGTTATGCGATCAACGAAATGATCTGTAAGTGGAAAAGAACAATAAGTCAATCGGAAATGGAACACTGACAGTATGGGTAGAACTAATTCTTTCTTGATAGTTCTTATAGTCTTAAGTGTTAACAAACACCAAGTCCCTCAGTTTTTTCTGTGACGTCGATTCTCTTAGAAACGTATCTCGATGCGCAATATTGCCTTAAAAACATGGAATAAGTTGTTTGTAGCATAGTTTATATAAATTTATAAGATTTCTCCATGCTTGTGAAATAAGGCAGGTTGGCAATACCATTGGAAGGTGATATTGAAATCCAAAATTAACAGCTAGCCCTCAACTTACTACAAAGAAGTGAGATTCTGAGAAAAGTTAAATAGAAAGTTATGAAACACACAAACCATCGTTGTTGAATTATGACATCGTTCATCAGCGATCAACCTTCCATTCGTACAGGTACCAGTACCTTGAACTGTGGAGACGATGGAAATGAAGTGGTAGATAGTAGTAAAAAAAAAAAGATACGAGTAAATAATTTTAAAAATCTACTTCACACTGTTATTTCACATTGCTATCTGAAACATGTCTTCTGTACTGAATCATCTTGCCATTCAACACGTCCTTCATTTACAAAATATTCCACCGACTTATTTCGACAGTATTTATTATATTTATTGACATCCCCCCTGCTGATATTCATTTGGAGATCTAGTCGTTTCAATTCAATGATATCACAATTATCTATTATTCCTATCATTTAAATCTGGTGCACTGTATGAGTCTTGAGACCACCCCCTGTAAAATTGTGAAGACAGCATCATATCAAGTATATACACATGTTCAATAACTTTCTCAGTTTATTTATGGCGGTATAAACATCTTTAGTATTTAAAAAGTCAAGAATTTTTTTCTCTAACTGTTATCATGCCACCTGAACCTATTTTCAAATAATTAACGACAAGAAAAATTCTCTTAAATTTAAAGCGGCGTGGTTATGATGCTGACCACAAAGTCTAAATCACAATACGGATATTCTGAGAGAGTAATTCGGAGCTGTTACCTCCTCCAATACTTCCCAACATTGGAAAAGCTCTGTGCAGGAGTGAGTTGATCCAGAGTGGTAGTGATAGGTACACTGGTTTCAAACAAGCCGTGTTTTATTCTTGTGATTTCTCACTATAATTGATGTTAAAAAATGAAAAAATGCTAAAATTTACATTGTTTTTATACTCTCAGTTTCATCTGGTGATTCGTGCCCCATTGCTTCGACGCCTGCAGACCACGCTACCATCTTGACTCGGACGCTGTGCTCCATTGCCGTAGTGTCCAATAGCAGGGATTACAATGAGCTCTAGAAATCAGCTCATTTATTTTAAAACCCCGATTTCTTGATTTTAGTATGCTAAATTATTAGCAATCTGAATAATCTCAGACTGAGAGCCAATAAAAAAAGGAAAAAAAATTTGGTAATAATACTATTGCTCCGCAACTCATTGCGGGAATGACTCGTTGTCCTAACTATGGGTAGGTATTAAATCAAACTATCATCTGTGTATTCTGAATTTCGTAGTTTACGTTCAATGCCATGTGATGTTACGAATAAGAGGAGAAAGTTAAAAATCAAAAGATATTCTGAGGGGTGAGTACACCTAATAAATACGTTTTGCAAAGTTAATTAATGATATACATAATTCTTAACGAAAACTCAGGCTTATTGTTTAAGTGTAGGGGCAAATATGTGTTCACATTGAATTCGCACATATAGTCGTAAAACCATTCGGTCAAGTTGTTTTATACAAATTGTCCTGTTTATTCTTTTACGTTTTTATAAGTGTGAATGACGAACATTCAAAGTTCAGCTTTCAGCACATACTATTAGCTTTTTTAAAATGATCTTTCAACAGTCAGACCGATAGTTAAACTAATTTTTTGCACAAAATTTATAAACATAACTCAGTTAGATTTCCTCAAAATTTATGACCTATAAACTCCCGCTTCAAATTCAAAGATAAATAAAAGATCTGCAAACTACGGAGGAAATTTTTCATCCATTTAAAAGTTAATATTTTTGAGTTATACAAAGAACCATAACTGTTTACGCGAAAATAAGTATTCATATTTTTCGTAAAAGTTGCCTTTAATTATAAAATGTATATGAAATACTAAAGTTATTACAGCATTATTGAAAATATACAGATGTTTCGCTCTACCTCTGTTTTTGTTTACCAGTAGAATTGACACTTTGACGTAATAAATAACAACTGACAACTAAACAATCAGAGAGAGGTGTAGTGACCTTTTTGCAGTAAAAAGAAATATTTTCGTGTAAGTACAAAATGTGAATCAATACTGGAGTTCATTTAGACTTTGTAAATCGTGTACAGAGTATTGTTTAAAGTTTAAGCAGAACGTAACTCATTTAATTTTACGAGAAGCGCTTTATAAGGGCGTTCAGATGACTCCATGTCTAATAAAAACAATCAGTATATAAAGTTAGTAGACAAACATTAGCTATTGCAGTAGACAGTAATTACTTACTTTGCTTCTGCACAGTCAGGTATTCAGAATCACCACACTCTCTTCAGTCAATACTGAATTTTTTAAAAAAAGGAAATGCTTTGTATCTTAGAAGCTGTTTTTATTTCTGACATTTTATATAGGAATTACAGTTGTAGAGTTTTTATAAACAGTCAGCAATGTTATTCGTCCAGGTAACAGAATCAAACTTAAGCACGTTAGTAAAACATTGATGCTTTCAAACATATCTTCGCAATGGTTTGAAATCGTCGTTTTGATTTTCTTCACCAGAAGCCTGAAAATATACAACCAATATTGTAAGATTGAACAAATAAACAAAACACTACACAATGGCGGCAGAGGTTGCGACCACCGAAAAGTTGTGTTTGATCGACAGACTAACTCGGCTAGTTAGCCGAGAAAATTTTATTCATTTGCAATGCCAAGAAAACCTCCAGTCTAATATATAAACAAAACAAGCTTATTGGTTTTACTCTTATTTATATTTCGCCGTTATAAAGAATACAATTAGTCTAAAATTCCGACAAACTGTAAAGATGGCAGAGTTAAATAGAGACATACCAGGTATACACTATTTATAGACAAAACAAGGGGTTAAAAGATTTTGTGGCTTTTTAGGCAGCAGAAAATTGAACGTACGCTAGAACAACATATCAAGTGATTGTTCTGGTAGATAACTAGCATTAAAAGAAAAACTATTAATGTAAAATGGTAAGGTCACTAAATTAACTTAAATCTTTTGTCACATTACTCACTTGGTTGTCTTTTAACATTAAACTGGCGTAAAAACAAAATACACGGGGAAGAAAATATGGGTGAATAATGGTGAAGTTGCAGCTCGCAGTGGTTAACGTGAAAAAACATGGAAATTTGTAAAAAAAAAAAAAAAAAAAAAAAAAAAAAAAAAATGATTTGAGCATACAATTTCTCTATTAATTTCACTTTTTTTTTTTTTTACTGTGGAACTCCAGAGAATGTGCAATATTTAGTATTGTGGCAGATTGCTGAAGTGGCTTCGGCGCAGTGTGTTGGTACATTGACGCTTATTGTGGTAAGAATTAGGATGTAAAAGGAAGGATGAATTTGTTAGTATTAAATCTATCAGTGAATTACGTAAAACAACAGGTAATCTGGAGTGAGAAGCTGTGTCACCTGCCGATAAATTGGCCGATATTCCCGCCCAAGCAACAGGTAAGACAACTTTGTCTCCTCTTCATAAAATTTGCCATAACGTTCTGTAAAGGAACGTTTTGGCGTTTCCAACTGTTCCATAGCTCTACGCCACTTCTGAATGCTTGAAAAATGTCCTTTGTGATTTCTTGCTGTTCGATGTTCAGTGTGACATAAGCTTCCATTCGATTTTGATCTCTTATGTAAAGATTTCTTCTAAACAATGTAAGCTGAAGCTTGTGACTTTAGATAACGGTCTTCCGTGGTTTCCTGAAATAAAGCCCATCTACTGTCGGGATAGTTCCTTCAGAAGGTAGTGACCGAATTCCGTTCCTTGTCCCAAATCCTTTCGCGCCTCTAATAGGCTCCAAGTCAACGAGCAGTAAAAGCCTAACAAAAAAAAAAAAAAAATCCCACCTCCCCAGAGTCTTAAGCTAATTGTTGAAAACTGAAGTTAATTTTTAACATATGATATTTAACAAGATATACCAAAGGTGTGGACAAATGTGCACATCATAATCACTCCAGGCAAATGCCGGGATACTTCCTTCAAAAAGGCCATGGTCGAATTCCTTCCCGTTCCTTGTACCCAGTCCCATCGCGCCTGTAATGACCTTAGCCGTCGAAGAGGCGTAAAGCAATAAGTAAAAATAAATAAAAAACCATAAGCTCATGTAATATTATGTGTATAGATCAAGTATTTTGATCCATTCGATTCCATTTATCGATGCATCGCGTACGTCCATTATTGTTCCTTAAATTTAAAAGTTTAATGTGCGAAAAATATCATCTCAGTTGCTTCACGTCTGTAGGTATTACCTTCAATTGCCTTAAAAGTGATCCCTGGGTGGTGCAAACAAAGCAACAGCGATGACACCGAACCGTCCGAACACACCTCTGGTCAAAGGACCCTCAAGCTGGTAGAATTGGACCATCTTATAGGCATTTGTCAGCTTAAAACTGTAGTAATGTGACGATTATTTTTTCCTCTTTGTGTTTGGTTGGTTGGCCTTAAAGAGGTGACGTCTACTGCTACAGCTATTACGCGTCACTCCAACAGTTAAAAATCCCAGCCACCATAATGGATTGTGCAGACTGCAGCCAAATTGTAACACCCTGCCGTGTCTCATCTCCGGTCAAGGTAAGACAAATATGCACTCTCAACTTATTTGTCTAATTAGTTGTCGCTCTTGGAAAATATTCTCGGTGTTTCAACTTGTTTAATACGTTCTGCAGTCTAGGTTTTAATTGTGTTATTTTCTCATTACGCTTCCTAATTTTACGGACAATATGTTTACCTAGACATTTTTACTAATATTTTTAACATATCTGTGTTATAACTTCAATCACCTAACACTCATGGATTAAGAACCTACGAGTATGTAGTCACTTTAATCGAAGCCATACTGTCTTACAAAATCAGTTATATTTTCGCTTAGTGTTGTGTAGGCAACCTAGATCGCGATAACTTAGTATCTTTACCATGGAAACAGGGGTTATGGTGTTATACAGTATCTTCTTACAAGGTGATCATACTACACAGCATTGAGAATCTACGATCAAGGTGTGAAGTGCAGTGATAATGGTTTAATTTTACCTTGTATTTTTTATCAAAATATAAAGGCCCTCGGGTACAACTAGAGAAAGGTATAAATTTTAAATTTACTGTTTACACAAGACTCCCACTTTCAGCTATTATGCGACAAGTTAAGAAGGAGTTGCGTAAAACCTGATACATCTTCTTTAATACTGCTTTTCTCAAAGAGGCTGCCACGTTTAATGTCCCAATCAGACGTACAAGTTACTATTAACAGTGTCGTGTGCCACTAGCCCATGACTTTTTTTTTATCCCAGGTCTTTCGAATGCAATTAAGTGGTAAGGAATTATGTGCTTTAGTGATCACTGTAAGGTGAGAGGCCGAAGTAAGGTGAAGACCTAGAGAATGGAGATACAGATGGCAGAGGCATGATTTTCTCTCTCTCTGTGTGTGTGTAATGGCATTTGTCAAATAAGGCCATACTGCCAGCTCAATGTGATTATGATAACTATTCCAATGAATCAGTTTCCCCAGTGCATTGTAGCTTCTAGAATGGACACCACAGGACGGACACGATACTAACACACACAACACTGAAACACTCATGCCCTCGGCCGGAATCGAACCGGCGACCTTCGGCACGCGGGGCCTGTACTCTAGCCCCTATGCTACCGAGGTCGGCGAGATGGGATTAGAAGAATGTTTCAGAGTTAAACCACGAGGAATGTCGAAAGACCTGGACCAACAATTCAAATTCAGAGTAACAGGTGTTTACTATTATGTCCTGGTGATCCGCCAGAGTGGTTCAGAGCGCTGAGGCGCCGCGCACGAGATAAGGAGGTACAACGGGGCAGGGAACGATCCCAGGTCCACGCATCCTGACTGTTGTTTTCGTAGTCATCAAGATGATGCCGGGACGCTTCTCACTCTCCGCCTCAAACTACACGGTTCACAAACAAAAAATACACTTATTGCACACATAACGTAATTACACATTTCGCTGACAGATGGCAACACTTTACTTCCTCATTTAGTACGACCTGGCAAAACGCTTGGCATCAGCAAGAGCATGCGGCCGTAAAATCAAAGATCCAAATGTGATCATGTTGAAGATGGGTAAAACTCATCAAAGGAAACGGACCCCAAATGTTATGAAAAGGTGATAAAGAAGAAGGCCTAATATTTATCCTGTTACTTTTAGTAGTAAAAATGGTGTAACAGTCAAATGAAATCATAATAAGCAATTGATAGCACCTTCAAAAATACGGTCGTTCTAGAGGAATTTTGCTAAATCGATAGTAAAATCGTAAATGTTAATAGCGACAAAAGGTGATTCAGTGAAAAATATGTTTGATTAACCTTATCAGTGATTTAAGTATTAGAAATTTTTTCCAGCGTATTACTACCTACGAAAGATAACTTTAAACGTTAAAAACATGAGAATAAAGTTGTTATGGTGGGGAATGTGACTAGGCCGAAAAAAATCACTACACCATTTGCAACCATGACACTACACTCACGAAATATATATTCAACATCAATTATCATGTTGAATACCTCCATTATACAGGGTGATTCAAAATAACGTGGAAAAAATAACATGTTAGATCAGTCATACAATAAAAATCAAAAATCGCATAGGAACAGAGGACCGCAACTGCGATCCGGAGCCGCTACAGGACATCTAAAATAATATTGACACAAAGAGAAGAAACAAAACCATTACAGATCATTTTATTGATAATTACTCACTCACATGCGACTAATACAAGCCAAGTGTTGAGCCTACAGCAGATGCTTAAAGTTTTTGCCAGATGCATCGAGACAAGCCCGGCATCTCCGTTGCATGGAACGGCGCACCTTCTCAAAGATACCAGGTGTATCTCGAACACATCCGGCTGCCACAACGATTCTTCCTACCAAGTCTTCCGGCGTTTCAACAGGTGTTTCATACACAAGTCCTTTTAAAAATCCCCACAAGAAAAAATCCAAGGGAGACAGGTCTGGTGATCGTGGTGGCCATGCGATTGGTCCACCGCGACCAATCCAGTATACAGGCGTTTGTGACCCTCTGTTCCTATGCGATTTTTGATCCTTATTGTATGACAGATCTACCATCTCATTTTGAATCACCCTGTATAACAAACCCCGTTAACTGTATTTATCTTACTGATCCATAGAGGTAGTTGCAAGGCAGTAACCTGTTTGTTAGCTCTCAAACTGGCGAGGCAGATAGCCCCATGCGGTAGCCGAAGAAAGCGTCCATAAGGTAGATCAGGGCGGTGAGCAGTGTGAGGCAGCCCAGAGAGAGTCCCGTGGTACGCTCCGAGGAGACCAGTCCAGACAGCTCTGCTCGAACACGGGCCCAGTGGTCTGCGCCGGCAGTCACGGGAATCAAACCCACGGTGCGCCAGAAATCCACCGCCACAGCACCGGCCACCAGCAGCAACAGGGCTCCACAGCAACTAAACATGAACTCCTGCGGACAAAAACTGGGTTTACCACAAACATCGATCCTTGATCTTCGTTTCTGTATCGCTGCTCTCCAATATATAGCCCTTCCTCTACATGTTCTTCTTCCACTATAATTCAGGGTTATTCATAAAGAAGGAGAAGATTTTACATTTTAGTTGTCACAAACTACAAAAAAAAAACTGGGTTTACCACAAGGATCGATTCTTGAACTTGGTTTCTGTATCGCTGCTCTCCAATATACAGCCCTTCCTCTACATGTTCTTCTTCCACTAAAATTCAGGGTTATTCATAAAAAAGGAGAAGATTTTACATTTTTAGCTGTCACAAACTACAAAAAAAAAACTGGGTTTACCACAAGGATCGATTTTGATCTTCGTTTCTGTATCGCTACTCTTTTATATACAGTCCTTCCTCTACTTATTCTTCTTTCATTAAAATTCAGGGATATTCATAAAGAAGGAGCAGATTTTACAATTTTATCTGTAGCAAACTATAGAAAACACAAATACGTGCTATGCATCACTGGACAGAGGAAACTTCAACGTTTGTAACCCCCACCTTATTAGTTCAATTAACTTTCGTCATCGGCGCTGTTGTCTATGTTGAAATGGCAGAAGAGGTCGTTTGATGTACTACATTATGCTAAAAGTTAACACATTGTTGAAGTAAAGCGTGCATTCCGTCGTAACTTCAATAAAGTGCCACCTCGTCAATTTTTTTTTGCTTGGGGTTTACGCCTCATCGACAGCAAGATCATTAGAGGCGGGATGGGACTGGGGCAACGAACGGGAAGGAATTCGGCCATGGCCTTTTTGAAGGAAGCATCCCGGCATTCGCCTGGAGTGATTTGGGGAAACCATGGAAAACCCAAATCTGGATGTCCGGACGGGAATTCGAACCCACGTCCTCGCATCACGCTCGGTACCTCATCATAAACATATAAATGATTGGCATAAGAAATTTGTAGAAGTTGGATTTTTTTTTTTTCATACTGTCTGGCGCACACAAAACGACTTCTCCTGTAACGTCACCATTCCCACGTAAATAGACTACAGCGCCGTTGGCGACAGCAAACGGAACTAACAGACGGGGGTTCCAAATTATGAACCTTCCTCTCTCCAGTGATGTGTGACACGTATTTGTATCTCTTATAGTTTGTGACAAATAAAAATACAAAATTTGCTCCTTCTTTTTGAACTCAATAAGTTAAAAAAAAAGTGTTTTCCGCAAGTATTATTTCTTGGTCTGATTTTCTTCATCCTTTATCTGTACTTTCCAATTTGGAATGCTACCTTACAATTAACGTTCCTCCAATAGAATCCTCATTGTTTTACATACCTCATCAATATTTATCTACCTAGAGTGGTGGGTGAACGGTTAACGTTCTGATCTCGCATTCGGGAGGATGCGGGTTCGAATCCCCGTCCGGGCATGCAGATATGGGTTTTCCATGGATTCCCCAAATCACTCCAGGTGAATGCCGGGATGCTTACTTCAAGAAGGCCATGGCCAAATTCATTCCGTTCCTTGTCCCTAGTCCCATCCCGCCTCTAATGACCTTAGCCGTCGATGAGGCGTAAAGCAATAAACAAAAAATTCTCTCTTATCAATATAAAAAAGTTGGTACGTGATAATATAAGAAAAATATCCTGGTCATGGGGATATCTACCATAAACATTGCTTATGTTAGAAATTCTTAAAAATTCTGGTATGGAACGAGTTTGAAAATGACTTAAAGATGTGTAAAGATACCGAATGTAAGCGTTTGAAGTAGTTTTCTGGAGACCTAGCTGACACATATCGAAGTTATGACGTATAAATGTGAAAGGCGCCATAGTACAAAAAGCTCTCATGTTTCGGTAGCCTCAGCAAGTGTAAAATAACACAAGCAGCTAAAAAAAGTTTGTAAATCGATACTACCTGGATGAATAAAAGGCGGAAGGCATCTAAAGATTTTTAAAATAATTTTAAAAAAAGCTGGAATCCATAACAGAGGACATCAACGTAACTATCGATGATAATGATTGGAAATGAAATCAAGAAACGGAAGACAGTGAAACATAGAATAATAAAAGGAGAACAGTTTTCCGATCCAGCGATCTGTGGCATGTCTTGTTTTAATCGCATTGTATTTGTTTAAACTCTGTGTTATGTGGAAACGAAATTATGTTTACACATTGATCAGAGACCAGATCTATGCTATTTAATCAACGATGCATCGAAAAATTAGATTCCATAACGCCATGAGATAATACTTTATATGCAAATGAGAACGGAAGCAATTTCCACTGAAATTTAAGTTCTATTAGTTTTCACCCTAATGGGGATATGACTGTATTTAACCAGTGCAGTTCCATTTGCGGCGATTTTAGCAACAATGTTTCACTGCTGCACATTTAAAGCTATATAGCATCAAAAAGCTGCATTGTCTTTAGCGTCAGGAATTCGTATTGTTAATGTCCAAACGTTTTGTTTTTTGGTGCTTACTTCCTAATATTTGTCATAAATTATTCTTCTAATTTATTTATTCATTACTTTATTAATCAGAATGTTAAAATAATGCTAAAGCAGGACCTACCTTACACTATTAGAGGATTTTAGATTAAGTATCTTAGGAACGTAATTAGTGGACGCACGTCACTGTTTCCAATGTGGTGGCACATTAGACACTTTGCCATCCTGCTGAATATTGCACTTTATCCCTCGCCACTGTCAGAGTCCGTTGAGGGGGTGAGTGCAGAAAAGAGGAAAGAGCAGTCTCCGCAAGGTTTTTTTTTTTTTTTTTTTTCCAATGGCTTTCGGCAACTAAGCCATTCAGCCAGCTCAATGTGTTTGTGATATCTCATCCAGTGAATTAGTTTCTCCAGTACGTTTATGATTCCTATGTATAGACACCACAGGACGGACAGGATATTCACACAACACTTAAACATCCATGCCCGCGGCCGGATTCGAACCGGCGACCTTCGGCATGTGGAGCTAGTGCTCTAGCCCTTACGCTACCGAGGCCGGCAATCTACGTAAGTTAATGGCCACTTGAGAAGCTTCTCTATCACCTTGGAGCTTTTAAGTTATCCAGATGTTCCAGTCTCATTTTTGCAGACTACAAAGTACGCCAGATTGTGGGTACCTCGGGAGCTGGTTTAAAAGACGGGCGCGGTATGCCGGCAATCCTGATTGTTGCATCCCCTAACCATCCAAACTATACAAGTCATAAACACAGGACGTAGATAGATGGCGAATGTTGCGCTCTCCTTCCCCTTAGTATAGGGGTGGTTCAGCAACAGACTGTGAGTACCTATTCGTCATTGAAGCAGTGGTGCCTGTGTCGTATCTTTTTGTCAGAAGTCCTATCTGGACTCACGACTTAATGAGGTCACATTATTAAATGATTCTTTTAGCAGAAAAGGAAACTATTGTTTATTAATTACACCAACAGGTAATGTTCGGAGTATGCATATCCGAGGTTCTTGTCCGTTTGCTGAAGTTTATAAGTAAAAATTCTGCACGGCTGCAATGAATACTCTTCATCATAATGTAACTAGCTGTTACATACCACATCGAACGAGTGGAATTAGAATTTTATTCTAGAATTTAATAGAGAAAGCAGTGAGTTACGTAAAAAGTGCCCTAGAAAGCATGGAGTTGGGATTTTATGCCGAGGGAGCCAATACTTTACCATTGTACCATTGAAATTGTCACATGTATAAAACCAATTTACAACATATTTAAAAAGTAAGGGGCGTGGGAGACTACATTCCACAGTTCCTCAGCAAGTTTCTGTTTGTGGTTTAAAATTATGTAACTTTGTAGGAAAAAATCTTGCATGTCAATACCGTTTTACACACAATGTTTTTGGCTTTGCTGTTCTCTACTAAGATATATAACCTAGAAGGGCTGGAAACAGGTTAGGTAGCTACATACAAACACAAAATAATATTCTCGTGTACGCAAATCCATATCTACACCATATAACAAAATGTGTCTGTACATGAAATACACAAATTGTTTGCGAGAGAACAAAGACTGCGCGACCGATATAATAGTACAGACTTACACACACTATCCGTCTATCTGTCGCCGTTCAGTTAGTTTTCAAAATTTCATGACAAGAATGTAATTTACCCCGAAAAATTTATCCTATGTCCTTCCTAGTGACGTATAGAATTTCCTTGTCAAATTTCATCAAGATCGATTGAACCGTTTATTCGTGAAAACATAACAGACAGAGAGAGAGTTACTTACGCATTTATAATAATAGTGTAGATAAGATAGGAAATCATTTGTTAGAAGTAAGTTTTTCAATGGACAGTAGCAACTGTATTTTACATATTTAAATCGTGCTGATATTCTGCTCGTATGCTCTGTTGTTGGCATGGAAGTACATGTTTGTGAGTGCAACGCACCATCTTCCTGCGCTGGTGACCGACCTCGCCCATGAGGTACCCGAGGAGCAGCACTGGTGTGATGATGAGGTAGGCGAGGCACACGCCGTGTCCCAGAGTGTCGGCATCTTCCGACAGACGGTGGAAGCTGACGGGACCGCCGCCTCGGCCGAGACGAGCCACCAGGGTGGTCGTCAGCAGCATCACCTGTCAACAGCCAGAAAATGATATAGTACTACTCAGTGCTGACAATTCTACGGATTTATCCGCAGATCTACGGATTTTTATAAAAAGTTAAGATTTTCGGATTTTGTTAAAATATCTACGGATTTTTGCTACTTTGTATTATTTGTTGCTTTTTCCTTATATTTGTGTTTTGTTAAACTTTGAGCGTATAGTGTTAATGCATTACAGAATTGTCAATAATTGTGAATAGTTTCCTAGTAACCGCTCGTGTGAACCAACGATTGAATTAAAGCTCATATTTTGTTTGACTATTGATTCTATAGATCAGCGGTTCCCAAACTTTATTGGTACACGACCCACTTTTAAGTAAAAAAAATTTTCGTGACCCACCTAATATGAGAGTCTATTAATACCAGAATGGACTATCGACTATCCTATCCTACGAAAAGGCAGATTTCAGTGGTTGATTGGTAGGTGGATGCTCAAATTTCACGATTAGAAGTAACTCGACCAGCATATTAAAATGCAACTGGTCTACCAAGTCGCTTTTTGGTGGAAACCACCTGCAGACCCGATTTTAGTGGTTTATTGGTAGGTTTATCATTGTGTTTTACTGCATCCAATTGTATGAAAATTTGGAAGACTGGGAGCAGGAAAACACAATGGTAAACTTACCAGTCAACCACTAAAATGGGATGTGTACGTGTTTTCTCCCAAGATATGACTTGACACATTATTGGCATTTTAATTTGCAAATCTGGTTTTAACTAATCCTGGAATTTCAGCCGTCAACTCGATGAGGTGATGTTTTGTGAAGCCGCCTCGCACTTTATTACAAAGATGATGAAAAATACGTTTAATTATTATAAAAACACAACTTTACAATAAGTGAGATTTCTGGCACTGGTGTTTACTAATGAGGGCATCGATATCAGAGTTAAAACTGGCTAATTTTAACCTTAGGTCAGTTTCTATACATAGTTTAAAACTTTCTCACAGAGTTTTAATTTAAGCTAATAGCCCTTTCATGATTATTGCACTTGTAAAATAGAGTGTTATTTTTTAAATAGATGAAATAAAATATATATTTTTGTGGCAAAAAACCTCGATTGTTCCGCGACCCACCAAAACACACGCCGCGACCCACCAGTGGGTCGCGACCCATAGGTTTGGTACCGCTGCTACAGATCTTAAAAGACCGTACTGCAGAACTATCGGCCCACTCTTTATGCACGTTGACACGCTCATTGGCACGACTTACGAAGCAGTGTCTTCCGAGAAGGTCTAACCAATACCTCAGAATCAAAGGAGTCACAGTTTATAACATTTCCTGTTTCAGATGATGTGCTAAGCTTAATGTCACCAAGAAAATGTATGGTACCAAAAAAAAAAAAAGAGGCAGCAGTGATGGAAGTGACGTTGCATAAAACATGTTCAGAGATATTTCTTACTTTCAATGTAGGATATTATTTTGTATTTCAAATTTTAAAGACCTGGTAATAAATTTTGACTCTCTCTTTAGTAATTATTGTTTCAGTCGTTCAGTTAGCGATTCGCCGGATTTTTGTACCCAATCTACGGAAATTTCAGCGGCCATCTACGGATATTCAAAGCCAAGTGGCCGGCAGCACTACAGTTACCCTCGTGCACACACTATCCATTAAACTTAATTCACTAAACTTAATTAAATAAAAATCAATAACTAGTTATTTTTAAATAGAGTTCATTATACGTCTTGTGAAATTAACCTTCAAGGTGCATACAAAAAACAAACACAAACAAAATTTTAGTTCAACTCTTCTCGGGCTTCCAGCCGCGTAAAAGTGAGGGCTCAGACGGACGCCTTCGAAATGTCCCACAAGTGAGACTTTTTTACGTGGCTGGAACTCGAGAAGAGTTTATTTATTTATAACGCTGAGAAAAACTTCCATCTTACAAAATTTTAGTTTATGAAAAATTTTAAAAAGTTTCAAAAAGCACCGAATCATTAAATTATCCATCGAATGATACATATTATTTTTTGTTAAAAAGCATTATCTACTAAAGAATCAAATTTTCCAGAATCACGCATAGACTTATATTGAAAAATACTATAAATGCCAGAAAGATCGATTTGTATGAATAATCAACGTCGTGCCAATGCAATTGAATTTGTTATTTTGCCGAACGCGTTTCACTCATACTCGGAAGCATCGTTAGCGGTTCTGTATTTTCATTGTTTCACATTTGCTTGTTTTTATACTCTATGTCCGAAGTCAGCGGTTTTATAGCTGCAGTTTTTGCACTCTAGGACACTTTTCTGTATCTTTTTCACTTTCACTTCATTGGATAGCAATATAGTGTTCCGATTTTCATTAACCGGTATTTTGTAAAACCGCTGACGCCAGGAATAGTGTATAAATACAAACAAATGTGAAACAATAAAAATATAGAACCACTGAAGATGCTTCAGATTATGAAGTAAAACGCGTTCGGAAAAATAAATGAGAAATAAACGAATTCAATTGCATTGCCGTGACATTAATTAGTCATACAAATCGACTACATCGGAATTGAGGAAATGCCCACAACATCATTTGTTACCAGGAAGATCATTATTGATTTTCTGTAAACTTTAGAATGCTATATTTCACTTTAAATTTTAAAAGAGTTTTTAGATCAGTAATTTCTGAGATAAAGGAAGAAAGGTATTTTGTTTAGAATGTATCGCCAATAACTTGCACAAATCGTAGAAAAAAGGAAACTCCAAACATTTTGAGAATTGACAGTTCAGCAGTTTTTATTTGGTAGACTATCCATATAGATGATTTAAATGTAATTATTCTTCAACCTTTCCCCTCCATTTTCAACTCCAACAATTTTTTAAATTTAAGTTAAAGTTTTATCTAGGTTAGTAAGAACTAAAGTTGTGCTAAGTTAAAACTTCCTAAGTCAGAGGGTTCAGAAATTATGAAGACAAATGAACGAAACCCCAAGAGTCCATTTTTTCACTCGGAATGTAAATCAAACTGACTCTGCACTTTTCAAACAGCACGAAAAGATCGATATAAGGAAATGAAAACAAAATTCAGAGTTACAAATATAAATCACACAATCAGTTGGGTAGATGATATTCTGCAGTGCTCTGAGCAACTGAGCTTCTGAATAAATACCGTAAATTGCCATCAAAATGGAATTTCGTATAAATTAATACACTCACATGAGCAATGTAGGCGATAACGCTCAACCTGTCGGTTAAACTGTCTTTGTTAATACATTTCTTTGTCTAAAAAATTAACCTTTGTATCATTTTAACATCTTGTACTCAGAATTTGAACTACAAAATTGACCGAAATCAGAGCGAAGAGGTGAATTATTAAAGAGAGATACAAACTCAGCGTGCAGTTATACCTGTTGAACAAATACAGTCGAAATGTTGTTCCTCTATTATCCCCCTCACCCCTTCTTCCAGGCTGCACCTGTAGATTATATTTCCGCTGGGAGCATTTACAACTAATACACAGCAACCGGCTGCTATAATAAGAGGGTGTATAATCAAACAATGTTCTTCTCCCCAGATAAAATCTTAAGCTTGTTCCCTAGAACTTTGAATGTCTTTGCCTGTAACCGTGAAACAACTTGTACATGGTTAATATCGGACGGCAGGGGCACTAGAAATAGGCTATCCCATGCATTTTTTTGGTGTTCGTGTAGAAGAATACACCAGTAATGAAGCAGATAAATCGGCATAGGTTGTAATGAGTATGTGAAGATGAAAAGCTTAGCTCAAAATAGGAAGAGATGAAGAACTGCAAAGAAGTTGCCCAGAAACTGTTTCAAAGATTTAAATAAAAAAAAAGACCAAACAAGCTCAAAAACACCAAAAAAGACAAAATAATAGAAGCAGAACAGGAAAAAAATTGGTAAGGCATTCACGAATCAAAAAAAAATTAATAACAAAGACCAGACTGCTTACAGGCTTACAGTCAAAAAGTTTGTAAAATTAATGTGATACTAAGGAGTAAACAGCGTACTAGATTGGCACTAACCAACATACATAACAGGCTGCCTCCGTCCTACTTCCTTGAACTTAAACTACCAGCTTGGGGCCTAGCCTCCCCCCCCCCCCTCTCCTCCTTTCCAGGATTTAGAAGAAGGACAGCTGCAAAAACTGAAATGAGAGAATAGGTGGCAGACCCCATGCATCCACTGTTTGGATACGAATTAACTCTTGAAGCTTAAATCAAGAGAAACATTCTTGCATGCAACAATATCATTACCATCTAAAACACGCCGAACTGAGCTTTTGCGAAATCTAGTACCAGGAATAATTTGTGAAAATAAAATGGAGAAACCTGCAGCAAGCTACAACCTTCGGCATATGACTTTGAAGACCCTAAATAGACTCTGAATCTGTGTGTATATAGAGGCAAAGAAAATCTGAAGAAATGGGATTACATCCGAGAGGACAGGATCTGTGTATTCGGGGAATTGCAGAACCTACAACACCTGCTGATCTGCAACAAACTAGACGACATGTTCGCACCGAAAGAAAAGGCCGTCCAGACTGTTGTTTACTGGGTTGCCAATCCTGACTAAACGAGAAAACTATATATGTGAACTATATACATGAACGAACCAGTAATTCACCCATGCTTTGAACAACTTATTATTATTAAATTTACTGTAAAACATGAACCCATTAAATTTCGCTGAAAGACTTAAAAGACAGTTTGCTGGAAAAATGCTTTCTGAAATAATAGTACGTAGTCGGAATAAAGCTTCCAAAAATGACCAAGAATATATGTAGAACGAACATCCATTTAGTCATCTGATAACACTGAGAACAGAAAGGATTTTCTTCTAACAGAATACATAAGTTGAAAAGGAGGAAGACTACACCGAGGACGCGAGTCAAGGAACGGGAAGGAATTCAGCCACTGTCTTTTCTGAAGGAATCGGCATTTGCCTGGAACGATTGCGGGAAACCATGGAAAACTCAAATCTGGATGACTGTACGGGGATTCAAAACCACGTCCTCCCGAACGACAGGGCAGAGTGTTACCGTTTATCCAGACGATTCAGTCAAATGAAATTGAATCCTACCGAGTAGATCTGTGAAGGAGAATAAAACTGTATTCCCTTATAAAACACTCTATTTTGAAGAAGAAGCTTATCTGCTCTTTCACTCTCCATAACTTCCGCAGAGAATTATTATTTGAAAAACAGAGTTTATGTTAATAAAATATGGAACGGACAGAACTGAAGATCCCTGTCTACAAGAGAAGATCGGCTTAATTCTCGTATAGCGTTAGTTTAAAAATTACGCTGGCTGAAAATATCATCCGAATTCTGTCCACTGACAGTGCATGGATAGAATAATTGTTTCGTTATTTCGCCCCTCTCAGTTCCTATAGTGAAATTCTTTCGTCAGTAGAAAGCTACGACCGGAGATGAAACCTTTTCTGTAGTCTGTGCCATCCTTCAGGTAGGCAACCAAAGTGACACTGGACATTCGCAGCAGCCTAGCCCAAAGGCGCCATTTCAATCGTAGTGTCGACATACATCGTTGTTAAGTTCAACGAATCATCTTTTTTATTTCCACAGAATTGTTTAAATCTTCCATAGTTCTTAAAATTTGTTTGAAATTTATCCGAAGCGGATGGTAGTGAGTCAATATTACTAGACAGTCTGAGACTGACATAAGAACATTTACGTTCTCGAGGACGATTCCCAGCTCGTCCATTCAGGTTTCCCTAAATCAGATGAATGCGATGAGGATTTCCAATTTATTTTCCCGTTCCCTGTGTCTCAGACCTGGTAACCCCATTGAAGACTAGCCCGAAAAGTCAGATTTAAAAAAAATATATATATTTTTCACTGTGTTCTTATTGATTTTATTGCTTGCACTGTTCTTCGATAAAACTTAGCTGAAGCTACAGATGTCACTCAAATATAGATGTAATATGCTTTCGTTGCCGAGTCCTTGAACCATTCACGTTCTCGTATCGATTATCTATAATATAAAAATGAATCGCAAAATGTGTTGGTAAGCGCATAACTCAACAACGCCTGGACCAATTCGGCTAATTCTTTTTTTTATATTTTCGTTAAGGCACAAGGAAGGTTCTTATGGAGAGAAAAAACGCAAAAACTGGAAGGAAAATAGTAAAAACAACACTTTTCTTTATCAAAACAAAACAAAGGCGCGTTAGGATTATCTTTGGTATGACTTCAAGTTGATTAGGCTCTATGGATATTAATCTATGCCTGCGTGTGATCAGCGAAAATAATATCACTGACGTACGTGTTATCATTATTTCCTCCGTGCGTGGCATTTTCTTGGTTGCTTCTAAATTTTCGTTCTCTCGAAAACCATTTGTGTGTTTATTTGTTCAGTGTGTTTACATTTATACCCATGCCGCCTACCACGAAAGTTTCGACTAGGAAAATAGAATGCATCAGTTTAGAAGGACGCAATATTAAGAATACCTGAAAAGCAAAATCGATTACTGGTATTTCAGTTGAGAAGCGATATGCATTATCGTCTGACGATCGAGCCACACTTATCCTATTATTTTAAGAATGCAATGTTCTGGTAAGCCTTGTGGTGATGGGTTCCATTCGTTTTAAACTATGTTCGGGTAGAATTCATGGTGATTGAATTGGTTGTGACTAATAATACTTTCCAACTTTTAAAATCTTCTATATAAATAAAAATGAATCGCCAAATGTGTTGCTAAGTGCAAAACTCGAGAACGGCTCGACCAATTCGGCAAATTATTTTTTCCTTCATATTTTCGTTAATCCACAAGGAAGGTTCTTTTGGAGAGAAAAAACGTAAAAATTGCGAGGAAAATAGTAAAATCAACACCTTTCTTTTCCCATACAAACCAGCCAATCAAAAGAAAACAAAACAAAGGCGTGTTAGGATCAGCTCTGGTATGCCTTCAAGTTGATTAGACTGTATGGATATTAATCTGTGCCTGCCCAAAATAAAGTTCGAAGGAAAAAAAAGGTTTGCCTGTCATCAACGAAAATAATATTACTGCCAGTCAATCAAAACAAAACAAAGGCGCTTTATGATTATCTTTGGAATTGCAAAATGATTGATCGGAAGAAATGGTTTCAAAACAACTCATTGGCATTGGTAATGACAAAATCCCTATAAACGTTTTGAGTGGCTGCATTACATTTCCTGTCAATTTTTTGGTTAAACGACCGAACTATATTACAGAGACAAAAACACGGACGTTAATTAAATAAATTTCGAAATTCAAAATGAAATTTCCGGTGAATTAAGGATATACAAATCAGTTGATTGCGCAACTAACCAAGATGATGTCGTCAACTATCCACCAGAATTTTTTAACTCACTGGATTTGCCAGGATTGCTGCTTCATAATCTTATATATAAAAATAGACGTGTGTTTTCATATATTTCACTTTTCAACCACCACTACCAAACACAGATCACCGGTCTTTGTGTGTGAAAGTAACATGGAGTTTCCTGTCGTGCACAACGTTGGCCGAATGACGATAGCTGTGGGGATGTGGGAGATATGATGATTAAAGTTGGCCAATGCATGGCGTTTTCATATTTCGATCAAAAATTTGTGTCTTCTTATACTTCTCTTTCCTGCCACAACTACATAGCATAGACCATTGGTGTTTGTGTGTGGTAGTAGAATCGTGTCTCCTGTCATGCACTATGGTTGTTAGATGTCGGTAGCTATGGGGGTGTGGGAGATATGGGGGTTGAAAGTGGTCGACCTGCGGCAATTTCATATTTCTGCCAAAGACGCATGTGTCATGGTGTATCACTTTTCAGCTAAAACTATCTATCGCAGATCACTGGCGTTTGTGTGTGGTAGTAACACAGATTCACCTTTCGATCACAACATCGGCCGAATTTCAGTAACTGTGGTAGTGTGGGAGATATGGTGGTTGAAAGTGGCCGGTCAAGGATATTTTCGTATTTCGACGAAAGACATGTGCCTCCGCAAATGTCACTTTTCTGCCAAAACTACATAACATAGAGCATTGGTGTTTGTGTATGGTAGTAGAATCGTATCTCCTGTCGTGCACTATGGTTGTTAGATGTCGGTAGCTGTCAATACAAATTCTTTACAAACACGAACGAAGTCGTGGGTACCAGCTAGTAATTACATAAAACTCTGTAAGAATGGTAATGAGAAGTTCTGAATGGTTTAAGTTCAATATACGATATCCTAATTATGGTTTTTAAACGACTTTTTTTAAGTCGTTAACCACCGATCCAAAATTTCCATCTGAAAACAACGGTATGTTTCAAGAACAGGTTGACTCCAGAAGATATCCTGAATGTAGTAGGTCAGATGACAGCCGCTTGGAGCAAAAACAAATGCTTGACGTATATTCAGGTTGTGTAGTAGAACCTGCGCCTCCTCCTAGGGCCGCGTCTAGTTTTCGGTCACGCAATTAGTAGGATCTTTCTATCCCAGTTAAGTTTATTACATCTAATACGTACCTAGGACGCAGTCCACTTTCAATAAATGAGTATTAATATATATTAAATTAACCACAAAATAAAAACTTTCATTAACAACTAACAAACTATGGTAGATGAAAGTAATTTTAATATTTGTCGTTTAAATACCAAATACATTCGATATTGGCAAAAAATTTCTAGATAATAAAGTTTTCGAGTTGGATTCTGTAAACAAAAATTAAAAATTTACAGCCACTTTAGTCTTCATCTTGTACCAAAAAAATATATATATTTTAATCTTGTATTTGCCGACCTTTACACAATACCCGCTCACACGCTGGGGAAAAATTTGGCCATCGTTACTTTTCTTGGATTCCATCCCACTTTGAATAAAAATTTTACAAATTTTTAAACACTATATTCGAATTTCCGTTAACAAAGTGCATACAATATTCAAATTTGAAAGCTGTAATTTATTCCGTTTACAATCTAGAAGCATTTGACAGACAAACAAACAGCGTAGTGAAATATACAGGGCTCCACTTCCCTACGGGTATCGCGCTCTAAAACAACTTGTAGAGAAAATCGAAATAAGTTTAGAGTTTAACTCTATTTCAATAAACCCTCTTCCTCGGTACGTTCCTTCTCCTACCTTGAAGGACAAGATCTTGATTTATTCTATGGATATTTTGTGTCGCCTATCTTTTCTGAAAGAACCATTTTCGTGTGAAAATGGATGTATTTTTAATTGTTTTGTATATACTGCGATGATGTTCAGCTATGATTGTATAAATAATAAAGCAGGAAGAAAGCAGGTGTGACTTGTATGAATGAATCCTCATAACAAATTCCCGGGTCGATTTCTGGGCTCAGTGATAAACTGAAATTGGAGTGGCTGGACTGTTCGGGTGTTTTGTATCACGGGAATATCATTACGACTTATAATGTACTTGATATTTTTATACATAACGCAATATGCATATTGGTACCAATAATACTCAATGATCAACATTCTTTTTTTCTAATACTTCATGCACTTACATTTTGCCCGCAGCAATTATCCAATTATACATCGTTATGCCCTTACAAATGTCAGATAGTTAGGAGTCGTAATTGTAACTGTTGCATGATTTTCTTAAAATATGGAAAAAACTTACATATTCACCCATTAGTTTTCCGATCTTCGCTAACGAAAATTACTTCGAACAAAACTATATGCAACATAAAGTCCAACACCATTTTCAAATAGTGTCAACATACGTAATTTCTTTTAATCAAAATATTAACTAAGAATTTAAAGAAACGTTGCTGTGGTTAACAAAGTCCCATGTTCCCCACATATTTATTTCGAAACTCGTCTTCTAATAAGTAAGACATGTGTTTAAATTGCGAAGAGTTTTAATGGTGGATGTAAATTTGTAATTACCCTCACAAATTAATTTTTGTTGATAATTTTGGACGAAAGTGATTAATAAAAAATGTTATAAAAATTATCTCATCAGCTGATATATGGTGCTCACGATTAATACTATTGGTTTCCACTAGCCGACAAAAACAAACGATAAACTAACTTTGTCTGATTATAAACTGCCACCATTTAATGGTAAAATTTAATAACAAATTCCGAATTTCTTTCTTCAAAGACATTGGATCTAAAGGAATGGTTTTATAAACAGGTGTTAAAATAAGAACATTTGACAGGTTTGATATATCGGTACTACTACTGGGAAGCCAAGTTTCAAAATTAGTGTCATTCTAAGTAATACTTTCAAAAATCTGAAACTGTTACTTCGATGTGTGCAATTCTAGCAACATCCAATACTTTACTATTTATTAGCAAAACATTTCATGAAAAGATCACGTTCTAGCATAGTTATTTAAGAAGAAATCTGAAATGCTTCTACAAAGTCATAAAACAGAAGCGCAAATAGTAATACCTAATCTATGAGATATTCAAAATGAAGAACTAAATAAAAAAAAATCTCTAATTTTGATCAACAGTTCACGAGATGTTGAAAATATAATTAAAAAGTCAGATATTTTGCATTGTTCAAAACATTTTCCTTGCTGTCTGAATATTAGACAGCAATATTCTTTCAAAGAATGGTCTAAGTAGTTCTTTTAAAGATGTCATTAGTAAAAGGAATATATGTTTGTAAAGCATAAGCTGCAACACAGCCTCGTATATGTATGTTTCTGAACTCACTATTTCGAGTATCTTGAGGATGAAGCCAGGCTGTTTGAGATCCTTCAACTTTACGGCCAACATCTTGGTCTGCATGTCTGCAGATGACTGGAAGCCCACTACACTCACTCCATCCGGCCCTCACCCGCCAATTAGAGTGGGCTGCGTGAGTGCTTGTGTGAGATATGCGGTCTTGAACCAACCATAGCACACAGGAGAATTTTCTTCAAAGACAGAAGGAACGTAACGAGTACATTGTTTACCATGACAGATTTATTTCCAGCAAAAAGTTCTGCAAAACTATGCAGGAACACACATTTATGTCACAATTATTCATAACTAGGCTTCGTATATGTTTCCTGCCTTCTTTTTGAGCTGTAACGCTGAATTAAACACTGATTGAACGTTTCTGATTGTATTTAAATGTATTTTAAATAGCATATAAATGCATATTCAGGTCATTTTCCTAGTTTTGGTCATATTACAATGTTCATATGGTCATATTTCGAGCAAACATTTGGGAATTTTTTGATAATATCAGTAATTCACTAGCAGTGAAATTAAAATAATTTTCATATTCCTGTTATACATTGGACGAAAGAAAAAAACTAATTGTTACTGAATTGGTGAGAATGCACGTCAAGAACTTAAGTTGTGCGTTACTGTCATTCTCTAAACATTAATGTTCCGCCAGCCTTTTAATCTCGACAATGCAGTAGCTGCATGCATGTGTCGAGCCGCCTCAATCACTGTCGCCAATACTTTTGAAAATAATCCTGTCAGTGTTTAATCCGCAGTTGATCATTAAGTACAACCATACCGAAACTAAAACGTTCTGAAAGTGCGAAGTTACGGTGTTACGTAAAGGAAATTGGAGAGGAATACAGGGTGTCCCAGAATTACCTTTACAACTTTGACATTGAATACATTATGTTTGGAATGAGATATCACAATGCAGTTTTTTTTTTTTTTGCATTTTGGAGAGTATCTCTCAAAGTTTTGCTTCTGTCTCTAGAAAATTTCAACGTGTGCACCATTAGTTGCCCGTACAATATCAAAGCGATATTCAATTTCTTGCCAAGTTCTTTGGAGCATCCCTTGATCAATTGTCGTAATTGCTGCAGAAATCCTCTGCCTGAGATCTGCCAAATTTCTAACCGGGGTTTGGTACACGATGTCTGTTACATATCCCAAAAGAAAGATATCCAAGGGGGTTATGTTAGGTGAACGAGTCAATTGGACCCCCTCTTCCTATCCACCGACCAGGAAATTGTTTATCTAGAAAATCACGGACATCATGAGCCCAGAAGGTGCACTATCCTGCTGGAAGATGACTGTCGGTTGAAGGACTTCCAGTTGGGGAACAATAAATTCTGTTAGCATATCCAAGTAAACTGGGCCTGTGATTTTCTTCTCAGCAAAGACGAAGGGGCCAATGGGTTTGGTTGTGCATAACACCGCACCACACATGAACCTTTGGGCTGTCGCGCTCTATCTCTCTAAATCCATGCGGAGGTTCAGAACCCCAAATTCGAACGTTGTGCCTGTTAAGTAAACCAGACACATGAAAGGTGGCCTCATTTGAGAAGAGAACACAACTAAGGAAACCATCCTCAGTTTCCATTCTCTCCAACATGTTGCAGCAAACGCAGCACGTCCCTGTTTATCTCCTGGCTTGATAGCTTGCAACAGCTGCATTTTGTATGCATACAAGTGCAATCGTCTGTGTAACACTCTGTGTATAGTTGAGCGTGGTAACTGCAACTCTCTGGCGGCGGTGCGGAGAGATTTTTTGAGACTACGAGTGAACACCTCACGAACCCGCTCAGCATTCTCGTCACTTGTGCACGGTCGACCAGCGCCTTTCTGATGGAAGATACTACCAGTTTCCATGAACTGCCGATGCCACTGACGAATTGATAATCTTGTTGTTGGTTCTTTCCTGTATGTTGTCCGGAAATTGTGTTGCACTTTTGTATCCGATCGTGTCTCTATAAACCAGGAAACACACTGAGCTTTTTCCTGTGGGGTGTACATTTTCAATAAATGTGATGTAACTACCTACTTGTCACCAAACCACACCTGAAATAAAACAGAAAAAAAAACTTTGAGAGATACTCTGTAACATGCAAAAAACTGCATTGTGATATCTCGTTCTAAATATAATTTATTCAATGTTAAAGTTGTAAAGATAATTCTAAAAACTAATCTGTTAATCTCTGTATTCAGAAATGCCGCGCCGAACTGTTACGCGTCATGTGACGGTACAGTTCGGAAAGACGCGATTATGAAACGCGTCCTGAGGGCATAAGAACTTCACGCATTATTTCTTTCTCAGGGAATATTATACTCAGGTAAGTACAGTTCAATTTTATACGACCATAGTTTCAACACATGTGTAAAATAATTTAAATATGGATTTAGTAAAGTTTTAATGTTTTTAAATTAAATTTTTAGTTTTAATTATTAATTTTATTTAGTTATAATGTGCTTGAATCGTCCGCGTTTCTCCATATTTTATTTTTTAATTTCATTTAAGGGATGGAAAAATTAAGAAAGAGGAAATGCCGTTTCAACGATCAATTGAAAAAGGAATTTCCATTCCTCTTTTCAAACAGAGACCCCATTGTTTTCTGGGATTTTTGCAGAGGATAATTTATACAAGAAAATACTGTGAACAGCTGAATGGTGACCTCGATAGAATATCTAACAGGGTAGATCAGCATGGAATGAAGATAAATACCAAGAAAAGTAAGTTTATTAAGTACTCTTACAAAAATAATAATAATAATTAAAGGTCGTTTATGATTATAGGGTGGGGACAGAATTGCTTGTTGAAGGCTTGAAGTGTAAGTAACTCGATATAACATTTGGTAATAACTGGGCAGGAAACACTGGGCAGGTGGTATGAAAAAGTTACAAAATCCTTCATTTATTAGAGAGGGTGATGAAAGGATGAGGGTTACAAACTTTGGTCTGACCATTTGCTTGAATATGGTGGTGTAGTTTGGGATTCACATTTTGGAAATCAAGTACAGGATTTGGAGGGCATGGAAAATAGAGCAGCTAGATTTGTTTGTGAAAATTACTGCAGGACCCAGTTAGTTACTGATATGATAAAGAAGCTGAATTGGGAGTTACTGGAAGACAGGAGGAGAGTGAAGAGAGTGCTGGTAGAGTATGAGGTGCACACTGATGATGGGGCTTGGAAGGATATTGGTCAAAGGGCATGCAAGGGAAAAGAAGACCATGTTCAGAGGAAGTTGCTTGATTTCATACATAAGGGAGTGGAAAAATTTTCTTTTGTGCCTAATGGTGTTAGGGATTTGGAATGATAAATTATTTTCCCAAAACCCTGAATGAATTTAAAATTGTAAATGGCAAAAGAAGATGGGTGGAGGAATTTGACACTCAAAGTATTTAAGTTAATAATAAAAAATAATAATAAAGAGGTAATTAGATTACTTGGAAATTGCTACCGGAGCCTGTGCTTCATCACAGTTAAATTTAATTCAAATGTCCAAGCCCTGTTTCCATTAAGTGCTGTGCTCTAAACGGCTTCGTATATTTTTTCTTGTATGTTTAAAGCTTAACTGGTCCTCTTTTTGAAAAAAAAAGAAAATAATTTTGTTAATGATACTTTATTGATTTGCCCATTTGTTGTAATTTAACATGCTAAAAAAAATCATCTCTTACTACATCTTCGGTGTCTGTTCCAAATTTAGTTTGTTTATGTTGCTATTATTTCAACAGCACAATGTCCTCTCCTTATATTTTAATCATTAATTTCAATTATGTTGCTATTTTTTTGCTTTATAATTTCAAAAAAGAACTTCGAATTTTTATTCTTTTAATCCATTCTATTGTTTTTTGCTCCAAGTTCTTTCTCTATACAGAACCTGAAAATATGTGCCAGCAGACACAGGTAGCCTACATCGATTTTGAATAAATTAGAAAAATGTTTTTATTACCCACCTGATTTATTTTTTCCTCTCTTCCTGTATAAAAGGATACCAATAACCATCTCAGCTCTCTTTTCATTATTTTTATTTATACCAGGACGAAAATATTACTGAGAAAGTAACTCATACAAAGAATTATCTCAGCTAAATAATAAAAAGCAATTTGTTATGTTTCACTACTTTATCTAGAGAACCCAAACTTATTAGTACAATAAAAGGAACGTTGTTTGAGCCTTAAGTCGCGTCGACATCATAGTTATTAGAGTCATTTTAACAAAAGAAAGGGAAGAAGCAACATCCTGTGTTTCAGAATGAAAATGTATGGGTTGGTACTGACCCCTGCCCTACTCTGAGGCGATGACGTAACTGGTCCATCATCATCGCTGATTGGCTGAGTGTGAAACTTGGCAGAACAGCCGGCGCAACCCACGCGCAGTTTGATGCCGTCCTCATTCGTGAGCCTGGAAGAAAAGGCATCCTGTGTACCCCATTTTCAGAGATATCTTACCGCCGTATCTATTAATTGTGGGACTTAATATCCGTTGACACTATAGTCGTTCTTGAATCTAATGTTTTAACACATTGTTTGGGTAGCGATAAGCAGTGGATTTCTTCTTTCTTAGAACAAAAATCATCTGTGTTTACACTTAATTGTCTTCAATCTTCATTGTACCCATACTTCATTGGGTTTATCTATCAAACTGTCTGACGTAGAAAAGACGCGATTATGAAAAGTTGTTAGACGGACATACTTATTCTTTGTTTTTAATGGTCTCTTGCACCATCCCAATATCATCAAGATATTAACTGCACAGAAAACGGCTGCTTCCGCGTTTTCGATTAATGGTGGTAACAACTATTTATACAGTTAATCAATCGCTCATTAGATGAATAAAATTTCTAATTTACTCCCGTTAAAACAAGTGTTAGTAAAGGGGTCAGCTTTCGTCTTTGGCTATAATTCTTTATTCAACATGCTTGGAAAACTTGTAAATGATAAAATCCGTAATGCTAGTTTGGCCTTCCGCAATAGCTGTTGAAAATATTGTGGCAATGCAGAAGAATATATGGTACACCGTAAAAGGCAGGATTTGATGATACAAATGCACTAAGTAGACGAATTGTGTCTTTCAGAAAAAAATATAACCTTCAAACGAAAATCGTCAGTATATCAGCACATGCTCTCAGGCAGATAGGAATGAACTTTCTATTTCATAAATACGACTGGGAATCTTCGGATAGAAGTCGCTTCTATAATAATGCTATTGTAACAAATATAAGAATGATAAAATCGGATGCACATCTTACGGAAGTGTTAAACAACGTTAATTTAGCATCGAACACCTGAAGCAAGAGACGTACGCAAAAAAGTTATATTAAGGGATCTAATAGTTTGATGAAGTTTTTAAAGATGAACAAGGAAAGACTCCAAAATCTGAATAGAAATACCAAAGATTCGAGGCAAAGAAAAAGACAACATGAAGAGCCAAAGCAGAACGTGAGTATAAATTTAAAGAATTATTTTAAACGATATAAACGTTGGTTGGGTATTTTGAGAGCTGCTCAAAAAACTGCGATTTTCCATCTGCTAAGTTTTATAACATAAATTACTTTAAAATCTAAATTCTTAGGATTGTTGTCAGCGAGAAGAATTATATAACATTTCCTCCATAAATAACACTTTTAAGTCCTCTTCATTGTTGTTAGAGTCTCTTTTCTAGTTATTGCAAGTTCCATTGAATTATATATAGCGCAAGCATGGTAGTTAGTTTAATTAAAATACTATAGCATAGGTATGAGTTATTTAACAGTTTCATTTCTTATATACCGTATCTAATTCAATAGTTAGAAATTCGATTGTTTAGGTTATTGTATAGTCCCATACCTGAGGCTCTGTTCGGTTTAAAATATAACATTTTGTTATTTAATTAGTTCTGGACAGGGCCGGCGTTAGGGGGGGGGGGGGAAGCGGGTCTTAAGTACCCGGGCCCGAAATTCCTAGCGCCGGCCCTGGTTCTGGAACAGTAATATATCAACTTTGTAATAATAATTATTCATAAATAGCATCCTATTGTTCACAGTAGGTTTAATTAACTAATTTAATCGTTATTTAAACTCCACTATCGATATTTAAAATTCCGCAGTCAAGTTTACAAAGACAAAAGCGTACGATAAAGTAATTAATTTGGGTGCACGGCAGTGCACCCGCACCCGCCAAGTCGAGTCAACGGCGGCACTGCCTACTCTTTTCTCGAAGCCATTCGGGCCATTTTTGAACCTCAATTTGTTCGGTCGTATTCATGCTACATGTCTCAAATTTCTGTTATGCGTAGATATCAGCAATCTTAGCAAAAGTACTAAATTTTATTTTGTTACTGTTCTTAGTTCGGATGTTATTCGGATGAAAACTTCAGCGATTTTGTCACTCACTGAACTGACTGATGATCATCAAATCTATAAGGCACTTCCCGTAGCCGTAGAAAGCTGGAATTTGGTACACAGATAAAATTTTACCCATATGTTATAAAAAAAAAGTCTGAAACTCGTAAATTTCCATATACCTACCCCTAACGTGAAATCGCTTTTTACACTATTAACTTAATATACCTCAGTTTTTCAGTTATTTAGGTACACTTGGTCAATATGCACGCCATGTTTTAGTTAAATACCTCAAATGAGTTTTATATAAATATGTTAAAGTCAAGATTTCCCTCTCTCTTTTTCGAATTTGACTTGTGTTTCACAAAGTGAACTGAATACACAATGTGAAGTGTAGACTTGGCCCAGAAGAAGATCTCATAACTTTTTTGTCACTACGTGAACACGAGACTTGGCCTATTTTTACAAGAATTGTTTTTGTGGGATCTGTTCTGTCGAAATAAAATTGCTTTCTAATACATTAAAATAAAAACTCCCTAGCTTTTCAAAATAAAAAATTCGTAAGTAAGTAATTAGTTCTTGTCCATACTAGCACTAAATTGTATTGACCTTCCACCTTAAGCTTATTTTGAAATTCTTTAGCGTAAATTTAATTCATTGGCTCTTAAGTACTTTCGTTACTTACCACTTCAATTTAATTACACTAGCCAACGAGAAAAATATTTTTGTCAGTTTCCTGGTTCTAGATAGTCAATTCTTACTAATTTTGGGTTGAAAAAAAAGAATATGTAAATGAAATTTTTTTAATAGCTCTTGTTTTCAAGATACAATACAGCCTACTGGAGAAAGACACACAACATCCCACACATCGATTTAGAAGCAAATCGAAGAAGAAAAAATATTCCTATGTAATAAATACAATATAATAGGCATGTTTCATTAAACAATGTTCATTTTTCAGAAAGCAGCGGTTATTTTTAGCCTATTCTTGCAAACGTTTCCTTTTGAATTACCTCTTGTATGTCAACGCCGAAGCAGTAGTCGGCCAGCATTGACTCATCCCAACGACCCTGATATCTGCGTTCCATTACAGAGATATCTTGGTGAAACCTTTCACCGTGCTCATCGTTTACAGCTCCACAGTTTTTTGGAAAAAATCAAGATGGGAGTGTAGGAAATGAAGGTTCAGAGACATGTTGCATCCAAGGTCATGGTACTTTTGTAGGAGTTCTTTCACCAACTGTTGGTAGTTCTCGGCTTTTCTGTTGCCTAGAAATCCTCGTACCACACCTTTGAAGGCTTTCCAGGCTGCTTTCTCTTTCCCTTCCAAAACTTTAACAAAAGCAGGGTCCTTCATTATTGTGCATATTTAAGGGCCCACAAAGATTCCATTTTTAACCTTTGATTCACTCAGTCTTGGAAATTTCGCTCTAAGGTACTGGAAAGCCTCTCCATCCTTGTTCATGACTTTCACGAAGTTCTTCATTAATCCCAGGGGTGGAAACAGAATGTTATTTGGATCAACTAGAGGCTCATTTTGGACATTTCTCTCCCCAGGAATTAGATTTCTTGAAGGCCATTTGTCTTTTATGTAGTGAGAGTTTCTATCTCGATTGTCCCACAAAAACAGAAAACAGCAGTACTTGGTATAGCCTAATTGCATGCCCAGGTGTACAGCAATAACTTTCAAGTCACCACAAATCTTCCATTTATGATCCTCGTATTTGATTGACTTGAGAAGTAATTTCACATTCCCGTAAGTTTCCTGTATGTGAACGGAATGTCCAATGGGAATGGAAGGAAGAATGTTGCCGTTGTGTAGTAAGACTGCTTTCAAACTAAGCTTGGAAGAGTCTATAAATAACCTCCACTTCTGTGTATCATGAGTTATGTTCATGGAATTCATCAAACCATTAACATCAGTACAAGCAACAACATGTTCTTTCTTCTCAAAGAAAAGAAGAAGATTCTTGTGACGAGTCCTGTATTCTGTGATTTTGACTTCTGGTTGGAGTAGATGCCATTGCTTCAGTCTTGATGCCAGAAGCTCTGCTTTCTCCTTTGGCAAGTCAAGATCTCTTACGAGATCATTCAATTCTGTCTGATTTAGTCTGTGAGGCTCATTGAAATCTTCTGCCTCGAAATCTGGATCATGGGAAGTCCCAGGTCTAGTGACTTCCTGTTCTACAGCACCATCCTCTTCAATCTCATACATTTGAGGTGGTTCTGGAATTGGCAGATTAGCCGAGTAAGGAACAGGCCGAATGACTAATAGAACACTGGGATACTATACCGATTCCTTCTTCTTTCTTGTCCAACCTCGATTCATGGAAAGCGTCATGCAGAAATAACAATTGTCAATGTAGCTTGTTCGCTCACGCCAAATCATGGGTACAGCAAACTTCATTGCTCATTTCTTCCCATCCAACCACTCTCGCAGTCTCACTGAACAAGACTTACAACAAACATGTGGGGCCCATGGTTTATCCTGGTCACCTACCTTCACACCGAAGTAATGGAAGTAAGCTGTCTTTACAACTGGGCTAATGGTTCGCTTCTGTGCTTCAAAAGATACTTTACCGGTACCACAGATGTAACAAAAGTTGTTGACGGCATTAACACACTTTCGTGGCATTCTGATCTGAAAGCAGAAAATTGTAATTTTTAGTTTGAGTGATTAATTCTGAAATAACAAGTATTAAAAAAGTAGTTTTTAAATCGTAATTCGATTTTAAATTGCAATGAACTCTTCACAGGTTTGCTGCCGGATAGCGTTTGTGAACGACAAGCTTTCGGAGTTGGTCGCTGAAAGCTTGTCGTTCACAAACACTATCCGGCAGCAAACCTGTGAAGAGTTCATTGCATCGACACGCCGGGAAAGTCTTCGTTCGCACGATTTTAAATTGTCAAATTTATTATTATTTTTTAATTTTTGTATTTGAAAGCCCATATTTTTAGTTGTAAGGCGAATAGCAGAGAAAGTAACTTAAAACAGCCATAGTGAGATTTCTCAAATTGGTTCCTATCTTGAAAACAAGAGCTAATCTCAACTTTTTATGTTGATTTTCGTGTTTAGCATGACAAAATACTTCGGAAATAACTATTTTTGATGTTGGGTAGTGTTATATATGTTAAAATTAACAATCAGTTGAAGTTACAAATCTGCAAGCATAAGTTAAATTCATTGGTTTATTCTCTCGGAAATATAATTGTTATTTAATTATTTGTTAATATATTAAAACAATAATTACCTAATATTTTAAAAATATTTCCCCATAAATAACTGATTAGTTATTATTCCCACATTAGCACTAAATAGTATCGACCTGTGAAATCCAAACTTCAGATTAATTTTGAAATTTACAACCATAAGTTTTATTTTATTGTCTTTTAAATACCTTTCACCTAGGTTTTGTTTACAACAAAGCATTGGAAAGTAAAACTTCAATCAAAAAAATCAGTTAAGTGCAGAATTAAATTTAAGATATATAGAACTTCGTAATTTAATGCTTAAGGTTCGTTAAAAAGGTACCAGTAGGTATTGTTTTGGGAAAAAATCATACCTGGAAAGTGTGACGCCTGTCGCAGACGTGTGGTGAATTGTTTGGATTGCAGTGGGTGTAAAAAGTGGTTTCATTGGGAATCTAGGGCAATGAGAAAAAGAGAACTAAATGAGGCTCTTTACAGGGCAGACAGCGTGGGGCCCGTAACAAATGTGAAGAGGCCGGCCCTTGATTTTTGCCATCCAGGGAAAAATTGTAGAGCTAAAAAAAAAAAGGTCACCCATCTAGCCTAGGTGCCGGGCCCCCCTAGGAGGTGCAAGGCCCTCTAGAATGCACGAGGCCTGTAGCATTTGCTACCTCCTGCTACGTGGTTAATCCGGTACTGGCTCTTTAGTGGCATTGTCCGCTCTGTTTTAAGAATAGAAAACTTTCAGAGCATGAGAAGGAAATTTCAGAGTAGGATAGGGAAATTTCAGAGCAGGACGAAACGATCAGGGAGATAGGCAAAACGATCAGGGATTTGCTTGAAAATCCGGAAAATATATGAATAAACCTTTACGAATAAATAATCCTGTACTTAAAATTATTAATAATTCCCTTGTTGATTTACCAGCACCAACAAATATTTCATTTATATGAAACTTTGGTTCATTATTAGGATTATGTTTAATTACACAAATCATAACAGGCCTATTTTTAGCAATACATAGGATTATTGAGACCCAGGCTGTGGAGGCTTGGCCTGTGGAAGCCCAGCCTGTTAGAAGCTCAGCCTGTGGAGACTCAGCCTGTGGGAGCTGTGTCTGAGGAGGCTCTGCTGCTGGAGGCAAAAAGTAGAAATGGTGGGTTTAGTTAGGAGGGTGAAAAGGATGGATGGAAACTGAAAGCAGGGCGTAGGCGAAATATGGTTAACAGGCTGAAGAAGCTAGAAATTGTGGGGAGAAATAGGTTTGATCTATTATCAGAGTCAGATGGGGAAGAGCCTCATATAAATGTAGGAGTAGAAGTAGGTAAGGTGCAGCAGGCCTATAGCAATATAGGCGTAGAAGGAAAAAATAGGAAGAAAAAGGTTCTGTTGCTAGGTAGTAGCCATGGGAAAGGTGTAGGTAATCTTCTGCAGGATCAATTAGGCACAGGCTACCAGACTTTTTCAACCCCAGCGCAGCATTAGGGCAGGTAATAGAGGATATAGGATCACATTGTACGGATTTCACTAAGAATAGTGGGAGGTGCAGGCTATAGTATTCATAGGAATGCAAGTTATAGTGTAGAGAGTGACCTCAGAAAGGAGGTGCAACATACCAGGATGAAACTCATGCAGGTTCTAAATCGCCATGATCTGCTACAGTTAAACCATGCTGTGAGGCGGGTAAACATGGAAACCGAGATGCTACTTTGAAGAGGCAATAATTCTGTTTTGGGGGTTGTGCCTGTGAACAACATTCGTTGATGAGTTTTTACTAGGTATGGCCTACACCATAATAAAGAGGGGAAGGGAGTACTCTCTGAGTTGTTAACTAAAGCTGTAAGGGAGTCCACTTCCAGTTATGATGGGGTCAGGACTGTGCCTTTTTGGGGATAAAAATAAGTTATCAAAAGTATATGTAGATTCTCTATGGGAAAAAACCTAAATGTTAATAGATGAAGAAATTGAGATAATAATAGAACTGGATACAAATGGAAAGATAAAGGTTAATGCTGAAAATACCACAAAGCAAAAAATAAGGGTGTGATTGGTAAACTTTAATGAACAAAGTGATAGATTTTTCAACCTTAAATAGAGATACATGAACCACAAGTGATTATAGGGATAGAGTCTTGGTTAAAAGAAGGGGTACTAGACAATGAGATTTTCCTTGAAGGTTACAGAGTGTACCACAAGGACAGAGGAGCAATGGTTGGAGGGGTATTCATACTGGTTATGAAAGATTACTATAGTTCTCTAGTGTTCATAGATTATTACCATGAGTTACTAGGGGTAAATTTGTGGTGTGATAAAAAAGAAAAAATCAGGGTATTGGCTGCTTATCATAGTGGAAGAAAGAATTATGGAGATGAGATTCTTGGAGAGAAACTACATTCACAGTTCAGAGGTGAGAGTTGAATGGTTATTATTGGAAGGGATATAAATTTACCAGGTGGAAATAAGGTTAATAACACAAGGGAACATAGATTTGTAAATCCCTTAGTAAGGGAAGGAGGTCTTACAAAGTGGTAGAGCAAAATGTGAGGGATGTCTTTCTAATAAAGCCTGATGAAAATCTTGTAGCATGTCAAGTAACTGAAGGAATAAGTGATCACAATGCAGTACTTAAGGGATTCAGTAAACCACTGACCAAAATAGAAGGGGGAAATAGATACAAATGGAAGGATGGCACATGTACAGTGCAGGCGAAATGGGAAGAGTTTGTGGAGATAATAAAAAGTGAGAGAAAATATTTATTCCAAAGCAGAAAATAAAGAGAAGTACAGAATCCACATACTAAAATAGGGAGGTGAGAAGGTTACAGAAGCTAGTGAGATGGGAGTAGAATGGAGTTAAGAGACAGGAAGGCTGTAGGGAATGCTTAAAACAACTAAATAATAAAAGAAAAGAAAGTAGCAAAGGATGGGTTTATGAAGAATATTACTGGTGCAGGAGGACCACTGAATGATGCATCTAGAAATTTCTATGACAATATTACAAAACTGAGAGGAAGGGAAGGTATTTGGACTATTGTAGATAAGAACAGACTTGAAGTCACTGAGGATTTTAAAATTGTAGAGATAATTAGTGTCTGGATTAGTGAGACAACCAAGGACTATCATCCTGTAATGGGAGGGAATTAATCAGAGGATAGTCTCCTTAGAAGTATAAATAAGGAAACTACAAAATTTTAAATAGATTCTCAGGAAATTATGAAGGAAATCAAAACACAAAAAAAAGTCATAAGGGGCTGGTGTAGATAATATTACTACAGATGTATTAAAGATTGTGGGATACGATATTGTAAGAAAGGTTACAAAATCCTTTGTTTACTGGAAAGGGTGATGAGAGGATGTACCAGAGAAGTTAGGGAATTGGGTTACAAAAGTTTGGTCAGACAAGTGATTGAATATGGTGATGTAGTTTGGGACCCAAATTTTGGTTATTAAATACAGGAGTTGGAAGGTGCGCAAATAAGAACAGATAGATTTGTCATTACAGGATGGAGTCAGTAACTGATATGATAAAGGAGCTAGATTGGGAGTCATTGGAGAAAAGGATGAGGGTGAAGATAGTCCTGGAAATGTACTGGGCATATGTTGGTGATGAGGCTTGGAGGGATATTGGTCAAAGAATTAGGAATAGCGCATTGAAGAAGAAGACAACCATGACCACAAGCTGGCGCTCGATTTCATGCATAAGGGAAAATTTTCTTTTGGTGGTAAGGGTGTCTTGGATTGGAACAAATTACCAAGTGAAGTGATGAATAGTTTACCAAAAACACTCTAGGAATTAAAAATTGTAAATCAGAAAAGTAAATTAGGAAGGAATTTAACACTCCAATTAAAAAAGAAAATTTTAAAAATCAAATAAAAAGGGGTAATTAGATGACTGGAGGAATCACCACTAGGATATTAGCTCCATGGAAATTAAAATAAAAAAAATTAAAACCTCAACAATTCGTTAGGAAGACGAGTACAAATTTTGCTCTAAATTAAATGGAAATACTTTCGAGATTAGAGGAAAGAATGTGATACAGGCATTCCATTGTTAACAGAGGTGTATTTCCTCATTGAGTGTGTGTCCGCTTGATCTGAGTGAAGAAACCCAAAGTGTGTACAAATGAAACAGGTCTTCTTGTCTTTATGAAACTTAAAAACACGGAGATCTGTAATGGTGACAATAGAAAAAAAGGTGAATAAATGTTTCATTCAAATCAGAAAATAAAGATAAATATACACAGTACATACTATAACAGGGAGGCAGGGTTGTTAAAGAGATTGGTGAGATGTCAACAGAGTAAAGAGACAGCAAGGCAGGAGGGAATACCCAAAACAACTAAACAAGGAGTTAATAGTAGCATCAGTGGTTTTGAACGCCAAAATCAGTAGATATGCCTGCTAATATCAATATATTTGTACCGGTACCCAAAATTGGTATATGAAAAAAAAAAAAAAATACTATCCAAATAACCACATTTTGTTGGGCAAGGTAGGCTGTCAAAGAATTTCTGCCAGTTAGTCACCAATTTTACTACCAGACTTGGAAATTCAAGACTTACTACCTTTTTGGCGTCAAACTGTGCAGCAAATACAGATTGTTGTCGATTCTTGTTAAGACAAAATCAGACTTTTGTTTTGTCTGAAATACAATAGTTTGTTATTTTTATTAGTATTAAAATAATCTTCTAGAAATCCAGTAAATAAATATATAATAGTAAATATCTGACTTCTAGTTCGATAGTATTGATTCAAAAAATCGTTTGTAGATATAACTTCGTAAATCCTAAGGTATATTTATTAATTATCTCTGTCTTAAAAAAATGGTTTCTTAATCACTTATTTCAGTCTTAAATATAATAGTTTCGTATTTACTTATTTCGTATTTACTTATTTCAAAAATTATTAAAATAGTAACTTCTTAATAAACAAAAATAAGTATTTAAGTATTTTTATCGACTTATTAATTACAATAACTTAGTTGGGAGGTAAAGCTCTTATCCAATTGAGTAAAAATGTTAAAAAAACATAGTATAAACTTTATTAGACTACTTTATCAAATAAATTTAGGGTTCGTTTAGAAGGTGCTAGAAGTATTTGGGAAAATTCATGAATGGAAAGGGTGGCGCCTGTCGCAGGTATGTTACGAAGGGTTTTGGTTGTAATTGGTGTAAGAAGTGGTTTCATTGGGCATGTAGGGAAGAAGAAATGTGGGAAACAAATGAGGCTCTCCCATGGTTTTGTCCACTTTGTCTTAGGGATGAAAGGATGAGGGAGATGGTGAAACGATCAGGGAATTGCATGAAAGGATCAAGGTTTTTGAGGCTCGTCCTATGGAGGCTCAGCCTGTGGGGGCGTGGCCTGTGGAGGCTCATGCTATAGAGGCAGAAAGTAGAGATAGTAGGTTGGAGGAAGTTGAGAAGGATGGGTGGGAGATAACAGGTCATAGGATAAATATGGTTAGTAGCATGAAGAATCCAGACACTTCTGATTTTGTGGGGGAAAATAGGTTTGACCTGTTTGTTGCCAGAGTCAGGAGGAGAAGAGGCTCATGTAGATGTAGGAGTAGGTAAGACGCAGCAGGCCTTTAGGAATAAGTGCGTGGAAGGCAATAATAGGAAAAAAAGGGTTCTGCTGCTAGGTAGTAGCCATGGGAGAGGTGTAGGCCCTCTTCTGCAGGATTAATTAGGCACAGGTTAGCAGAACACAAGTTTTTTCAAACCTAGTGCAGCATTAGGTCAGGTAATAGAGGATATAGGTTCACTTTGTAGGAATTTCACTAAAGACGATACAGTAGTGATAGTGGGAGGTGCGGGGAATAGTATTGATATAAATGCAAGTTATAGTATAGAATGTTACCTGAGGAAGGTGGTGAAGGAGGCGTAGCATACCAGAGTGGAACTCATGCATGTCCTAAGCCACCATGACCGGCCACAATTAAACTATGCTGTGAGGCAAGTAAATGTGGAAACGCAAGTGCTACTTGGGAAAGAGATTAGTCCTGTTTTGGGGGTTTTGCCTGTGAACACCATTGGTAGGTGGGGTTTCAGTAGACATGGTCTACACCTCAAGAGGAGGGGCAAGGGAGTACTTTCTGAGTTATTAGCTAAAGCAGTAAGGGAGCCCATTTCCAGTGATGATGGGGTCAGGACTATGCCTTTTTTTAGGTTAGGGGCTGCTGGTGAAAGGATGGAGAAAGATGATCAAAGTTATACTAACTCTAGATCCACAATGGAAAAAATCATAGATGTTAAAAATCAGATCAAGTTGCTGAAACAATAATAAACTGGGTTAGAGGAGGGGGTAAATGCTAAAAATATACAGCCAGTAATAAGGATGTTATTGGTGAACTGTAGAAGTATAATGAACAAAGTAATCGAATTTGCAAAATTAATTGAAATACACAGGCCACAAGTAATAATAGGCGCAGAGAGTTGGTTAAAAGAAGAAGTACTAGACAGTGAGGTTTTTCCCGATAGTTACACAGTGTATCGCAGAGATAGGGGAGCAATTGGTGTAGGAATTTTCATACTAGTTATCAAAACCTACCACAGTTTACTGGTGTTCATAGATCATGACCATGAGTTACTTGGGGTAGATTTCTGGGGTAATAAAAAAGAAAAAATCAGGGTGTTAGCTGCTTACCGCAGTGGAAGAATGGCAGATGAAGATGAGTCTCTTGCGGGGAAATTAAATTCATACTCAGATTTCAGAGGTGAGAATAGAATGGTCATTATTGGTGGGGATTTAAATTTGCCAGACATAAATTGGGTAGGAAATAAGATTAATAACACAAGGGAACAGACTCTAATAAAGGAAGGAAGATTTAGACAAGTGGTAGAGCAGAACACTAGGGGACAAAATATTTTGGATATATTCCTAGTAAAGCCTTGTAAGTAAAAGAAGGAATAAGTGACCATGAAGCAGTTCTGATGGATATTAGAGGATTCAGTGAACCAGCAGCCAAAATTGAAGGGAGAAATAGGCATAGATTTTTTTCGAATTTGAAAAGATATTTCAGAGAATGTTTCATCAAATGGAAGGAAGGCACAAGTACAGTAAATTCAAGGTGGGAAGAGTTCAAGGAGATAATAAGAAAGGGGTAAGAAAAATTTATTCCAAAACAGAAAATAAAAAGTAGAGAACCTGTGTACTATTACAGGGAGGTGAGGCGGTTTAAAGAGGTTGGTAAGAAGAGAACATAACTGAGATAAGAGACACCAGGGTAGTCAGGAATATTTAAAACAATTAAATAAGGACCTAATAATAGCTAAGAAGGTGGCTAAAAATGGATTTATGAAGAGTATTGTCAATACAGGGGGACCATTGACTGATTCATCTAGAAATTTCCATAACTATGTTAGAAAACTAAGAGGAAGGGAGGGTGTTGGGACACTTTTAGATAAGGATGGACAAGAAGTTAGAGAGGATTTGAAAAAGGCAGAGATTTTAAGTAACTGGTTTAGTGAGAGCATTATGGACAATGAATCAGAAACAGGTTGTTCTGAATCGGATAACAAGCTTAACAAAACAATTAGAAATGAGCAGATCATAAAATTTGAAATTCATCCTGAGGATATCATGAAGGAACTAAGAAAGCTGAAAAAACTTAAAGGGGCTGGTGTAGATAATATTACTACAGATGTCTTAAAAATAGCAGAATGTGACATTGTACCTTATCTTGAAATATTATTTAAATTGAGTCTGGATACTTGCTGCTTACCAGAGGATTGGAAAAGTGCGATAGTAGTGCCGGTACATGAAGGAGGGGTGAGAAATAGAGTCGAAAATTGTAGGCCAGTTAGCTTGACGTCAGTGGTAGGTAAATTAATGGAAAGATTGATATGCAACCCACATCAGAAATATATGTGAGGAGTGTAAGTTGTTTTCAACATGGTTTTCAGCAAGGATATTCATGTGAATCTGAGTCGGTGGGATATATGCAAGATATTTCAGGTGAAATGGACAAGAGGTCAAATTGATAGTGTAGCACTAGATCATTCAAAGGCTTTTGACAGTGTGAGTCATAAAATTGTAGTAAATAGGGTAAAATCTATTGGAGTGGATCAGAAAGTGATTTGCTGGATAGAAGAATTTTTGAAAGGTAGATAACAGAAAGTAGGAAATGAGGAATCAAAAGAAGTGGAAGTAAAACTGGGAGTGCCACAGGGTAGCATATTGGGACCTTTGCTATTTATTATTCTAATAAATAATTGTGTTGATTGTTTACTATCAGAAATTAGATTGTTTGCAGATGACATAATGCTATATAATAGGATAAAATTGGTTGAGGATTGTAAACAGTTGCAGGGTGATCTGGACAGGATATCTAGTTGGGTTGGTAAACATGGGATCAAGATAAATGCAAAGAAGAGTCAGCTTATTAGAGATACAAATAAAAAACAAAAGGTTAGGAAAGAATTGCTTGCTGAAGACTTGAAATGTAAATATCTTGGTATTACATTTGATAACAAGCTTAACTGCGCAGATCACATTGGACAGGTAGTAGGAAAAGGTTTCAAAATTCTGCAATTGTTGGAGAGGGTGATGAAGGGATGTACAAGAGAAGTAAAGTAATTGGGTTTCAAGACTTTCTACATCTACATCTATAATCTGCAATTCACAATTACTGTGGGTGGCAGAGGGTGCTAAGCACCAATCCTATTTTAGAGAACAGAACGAGGAAAGAAAGAATACATAAATGTATCAGTACGGCATCTTATCTCTCGAATCTTATCCCTTCTGTCATTGCGACCTAAATAGGTTGGCGGAAGAAGTATTTCGTTGCACTCGTAAATTAGAGATTTTCGCATATTCTCCAACAAATTTAAACGAAAACGATGTCGTCTGTCCACCAAACAATCCCAGCCTAACCCACGTATCAGCTCTGTGACACTTACATAAGGACTGTAACTAGCGGTCACGAATCGAGCGGCTCTCCTCTGTACTTTTCTCTAACATGTCAATCAATCCCTTGCGATACGGATCCCAAATTGCACAACAGTATTCCAAATGCGGATGCACTAGTGTTTTGTACACTATTTCCTTTGTATGAGCATTGCAGCTTCTCAAAATATGACCTATAAAACGTAGTTTAGAATTAGCTTTGCCAACGACGGAAGTTATGTGCAAGTCAGACAATTGCTTGAATATGATAGTGTAGTATGGGACCCACATTTTGAGTATCAAATACAGGAGTTGGAAAAGGTGGAAAGAAGGGCTGCTAGATTTGTTTCTGGAAATTATCGCAGAACGGAATCAGTAATAGATATGATAAAAGAGCTGGAATGGGAGTCATTGGAAGACAGAAGGAGGGTGAAGAGGGTCATGGGAGTGTACAAAGTGTATATTGGTGATGAGGCATGGAAAAGATATTGGTAGTAAGAATTGAAAATAATGCATGGAAGGGAAAAGATGACCATGACCATAAGCTGGAACTTGATTTCAGGCACAAGGATGTAGGAAGATTCTCTTTTTATATAATGGTGTCAGAGCTTGGAATAAGTTACCAAGAGAAATTATGAATAATTTTCCAAAAAAGTTGAAGGAATTTAAAGTAAAAAATTTTGTAAAGGGTAAATTTAGGCAGATGCAGAAAAGGGGAACGATGGGTGTTTAGGGAAATTGCCACTGGAGCATGCGCTCCATTGCAATTTAATTTAAAAAAAAAAAAAAAATTGATGGAAGCTTGCTGCCAAAAGTGGACAACAAATTAATCATAAAAAGTTGGAAAAAAATTTTTGGTTTCAACTTGCATTCAAATATCAGCTTGATTTTCGTATTACCTGTCTCGTATAGTATAAATTGAAGTCAGAAGATGGCAGTGAGAGTATTTTTTATGTTAAAGTATGAAATACATGTTAGCTAGGTTCATTTAAGTCTTCATTGCATTACTAGATTACATTATTTTAAGCTTCTTTTGCCAATTAATAGGGAAATTATAAGATAGATTGTAAATTTAAATTTTAAAAAAAATTCCTACCATGAATAAGCACTACTCAATACTAGTAAAACATATCAAAATAACAAAAACAAAAGACTTAGTAATTTGCAATTTATTTATTAAGTTATTTAACAAAAAGATATTAACCTTAGTCAAATAGAAACACAAACATAAATCTCTTTAATTTTTACAATCTTTACGATCATACCAATGATCTTTGGACATAGCCGCAGTCATTTTTTTATTAATTATGAAATCATAACAATTAGCATCACTGAGAAGGCTTCTTGTAATAATGACCAGTGATTGTCTCAGTAGACAGCCTATTCACATTTTGTCTTAATAAGATTAATATACGAGATTATGTGCTCAGCATTGGCGGATGAATGGGGCAATGATAAAATAGTAAATATTAAAGTAGACAACAAATGAAACACTCATTGCAGTTCCAATAGTAGATTGATCTCTTCTTGACTTAAGGCTTCACACAACAGCTGGAGATGGATAAGCGGAGTTTTCCCGCTCAGACCCTGGAGACGGTGCTGATAAACACTGCTAATTAGGATTTTGTCATCGGTATCCAGAGAGGGTTCTTGGAAGACTTATTCCGTTAGGTGCGGGTGGATGACCTGACCAAGGTTGTCGACTGTGCAAATATCTCAACATACGATGAATGCAAATAATTCACCAAATTTGCGCATTGCCTCTTACTGCACTGCCCATCACCTTTTCTTTAATAACATGTATGTACATTTTATTAACAAAATGTACTTGTGATAAAATTACCAATAGATTATAGACAAACCAACTAGCTTGCGAATCCCCTAAAAATGTTGATAATGTAGAACTCAAATGGACAGGGGTAGACTCCAAAAGATTTACGAAACATTATGCAAAAGGTAACTAACTACCTACCATATATATGAATTAGTAATTCCCCATAAAACATAAACAAAATGGGTTGACAACCTGAAAATGTAAAATCTTGATAAAAATCAGGTAAATTTTGTTATACTTTCAGAAATTGTGGAAAAATGGTTACATCTCGGTAGAACAGACTCCATATCAGTAGAAATACAAAAAAATCGGTAGGTTCAAGACCACTGAGAGGGAATCTTAACATTTGTTAATGAAAACGCTGTCTGTTAAAACTGTTTTTTAATTCATATAAGCTCAGATACATTTCACCCTTATGGAAAGGAGTTCTGTCAGTGAGATTTTCTAGCAAAATTCTCAATGACAACTGCAGAAGAATGGCCAACAACCAAGGAAATCTTAAGATGGGTTTATTAAGAATATTACTGGTGTAAGGGTACCACTGAACAATGAATCTAGACATTCTCTGGCTATTTTAGAAAATTGAGGTGAAGTTAAGGTATTCGGACAATTTAGTTAAGGATGAAGGAGAATTTACTGAGGATTTGAGAAAATCAGAAATAATATTAAGTGACTGATTTATTCATACCATTAGTAACTACACTTCAGGCACAGTAGGGTGTAAGTCAGAGGAGCATCTTCTCAAAGTAAATAGAAATGAGCAGACTAAAAAACTTTTGAAAAACCTGTGGTATTATGAAGGAAAAAAAAGCTAAAAGAAGTAAAAAACAAAAAGGCTGGTGTTGACAATATTACTGCAGATGTATTAAATATAGTGAGATATGACATTGTATATTACCTTGAAATATAATTTATAGTGAGTGGAGACCTGCTGTGTACCAGAGCAGTGGAAAAGTGCAATAGTAGGCAGGACCGGCACTAGGATTTTGGGTTCCCGGGGTAAGCATTTTTAGCAGTCACATAACCAGTGGGGGCCTTGGTCATTTCATCGGTTAGGGCCCTCCCTCATACCAAATAGGTGACCTTTTTTTTAGCTCTACAACTTATCGAGCAGGGGACCCTACTGCTGGTGATCAGGCCCCCCATCAGCTGGGAGCCCCCGGATACATTTGACCCGCTTAACCCCTCTCCCCCCCCCTGTCCCTGATAGTAGGAGGGGTGACAAGTATGTTTGAAGGTTTCAGTGCAATTAATTTGCATCTGTATTTGTTAAATCAATTGAAGACTGATATTCAGCCATGTCGAAAATGTCTGTTAGGAAACAAATTGGTAAAATGGCTTTAGGCAAAGATATTCCTGTGAATCTCAGGTAGTGTGCTAATGCAAAATATTTCAGATGAAATTGACAAGGTAGGCCTAGTTGATGGTATAGCACAAGATACTGCCAAGGTATTTAACAAGTGAGACCTGTTAAATAAGGTAATAAAACATAGCTTGCCAGGAAAGGTAGAAATCAAAGGGTTAAGGTATGAAATGCAGTTTAAAGGAGGTGGAAGTGAAATTGAGAGTGCCACAGGATAGTGTATCGAGACCATCGCTACTTTTATTCTAATGAATGGCTGTGTTGATGGTTTAGTTAGAAGTTAGTTTGTTTGTAGATGACATAATGATATATATAATAGGATCAAAGTGGAAGAAAACTGTGAACAGCTGCAGGATGAACTGGCTAGAATATTTAACAGAGTAGGTCAACATGGAATGAAGATAACTGCAGAGAAGAATCAGCATATTAAGTACACAGATGGAAAAATGAAAGAAAATGCTTGTTGAAGACTTGGAATATAAATATCTTGGCATAAATAACTCAACTTGGCATAAATAACTCAACTTGGCATAAATACTCAACTTGGCAGGATACATTGGGCAGATGTTTCCAATCCTTCATTTATTATACAGGGTGATGAGGAGATATACCAGAAAGATGGGTTATAAAACTTCAGTCAGATCTTTTCTTGATTATGGTTGTGTAATAAGGGACCCACATTTGATGTCAAGCTTCATGTGCCATTCATTATCATCCATTCTCTAGCTCCGGTCTCCCAGGTGCTGATCACGAGTACTCTTTAATGTGCCATTATATCCCATTTATCATTTTATGCTTTCTTTAGGAATGTAAATATGATGCTTTTATCAAAGCCATTGGAATTTTCAGTTTTTGATGCCTTCACCTCATGGAGATTTAATAATTTTTTCAGCACTTTTGCCAATTCCTATTGCTTATCTCAGCTCAATTTTTTTAAAGCTCTTCCTTAAAACAGTATCCTCTACATCATCTGTCTCAGCATCATTCTCTTTCCACAGTTATTGTTCATGCCATTCCACTGTACTGTTATGTACTGAAATAATATGATTAGGGAAAAATAACCTTCGCTTAGCACAGATGAAGGCAGGAGGACAAGATATATATATATATATATGGCCCCCTCTTATGCTAATCTGTTCATGGGCCGGCTGGAACAGAATTTCTGGAAGAAGTCCCTCTCAAACCCCTCATTTGGCTTCGTTTCATTGATGACATATTTATGATTTGGACGCATGGAGAAAATGAACTGCTAAATTTCCTGAACCATCTCAATAACTTTAGCATGCTGAAATTCACTTGGTCCTACTCCCACACCCAGGCCACATTCTTGGATGTGGATTTGTCCCTATCCAATGGCTATCTCAACTCTTCAGTTCACATCAAACCAACCAATCTTCAACAGTATCTCCATTTCGACAGTTGCCACCCATACCATACCAAACGTTCTCCCCTACAGTCTTGGCATTCGAGGTAGTCGCATATGCTCTAACCAACAGTCTCTCATGGATTATTCAAACAGTATTTCAGAAGCATTAATATCTCGCAACTACCCTCCAGCTTTGGTTAACAAACAGCTTTCACGTGCTACATCACAACTGAATCAGCCAATCAATCATCCCAGACCCGCAAAAACCAACCACAATCCAGTCTTGGTCACACAGTACTACCCAGGCCTCGAATCCATCAACAGAATCCTCCGGCAGGGCTATGATTTCTTACAAACATGCCCTGAAATGAGATCCATTCTTCCTAAAATCCTCCCTGCCCCTCCTAGAACTTGTTTCAGCAGACCTCCTAACCTCAGCGAACTTCTAGTCCACAAACACAGTCTTCCTCTTCCTAACAGTCAACCCCAAGGCTCTTTCCCATGTAATAGACCACGCTGCAAGATGTGTGACATACACCATGCTTCCACCACTTTCATCAACCCGGTCACAGGGGAAAGCTTCCCTATCATAGGACACGCCACCTGTGAAACCACGCATGTAATATACCAGTTAACATGCAACCACTGCCTGGCTTCATATATAGGTTTGACCACAAATGCACTCTCCATAAGAATGAATGGCCACCGTCAGACGGTGTTCACACAGAACCCAAAGCACCCAGTTGCTGCCCATGCCATAACCCACGACTTGAATAATTTCAACTCTTGTTACACAGTCCGTGCTATCAGAGTTCTCCCTAATAGCAGCAGTTTCTCTGAACTCAGAAGGTGGGAACTTGCCTACCAGTACAAACTTGGCACAAGGCAACCACCTGGTCTCAACTTAAGATAATACCCGGTCATTATTATTAGTAGTACATATTTTAACCTTTTTTTTTTTATTCCTCTCCTTTCCATTACCTATATTGAACCACCACTAACCTGAGGTGATGTTTACTTCATAAATATTATTATTATTTGTAAATATTTTATAATTTTTTTCAATATAATTTAGTTCTAATTGATCTTCCCACCAACCAGAAATTAGTTTGGATATTTATTTTTGCTCGGGTATTAGCTCTGATTCACTGCCCCTCTACTTTGAATTTACCCCCACCATTTTCTCGACCGGTGGTGTTTCTGTGAGGCAATCTCCAGCTGCGCCCACCTCTCATAATGTTCTCTCGTTGACGAAGGGTTTTTTCCGAAAATTTCTTTATTATTTGTGTTTGTGTCTTTTCTGTGTGTTCACGCCCCACATCCATCATCTAAAGGTAAGTGGTGGCTTATTTCCCTAACCTAATTTGATTCCTTTCGGCTACTTAGTGTCTTTTTTTCATTGTTATTATATATATAAAAAACAACAAACAACTTTAAAAAATTTCGATTAATAACCTTAGTCATGTAAGAGGCAACACATTGATTCATGTGTGCAGTATGGGATGTATCCACTCCGTCGCTATATGTCTCACTTCCTACATGACTAAGGTTATTAACGTAAATATTGTGGAGTTGTTTGTTAGGTGTTTCATTTTTTTTTTTTTTTTTTTTTTTTTTTTTTTTTTTTTTTTTTTGTATGTTCATCTCGCTCTCCACCCTTCATCTGTGGTAAGTGATGGGTTATTTTTTCCTATCATATCTTCTGTTTTATATATATATTAACCAGGAAATAATAGCAGCTAAGTAGAGAATGGATATCCAAAAAGAGAGAGAGAGGAAGTGAAATGAACCACTACTTCCTTAGATGAAGGTTTCATGGGGTGAAAACATAAAAAAGCACAAGAACAAGAAAAACAATGAATATTTCGGGGTTGGCCCTTTGTGAACAGGAGAACATTGTGGAGAGAGGGTGGTGTAGGTGACCGTCTCACAGAATGACTGTTAGTCAGGCACCATGGTGGGGGTAAATTAAACAAAGGACAGGGAGAGGTGCACAGTGAATTGGAGCTAGAACCCGAGCAATGAAAACTGTTGCAAAAAGCATAGAATAATACATTAAAATGATCATAAACATAAATTTGAGAAAGTAAAAATAAACAAAATAATAATAATAATAATAATAAAAGAATCTTTGTAGTTAAACATCACCTCTGGTACATGGTGGTTCAATATAGACAGTGGGCATGGAGGCAAGGAGAGGATAGAGGAAAGGAAAAGAACTGACTGGGTATTATCTCAAATTGAGACCAGGAGGTTGCCTTGTGACTAGTTTGTACTGGTAGGCAATCTCCCACCTTCTTAGTTCAGAGGAGCTGCTGTTGTTTGGGAGGTCTCTGATAGCATAGACCGTGATACAAGAATTAAAATTTTTGGTACCATGGGAGAGCTACTGGATGTTTTGAATTCCAAGTGAAAACTGTCTTTCTGTGGCCATTCATTCTTATGGCTAATGGATTGGCAGTCAAACCTATATAGGAAGCCAGGCAGTGTTTGCAGGTTAGCTGGTATATTATATGGGAGGTTTCACAGGTGGCGTGTCCTGTGATAGGAAAGCTCTCGCCAGTGAATTGGGGGGGGGGGGGGGGTAAAAGTAGTGGAGGCATGGTGTATGTTGCACATCTTACAGTGGGGTCTATTGCATGGGAAGACCCTTGGGGCTGTCTGATGGGACAAGGAAGGCTGTGTTTGTGGATTAGGAGTTGGCTGAAGTTGGGAGGCCTGCTGAAACAAGTTCTGGGAGGGCCAGGGAGGATTTTTGGATGAATGGATCACATTTCAGGAAAGGTTAGGCGGAAAGCATAACCTAGCCGAAGGATTCTATTGATGGATTCAAGGCAAGGGAATTATTGTGTAACCAGGACTGGAATATGGTTGGTTTTTAGGGGTTTGTAGCAGGCAGTAGGTTGAGCAAGTTGCAATATGGTTTGTGAAAGTTGCTTGTGAACCAAAGCTGGGGACAGTTGCGGGATACCAATGCTTGTGAGATGTTGTTTGAATACTCCATTAGGGATTTCGGGTTGGAGCATATACGACTGCCATCCATATCATACTAAACTTTCCCTCCCCTACTGTCTAGGTAGTCGTATATGCTCCAACCAGAAATCCCTAATGGAATATTCAAACATCATCTCACAAAGCATTCGTATCCTGAAACTATCCCCCAGCTTTGATTCACAACCAACTTTCATGAGTCACATTGCAACCTGCTCAACCTATCGACTGCTCCAAACCCTCAGAAACCAACCATAGTCCAGTCCTGGTCACACAATACTTCCCTGGCCTTGAATTCATCAATAGAATCCTTTGGTAAGGTTATGATTTCCTTCAAACCTGCCCGGAAATGAGATCCATTCTTCCAAAAATCTTCCCTGGCTCTCCCAGAACTTGTTTCAGCAGGCATCCCAACTTCAGCCAACTCCTAATCACAAACACAGTCTTCCTTGTCCCATCAGACAGCCCCAAGGATCTTTCCCATACAATAGACCACACTGTAAGATGTGCAACATACGCCATACTTACATTCCTTTCACCAACCCTATCACTGGCGAGAGCTTTCCTATCATAGGACACACACTCTGTGAAACCTCCCATGTAATATGCCAGCTAACCTGCAAACACTGCCTGGCTTCCTATAAAGGTTTGACTACCAATTCATTAGCCATAAGAACGAATGGCCACCGACAGACAGTTTCCTCGTGCAATCCAAAACATACAGTAGCTATCCATGCCATCTCCCATGGCACCAATAATTTTAATTCTTGTTTCACGGTCCGTGCTATTAGAGTCTTCCCAAACAACAGCAGCCCCTCTGAACTCAGAAGGTGGGAGCATGCCTACCAATACAAACTAGGCACAAGGCAACCTCCTGGTCTCAATTTGAGATAATACCCAGTCATTACTTTTCCTTCCCTCTATCCTCTCCTTGCCCACTGTCTGTATAGAACCACCACATACCAGAGGTGATGTTTAACTACATAGATTCTTTTATTTTTATAATTTTTTCAATTTTATTTTGTTTACTTTTACTTTCTCAAATTTATGTTATGAACATTTTGATATATTATTCTGCGCTTTTTGCAACATTTTGGATTTCTCGGGTACTAGCTCCAATTCACTATCCCTCTCTCCCTGTCCTCTGTTTGAATTTACCCCCACCATGTTCTTGACTAACAGTCATTCTGTGAGACGGTTTCATACACCACCCTCCCTCCATAATGTTCTCCTGTTGACAAAGGGCCAAGTCCCAAAATATTCATTGTTTTTCTTGTTCTTTTTTGTGTGTTCACCCCATGAAACTATCATCTAAGTTAAGTGATGGTTCATTTCACTATCCTTATATATATATATATATCTTCTATGTTAACTCTTTCTGCCGAGCTTAAAACAGTCTTGCCACTGCCATCTTAAATGATTATTTCACCATCATGGATTGTTTCTGGTTGCTGGCAGGGTCTGTCAAATTCAAAATTCTCTACTGCGACTTCTGTCCTTCCACTATACCTCATCTTGCACAGCTTCAGTTCACTCCTTTTTCTTATTTCTTTAATCCTCTCTCTCTTAGTTATCCTTGAGGCCTCTTTTCTTCCAATTTAAAATAGTACAGCTTCTTTGGCATCCCTCTTTTTGAAGAAGATTTTTTTCTTCCTAGTGCTATTCTGCTTTTGAGATAATTCTCACTTTTGCCATCAATTGTTATTTTACTTCGTACATAACGTAATTTGCTTATTTGAAATTTTAAAAACATTGTTTTAGTCCAAAATAGCATAAAAGTATCATACATTTTTTTGATCAGTCCTTCCAACGTAATCTTTACACCTTTTTTATAAGGCCATGCCACTATTTTGAATGTTACATTTTAACTGCTTTCCTCACATGCTTATTTTACAACTTTTCAAGTCTAATTGATTCAATCTTGAAACATTCATGTGGTGCGTCGGGTTGTGATCACATCTTTCCCCCAGCCATATGTCTCGCCTCTCGCATGAATAAGGTTTCTCACCGAAATATTGTGAAATTTGTTTTTGTGTTTTTTGCATGTTCATCTCGCCCTCCAGCCTTTATCTGTGGTAAGTGACGGGTCATCTTTCCCTTTCCTATCTTATTTTTAATGTTGGCATAAAGTAAGTCTTCTGAGGCAACTTCTCACTCCATATTAAGTATCTGATGAAGCTGAAGAATTCCTGTGTTCTTCCGCACCTTTCATTTATTTATTTCCTGTTTCTTCCACTCTCTGCTATCACACTTCGCAAATACATGCTTTTATAAACATCAGTTTCTCACCTCCAAGACATCCTGCTTCCAAATTTTGATTTCCAGTTTTTTTCTTTTCTTTTCGCATTCTTTAAGATCCCATGTAGCATACATCTGTTCTTGTATTTCTGCCTCCCTCTTTCACAACATATTATACTCCACAATTTCACTGGCAGGCTTCTTTACCATTTCATTCATAATAACAATTAATAGAACTGAGAGAGAGAACCTTCTTGTCTGAGCCCGTTGAGTAATTTGAGTGATGCTTCCAAACCAAGTTTTACGCAGATCTCACACCCTCCTCTCTCTCCCAACCAGTATGCTAATTTCTTTTGCTTTCAACACTTCTCCAGCATTTTCTCTACAGATGTTGTCATATGCTTAAATAATGTTCAGAATGTCACGATTAGATCTTCGAATTACTTCTAGTGTTTCTGTGAAAACATGAAGTCCGATGTCTTTTGTTTTTAGCAATGGCTTTACGCCTCGTCGACGTTACTAGAGGTAGGATGGAATTGGGGACAAGAAACAGGAAGGAATTCGGCCATGGCCTTTTGAAGGGAGCTTCCTGGCATTCACCTGGAGTGATTTGTGGAAACCATGGAAAACCCAAATCTGGATGCCCAGACGAGGATTCGAACCGGCGTCCTCCTGAATGCTTTACTTCTCACTCACCATGCTTGGTAAGTTCACTGTCAACCTTTCTGGCCTGCTGCTCACCTTAACATTATTTTCGTTAGTCTTTAATATTTCCGCAGAATGACATAAGAGGTTGTAATCATTTCTTTCATCCCCCTTCTTGAAGTTCAGCACAATAGCTCTCTTCCCAAATCTTCTTCTCTTCCCACATTAATCTCAGCACTCTGTAACATCACTACATTCCCAAAACAACTGTTATTAATCATCATCTTTAGAATTATGTGTTGTTCAGCATGTCCTCATCCAGAGGCAGTACTTATCTTCAAAGCAAGATTCCATTTTCTACCAGCTTGCTAGGCTTATCGTTTTGGTGTGGAAGCGTCAAACGTGTGATCAGTGTAATTTTGTTTTTGAAGTGAGTAGTTTATGGAGTGGAGATTAGGAACCATCCTAGCATTTGTCTAGATGACTGCAGAAAACAGCCTAAACTCTGCAATCAGGATGTTTGGTGCTAGGGATTTTGAAATAGAGCCTTTCATACCTCCCATTCCAGCTACCTGTAGCTACTATCATTTGCATTGATACTTCATGCAAGTCAAGTGCTTTGGCTTCC
>CM061919.1:104078026-104153653 GCA_031002005.1 Vandiemenella viatica | reverse complement strand
CTTCGGCTATAAAACAGCACAGAATGATGGCCGAAACGTCGGCTACAAGAAATATGACGAGGTGCCACCCGGTCAGCCAAGAATCAACTGACTTTGGCCGCGGAAGCCTACATCCAATACTTCAGTCACCACGTTTCATTCTCTATACGTTGGTATAACTTTGGTACTGTGCCCCACTTTTTTCGAGCAGCACTACTGGCTCAAATTCATGCTTGGATGATAAACCTCCCGACATTTAGTTCGTTTTGATCGGGAAAAACGAAACGCAGAACTTTCAAAAGTTACGACGGTGGAAAATTAGTGTTTTAGTGAGTCTGTGTGAAAGTGTATCAATTATCACTAAACAAACACTTGTTCTGTGAACAATTATTTGGTTTGCGATTGGTAGTCCGGTCAATTTAGCTTGAAAAATAGGGGTACCCGTGCATAAATTCCCAACAAGCTGAAAATTTGCACGAACGTTAGGGTTACCATTATAATGAAATTGTGAAAAGTCCCCAACGATCCCGTGCGTGCAAAAATTTTTTATACAAGGTCAAATTTCGCAAAAATGGGTTTTTCGTATTTTTTAGCGAAACGGTTAGTTTTATGATAAAAATAGCTCAGACAAAAATTGTAGATCATGTAATTATCTACAAAAATTGTTCTTATACTTTTTTCCCTAATATTTACTATTTCTGAGAAAAAGCCATTCTAAAATTCACAGAAGTTGTATTCTTCATAATATGCATGACTACGCTGTCTATGTCCATCATTGGACGCATAATATAAGTATAAATATAAGTCTGCGTGACTAGTACATTTATATTGAATGATAATTCTGAGAATATGAGCTGAAAAGAAACCCAGTCCCACATTTCATGTGACCACGTGGCCTTGAGCAACATCTGTCTGACTGTCAATTATCTACTTGGAAGTGCCCGTATACCTGCTCTTTTTTCGTAGGTCCCTATGAAGTATCGTTGGTCTTGAACGTTCGCTCGTAGTGAAAACACATGACTATTGCTAATATTCTTTACTAAAGTTTGTGCTGTATTCAGTTTTTAAAATATGTCACAACTTTGCTTCATTTGTAATAAAAATGTGTCTGCAACTGAATTGGTTACTGTTGATCGTGACATGAAGACGTATATTGACGCAAGTGTTGAAAGAGATGATGAATTTACTGACTACCTAAAACACCAAAAATCAGTAAAAATTCATGTACAGTGTCGTAAAAACTACACTCGGAAGAGTACTATTGCTCGAGAAGTTGGGATTTCCACCATGTCTAAAATGACAGCACTGAAATTTGATAATAGTAAACTCAAACATACTGATAAAGTAATTCCTCTGTTAGCTGTGAGTAGCACCATAAAAGTTCATGATGAAAAAGTACTTGTTGAGCCTGTGTTATTATTTCAATGCATGAGCATTACTACTTCATTTACGACGAAATTGAAAAATATTTTGAATATGAATTGGCTCCCTATCCGTTGTCCTTATTCGATGAGCTTGTAATGTGGAAATCACAAAAATCAGCCATTTATGATTGCTTTCAAAAAGTAAACATTGATATTGACAACATAAATACTACATATACTATCGATGGAGGATATTTATTGCACCGTGTGGTCTGGGATCGAGAAGATACATTCAGCAACATCTGATATAAATATGATCGGTATATACGCAGACATTTTAGTCAAAATGTAACCGTAGTATTTGATGGCGATACCGATTCTACAAAAAATATTAAAGCCGCAGAACAACATTGGCGTTTGACAAAACCATCGGCATCTTCTGATATTTTCTTTGACCAATTTCTGACAGTCCCAACTAGCCAATAACAATTTCTGTCAAACACAATAAAGTCTCGGTTCATTGCAATTCTCAAAGAAAAATTTACTAGTGAGCATATTTTAGTCAAGTAAGCTGACAATGACGCTGATGTACTTATCGTAGAAATTGCAATAAATTAATTTAATCCAGTTGATTTAAATGTTGTTCTTGGTGAAGATATTGATCTGTTTGTATTACTTACCGCTGGCACTCCAACTGAAAAAATCATTTATTTTTTAAAACCAGTCAAGGCTCAACAACCGTCGGAAATTTTTTCAAGTTCACGTTGTTTACCGGCTTAGCCTAAATGTAACGATCACATTTTATTTTCACATGCTATGACTGGCTATGATACAACATCAGCATTGTTCCGGAGGGGTGAAAGAACAGCTCTTAAATTACTTGAAAAACAAGATCTAATTGGATGTGCGCAAGTTTTTGAGGATATGAACTCTACTCCAGAAACTCTTAATCGCCAGAGGAATTCCCTTTCTTCTTTCTGTGTATGTAGCTCCAACAAAAATTACGTGTATAGATTAGTTACATTACTTATCTTTTGCGAAACATATACGTAATAAAAAAACTTGTGTAACTAGCATGTCTCCCTCCAACCTCGGCTTCTGCTCGCCAATATTTTTATCGAATGTATTACTAGGTTCAAGTATGGCTTGGTCATAAACTAGATTCAGAAGAATGGTGTTGGTAGCTAACTGATAATGTATTATAACCGATCCACACTACTTCCATCTGCACCAGAATAGCTCTGTAACACTATTTTTTGTAACTGCAAAAAGGGGTGTAATTGAAAATGCGGCTGCAAAAATGTAGGCTTATTTTGTTCAACAGCATACCAGCTGCCAAAGCCTGTCATGTTCAAATGTTAAATCGCCAACACAAGAAGATACATCAATGACGAAACAACTGATGAATCACTATTACAACAATTTACGTCGACTTAGGAGGATGTAGAAGAAGTTAAATAATAAGAAGAAGTTGAATAAGAAGACCTCCATTAAACTAGTAAAATATACGGTGGAGTAGGCCTACCGGGGAAACCATGTTGAAAAAAAACGTGCCTAGTACACTACGTCGTAGGTGGCGTGAAAACTTAGAATGACTTTTTCTCAGAAATAGTAAATCTTAGGGAAAAAGTATAACAACAATTTTTGTAGATAATTACATGATCTATTTTTATCATAAAACTAACGGTTTCGCTCAAAAATACGAAAAACCCATTTTTGCGAACTTTGACCTTGTATTTTTTTTTTTTTTTGCACACACGGGATCGTTGGGGGCTTTTCACAATTTCATTATAATGGTATTCCTAACGTTCATACAAATTTTCAGCTTGTTGGGAATTTATGTAAGGGTGAACGTCTATTCTGACTATGGTTGCGGCAGTCACCGTCTTCGCCGCGTAGTTCAACGCTACGCGACGTCAGCATGTAGACAGCTCAGCGGTGTCCATCAGCTGCAACGTAAGTAAAAGGCGCTCGCAATACCATGGTGGCGGCTTCCTCAAGGACAAATAAAACAAATGAAAACCCAATGCTGTCTGAACAATATGAAAAGCTGGTTGGCTATTTAAACGAGAACTTGGGAAAAAAAATTGAATGAAACGCTACTCCGTGAAATAAAAGAAAAGCGTGCCACTGGGCCGTTGCAGTTTATTCCTAAGAAAGAAAAAACTCAGAATTAAACAAAGAAATAGAGAGGCTAAATAAAACAATTGGGGAACTTAAGTCAAATGGAAACACAACTACTCGGCCTAATTATGCTGCAGCGGCCAGTAAAGCAACGAGTTTAACAAGAAATAAGATCACACCCGCGAAAAACAAGGTCTCTTTTCGTGAATTCAAGACGTGGCGAAAACACAGAAGTAATGGTGGAACAGATTACCAAAATAATCATACCATCAAAAGACAAAATTAAAATTAGTAAAATAAGGAGTACCAATAACTCTGTAATTATCGATGCAGAACCTAAACAGGATGTCAAAAAATTGACGAAACACAAAGAATTAAATGAGACGCTAAAATGCGAGCTTCCGAGAAAGAGGAGACCATTGGTAATCTTATGTGATGTACCAAAAAATCTGGAAATAAATGATTTAGTAGACAAAGTATATGAGCAAAATTTTGAAGTAAAATTGTCAAAGGAGGAGTTCCAAAGCGGTTTCTGCCCTAAATTTAAGACAGGACCCCGTGAAACGCCAACCATTCATCACGTTATAGAAGTAAGCCCAGCTGTGTGCAAATTATTACTAGAGCAACATAAACTTGTGTCAAGTGCAGAGACCTATGACATGTGAGTAAACACTGCCAAATTGACAAAGAGACTTGTAGTCATTGTGGTCAGAACGATCACAAACGTGATCAATATGATAATATGTCTATGCCTCAAACGTGCATCCCATGCCAGAAAAGATGTAAGTCATGCAAAAACAAAGGAAATGATTGTCCCACGTATCAACTGCTACTGCAACGCCTAGTCAACAGAACAGATTATGGCTAGTCTACAATCCAGTTACAGGATAGATCAAGGAATGATGGAGAATATAGCAGACCTGATATACAGAGCAGTTGGAAAAGTGGGAATGAAAAATCAAAGACAGGCAATCCCCCATCTCGTAGACGAAGAAATGCGGTAAGAGCCGAAACATTTAGGAGGAAGAAGACGATGGAACTGAAGAAAATGATGGGAAGCGCCGGCGTGCAAACTGATCGGCAGCAGTTAATAGACGAGCAATTGGAAGAAATTTCTTCCACCTCTGACTCGGCTTATTGCCAGCCAGCGTTTTGTTAGAGGCGGTAGGCTCGAATATTTCAAAGAAAATGAATATCATCTTCGCAAACCAAGTATGCGTACCAGCCAAATAAAATATCCGAACTTGGTGATAAGTCAACCGAATCCCATTAATGCAGAAAAATCAGTATTCTACGCCGATTTTGAAGATACACTGTGGCTAACTATACTCGAAGAAGTGCATACACTTGCCCTCCGACATTTGACAAGAGTCCTCCATCCTGGCGGTAAAAAACATAACTTTACCACAACCTTCGGCAATTGACAGGATACTACTGAGATCACTAAATCTTCCAACAGATCCATCTCAGTTCCTGACTCTAGTTCACAAGATTTTCGAGAAAAGAGGAGAAATTTTTGATCCTGAGGAAACATACAAGCAGTTTGTCATGACCCATGGACGCATTGTGTTAGATACAAGACTACCTTGGCCCCAGTGCAATGTGCATACAAGACACCCGTAAATTCCATGTTATAAGTTACTCAATTGAATACTAAAGAAAGTGCCATGGTTCTACATGAAATCAGAAGTGTGACTGAGGAATTGAGATCAGATATTATTTGTCTACAAGAAGCGTACTGCTGGCAAGGCAAAATCCCGCACATGCTTGTAACATCACGAATAATCACAGAGGGCAATAACCCAATGGCAGCAATAATCGTTTTAAATAAACAAATAACAATTACAAAAATTACGCAGTTATGTAATGAACAGACGGTATGTGCTGAGATAAGGACAGCATGGGGAAGCTTCATAATGGTAAGCATTTATTTCCAGTACAGTGACGAGATCTTCCCATATCTAGATAGAATATGGCAGATAGATGCAGGCAGCGCTGGGAAATTATCCACTAGTTACTGCAGCGGACGTCAATGCAAAGTCTGCTCTTTGGCACAACAAGAAGACTGACAGGAGAGGGCAACTTCTAGAAGAACTATTAAGCGAATTGGGCCTAGAGGTTAGATACCAAGCACATAATCTTCCTACTTTCTGCAAAAGTGCTGGCGCAAGAACAAATATTGATGTATTAATTACAAAATTCATGCGGGAAATCTGCTTTGGGGTTGGAAAGTGCTTGACAACATGACAACAAGTGATCACAATTTGATTGCCTATGAACTAGGAAGAACGTAGACAGAAGAAAGTAGTGGCAACGGAAGCATTAAAACAGCATATAACATGAAGAAAACTGCATGGGAAAAATTAAGGAATGTGTTCACTCCTCTGGATTTGCCAGAAAACCACTTCGATGTAGACAAAGCCGCAAGAGAGCTGACATCTGCAATACAAAGTGCCATGAAACGGGCGTTACCACTAAAAAAAAGATAGTAGAACTCAGTGACATAATTTGGACAGAAAAACTTCAGAAACTATGACTAAACATGAGAAGAGCGAGGCGTACGTATCAAATAAGCATGATGGCAGCAGTATCCTCCTCGAATGCTACAGGCAGAAGAGGCAGATTTTCAAAGACGCAATGAGAGAGACAAAACAAAAATGCTGAGAAGCATTCATTTGGGAAAACCTTATGAACAATCCACGGGATATTCCATGCAAAATAGCTGCAGGAAAAATCAGGCCTCCCACAATACCATGCACAGTAAAGGAAACAAGTGGACGACTAACCACGAATTGGAGAGACTCAGAGGAGGAGTTCTTAAAAGTTTTGCTTCCTGATGACAACCCGGAAGAAGAAACAGAAGAACAAGCTACACTACAAAGAAACAAGTGACAGCCCTGCTGGAGTGAAGAGGAAGGAAGTAACATTAAACACGAAGAAGTAATAACCGCGATAAAAAAATGAATCCTTCAAAAGGATCCTCTACTACCGAAATCTTACTGGCCGATTCGTTTATTGAATGTGCTTGGCAAAGGGCAAGAGAAGAATCTGTGCAAAAAATTACAAAACCACTGAGAACTTCAGGAAATGAATCCTAATCAATATGGATTTAGAACGGAAATAGGATGCCATAAATCGGTCGATAGAAATAATTTGTAGCAGTACAATAAAGTATGTAGGGGGCATATTTGTGGACATCTCTGGAGCATTCGACAATTTATGGTGGCCAGCCTTGTTTGAAAGGTTGAGGGAGATTGGTTGTCCAAGAAGATTATCCTACAGCTTCAGGGACTATTGCAGATTTAAAACTTCTTCCTTGAGATGCCAGAACTCGTTCATCACAAAGACCCTTAATAAAGGATGCCAGCACGATTCGGTTTGCGGTCCCATATTCTGGGATATAGGGATGGAACCAGTGCTTTTGCTGATGACCTTTTATTACTCGTGGAAGGAGCTACAAGAGCAGAAATTGAGTATAATAGTAATTTAGTACTTAATTGCTTTAGCCAATGGTGCAGTAAAGTGAAGCTGAGTTTGGCACCACATAAAACAACATTTATGATGCTCAAGGGCAAGCTGACTCGAAAACCTACAATAAGAATCGACGGTAAATCAATTCGTAGAAGCCCAGTGTGCAGGTACTTAGGCATTCAATTGGATGAACGTTTAAATTTCAAAGCCCACACAATAGCACGAGCAGTGGCGGTCATGAATAAAATCATGAATATCGGCCAACGAAAATTCATTGTTCTGAACAATAAAAATATACCATTACGTAATTTTATCCTCTTTAGTGGACTACTAAGCAAGCGTGTGGGCAAAGCATCTCAGAAAAATAAAACTAAAACAGCGAGTCAGACGTTTCCAACGAGGAATACTTTTAATATTGACAGGAGCATACCGATCCGTGGCAACAAATTCATTAATCGTTGCAACTGGTGTATGACCACTGGACCTTGATGTAAGGAAACGCGGTACCATATACTGGCTCAGAAAATGGAAACAAGTTAAGGTATCAAAAATTGTAGGCAGCGAAGTAACATCGGAGACGCACATTCGGAAGCTCCTATTGGCGGAATGGCGACAAGAATGGAACAACAGTGAAACAGGGCGAAGAACATATGATATGTTTCCATCCGTAGAGGAGAGGTTAAAGTTGAAGTACCTTCAACCCTCTCCTGGATCTGTACACTACATTACAGGTCACGGGCCATACAATACTCGGCTCCGAAGTCGAAATATTGTGCACTCAAGCAGGTGCGAATGTGGTGAAGAGAGTACTCCGGAACACGTGGTATGGGAATATGAAATAACAGCTAGTTTGAGAGAACACCAACAAGCTCGTCTGCAAGGGAGGAGAATATTCGACATACTACGCGACGAAAGTTTGTGGCATTTGCCGGACGAGGCACCTGATCTAGCCTCAAAATTTTGGAAGGAGAAATTTATAGAAAGGAAAATTGCCGAGCGAAATAAAAGGCCACAGATAGCAGAAGATGAGAGCAGTCCAGAAACAATTGCAGAGGGAACAATGATGCTGGGAGCCTGGCTTTCACAACACCAGATTAACGGAAGATATACTACGACAATCAGCTACATCAATCGTCGGAAGAATTTCAGTGTACTCCACAGAGGCCGTCTTCTGAGCGACAGCTGGGGCCGTCTTTGTATTCGAGGAGGTCAACTCTTGATTGCCTAGGTGGCGGTTCCGTGGGATTCTACCTTTGGTGCGCAATTAACAACAATAAGAGAAAATGAACATTAATGGAACCAAAGTGCGGCTGTGACAATTGGTGGTGGTAATAGTAGTAATAGTGGTATTGGTAGTAGCTTAATAGAAATGTTAGCTATATTCTTAGGAACAATAGCAGCGGTAGTAGATGTAGTATATATATATATATATATATATATATATATATATATATATATATATATATATATATATATATATATACATGTAAAATAATAGCAATCAGGGCCCAGATTAGATAAGTAGGTGCTGGGCTATATTGTATATGGGAAAATAAAAAATAAATAATAATAAATGATAAACCTATCGTCAAACGCTTAGAATCTCCAGCGTTGAGCTGATACACCAACGAGAACTACAGTGCAGGATGGTTCATGTCTGAATACTGAAGCTAGCGGGCAGGCTGGTTGGTAAACTGGTTTACTCCGTGGTGGTGGGGATAAGCCTGTAGTAACCTGCTCCATAATCCATCAATCTGTCAACGGCACGTGCTGATTTGGGGGGGTAAGTCTGTTGAAACCTGCTCCACAATCCATCAATTTGTCAACAGTAATATATCTTGTTATTGTGCACCCAAAGTTAGGTTAGTCACTCCCTAGTTAGCTTAACAGCAATAGGAGCAGTCTCCTTTGAATTTGGCCACAAAAGACCTACGAAATTTGGGTTAGGCCCGAGGGTGTGGATGTCATCTATCAAAGCTGTCTACAAGTAGGTAGCCTAATTTGCCTTACCTCATTCCCATAACAACAGAGGGGGCGTGGCCGGATGATTGACAGCTCGCTAATCGATTTTTATAGCTCACGCCCTGAAATCAGCAGGACAAAAAAATATAAAAGATCACAAAAATTATCCAAGACATTTGGCAAAAAGAACAAATTCCAGAAGATTTGAAAAATTCGTTAATCCACCCTTTACACAAAAAGGGAGACAGAACTAGTGTTAATGAATTGGGTTACAAAACTTTGGTCAGACCATTGCTCGAATATGGTAGTGTAGTATGGGACCCTCATTTTACGTATCAAATACAGGAGTTGGAGAGGGTGCAAAAAAGGGCTGCTAGATTTGTTTCTGGAAATTATCGCAGAATGCAATCAGTGACGGATATGATAAAGTAGCTGGAATGGGATTCATTGCAAGACAGGGGGAGGATGAGGAGGGTCATGGGAGTGTACAGGGCATATACTGGCGGTGATGCATGGAAAGATATTGCAGTAGGTATGAAAAGTAGTGCATGGAAGGGAAAAGATGACCATGATCACAAGCTGGCAATCGATTTCAGGCACAAGGGTGTGGGAAGATTCTCTTTTTTAGGTAAAGGTGTCAGGGATTGGAATGAGTTACCAAGAGAAATGATGAATAATTTACCGAAAACTTTAAGAATTTAAAGATAAAATTTGTAGAGGGCAAATGAAGTGGGTGCAGGATAGGGGGAAGATGGGTGTGTAGGGAAATTGCCACCGGAGCGTGTGCTCCATTGCAATTAAATTAAATTAATAATTACAGGAGAATCTCACTGCAGTCAGTGCCACACAAAATTTTCTCCCAGTGTCTCCTCGACAGATATAAACAGCAACTAGAACCAAGGATCGGAGAACAGCAAGCAGGATTTAGTCTAGGTAGATCTTGCCCAGAACAAATCCTCAACCTAAAACTTATCCTCAAACAGCAAAGAATTTGTAGCAACCATTTAGTCTACACATTTGTCGATGTCAAAAATGCATATGACTCAGTTGATCGTGAGTTATTATTAAAAATATTGAAAGAACAAGGCTTACACCACAAAACTCTTGTTTTAATAAAACAGAAACTAACAGATACAAAGTCCAAAATAAAATTCTTTGGAAATATCAGAAACCCTTCAGCATTAAAACATGAGAAAGAGAAGGAGAGGGACTCTACACGTTATTGTTCAACAGCGATCTCGAAAAAGTGTTACCGGAATGGTGGAAACAAAAATCAAAATTGGAATTGACCAGCCAATTATATTAGGCAGAGGAAAATTAAAGATAGATTGCCTAACATTTGCAGACAACTTAGTAACCTTAACCCGTTACATCGTAATAACCCCAAAACAAGATCGAACTCTTGAAAGAAATAGTGGAACAAGTGAATCTACAGGTTTATGACCTGCAATAAAAAAAAAACACCAAAATCCATATGGAGAAAAAATATGGAAAAATCAAAAGAGTACCATACTTCAAGTATCTCGGCGAAACAATCCAAGAGAATGGAACCGAAGCAAAAGCTAATGAAATTAGATGCCAAAAGATGGAAACATTTTATCGCCAATTACAAAGCATCTACAGCATAAAGAAGCATCTTCAATCACACAAAACTGAGGTATTAGCATACAGTTATTAAACCGGACTGTCTCTATGGATCAGAAACACTTATTTTGAGCAATAAAAAGATAAGGAAAACATTAAGAAAAAAGAACGCAAAAATAATAAGGAAAGTTTGGGCCCAGAACTCATAGGGGACTAATACAGACTCAAAAGTCATCAGAAAATCTTACAATATGCAAACATTCACAGTGATATTAGAAAACGCAGACTAAAATTTTACAGACACACCAAAAGAATGAACCTGACAAGTCAAATAGTTGAATTCTATGAAAATCGAAGCAAATCAATTCAAATACAATAAAATGGATTGGCGAAATCAAGAAGGACCTCAAATTAGCAGAAATCTCCAATTACGTGTAGTGTATAGCAAATTATTACACCAATGACTGTACATTTCAAGAGACACTTAAATTTTGAAAGGGCACAGTGGAGTCTTTTTAGAGAAATCGTTGATAAGCAAATATCAAAATTCCAGATCCACGTAACTATGAACAGTTTGTAAACATCATATAAAAGCTTCGCGACAGTGCATCCCGCGAGGCTGCAGAACGAACTACATCCCTGGACTGCAGTCCAGCGAAGCCGACTTGTACACTCAATACTGTCATCTGTTTGAGAAAGATCCATTTTCTGAAACAATAAGAGAATGAGGGGAATTACTAATGCAAGTAATTGGAACATCGAAATGAAAAACGTGGACTGACCTAATCAGTAACATTGATATGACGCAAAATATCGAAAAAGCGTGGAAAACTCTTTAAAAAATCACACACGACCCTCGTCAAACTACGTAGTTATACAACATTACTCCTGATAATATTGCCCACCAGCTACTTCTTAATAGCAAACCAGCCTACAAAAGCAAGAACCGGACCACATGAACCAAGATCATCCGTGACACCACCAGTGAAAATTCCATTAGTGCCCCCTTCCCATCCGAAGAAATAACAACCTGCATTAAAGCCCTCCAAAATGGGAAAGCTATAGGTGTTTACCGCATCCACGTTGAGCAGGTCAAGCTGCTTGGGGAGAGAGGAGTAAAATGGCTTCTCGAGATGTTCAATGGATGTTTATACAGTTGTAAGATTCCTAAGCTCTGGAGAAAGCTCAAGTTGTAGCACTACTAAAACCTGGTAAACTCCCAGTTGATGCCAAGAGCTTTCACCCAATATCACTCCTCAGCCACGTCTATAAACTTTTTGAGAAGATGCTTCTAAAACGTCTCTCGCCCGTTATTGAGGACAAACTGATACCTTAACAAGCCGGATTCAGAACAGCCCGCTCCAGCTCATACCAAGCCCTGCATCCAACACAATATATTGAAGATGCCTTCCAAAAAGTTTAGCTACTGGAGTAGGCTTCGTTGACCTCACAGCAGCCTATGATACGATCAGCATAAAAAAATCCTTCCTAGAGTATACAACATGACGCGGGATTTCGGTTTCACAAAAATAATCTACGAAATTCTTAGCAATAGGCAATTCTTCGTTGACCAACAGCTCTTGAATCCCTTGGGACTTCCTACAAGCAGAATGAACTCAAGCAAAAAAAAAAAAAAAAAAAAAAAAAAAAGATGTCTGTGCGTTCCACTTGCGCAGTAAATGCGTTAAACGAAAGCTGAATGTGACCTAGAATGGAAAACCCAAAATACCTCGGCGTAACTCTTGATAGAGGTCTCACTTTTAAAAGCCACTGTCGTAATGTCAAAATGAAAGTATCATCACGCAACAATAACTTAAGCAAGTTGACAGGATCTAGCTGGGGAGCTAACCCAAACGTCATCCGCACCTCTGCCTTAGCATTATGCTACTCCGCAGCTGAGTATGCATGTCCTGTGTGGCAAAAATCAAGTCATGCTAAGACAGTAGACGTCTCCACAGAACATGCCGACTCCTCACAGGTTGTCTTAGACCATCGCCTGTGGGGAAAGTGGAGATATTAGCTGGCATCGTCCCTGGAGACATACGCCGGGAAGTTGCAAGGCTTAGAGTGAACGAAGACACCCGACACCCTTTACATGGCTTTACACCAGCGCAATCGAGACTAAAATCCCGATCAACCTTCATGCGGACTTCTAAGCCACTAAATGGAGCACCAAGCAATGGAAGAATATTGGCTTGGGGAAAGAGAACGCAACATTATTTCGAGTGGATCAACTCAAAAGAGGGTCTACCACCTGGGTCTGAACAACCATGGCCCATATGAAATTCGTTAAACAGCCTTCGAGTTGTATTTGACCGTTGCAAAGATACTCTTGCCACTTGGGGATACCTGGGAGAACAGCCAGATACCACACGTTCGTGCGGGGAGAGAGAAACCATGGTACATCTGCTGTCTTGTCCACAAATCGAAACGAATGTATATCAATTTGACCTCCAATCAGCTACTGACAAAGCCATCGCATTGGCGGAAAAAACTACCACATATCTGATGCTATCATCGACACGAGAAGAACAAGCAGGAATCGCTCCAAGAGGTACCAAAAACAGAGATACAATTAAATCCAAAATTCACAAGTGGACAGTTGACTGAGAAGAAAGACTAAAGGAAAGACATGGAGCAACATCGCCAGATAAGAGAAAAGAAGCCCAAAGCAAGTGTATAAAGAAAATATGCGCAAAAAAGGAAAACGAACAAACGGTTCTGAATACTTTGTGTAGTCCTAATGGGCTTATCCACAAATAACAATAAATAATAAAAACCATTGGAGTGGATGAAAAGTGACTTGGTGGCTAGAGCAATTCCTAAAAAGGTAAAAGAAAAGGGTTGGTATAAGAAATGCACTATCAGAAGAAGTGGAAGTGAAAATGTGAGTGCTACAAGGTATTGGGACAAACCTCTTCATTATTTTAATATATTATACGATTGGTTTACAGTCAGAAGTTAGATTGTTTGCAGGTGACATAACGTCATATAATAGGGTCAAAGTGGGAGAAGACTGAACATTAGGACAGGATATCTAGCTGGGGAGATCAATTTGGTATGGAGATAAATGCAAAGAAGCGTCAGATTATTAAAGTAATATAATTGTATTTTATATGTAAATTTAAATGGTGCAATACGTTTTACACTTATTCTCTTATTCTTATGTACTAAAAATATTTTGTAAATGACATTAATGGAATTACAGATGTTGCACGTTATACGAAGCATAAATATCAACTGATTTGCCATGTCTCTTCACAACCAGTTTTTTCGTCTCCCGAGATTGTTTTAACGAAGTATTTTTCCCTCTGATTGTGAGGTGTAACTGCTATGTTAGTCAAGGAGGCATGTAGCTCAGGCCAAAGCTTAATCACTCCCAGCAACACAATTGATAATCAGGCAACAATGATCAGCATTGGACGAGGAGCTGAATGAATCGAAACAACACAGAGGCCGACAGTACGCTCTAGTACAGATATACCTTCCACGAAAGTCCTTGGTATTCAAGATAGAAATCTCAACGACGATACATCACATCTATCATCCTATGAGATTCAACCACGCCGCATTCCATAGTCACCTTTATCGCATGAAGGCAGTAAAAACATCCTACTGCACATATAACGGACAGGCACTACAGGACCGAAACAATTTATTCTTCAGCTGTTCTAATTTTCAGCAACAGCAAGCAACTTTCATCAAGAACAGCAGCCACTTCCAATCAGTATCACAGTATTACTCGCTACAAAAAGCAACAAAATCTATTGTATCATTAAGGATTATATTAAGGACAGTGACAATGACATACATATTTAATGCACCTACATTTCTGTATCTTTTTAAATATCATTTATGTTATTAACTTGTAACTCCGCCAAGCTGACTGTATGGCCTATTCAGGACCTAAGGGCAAATAAATAATTTTTTTAAAAACTACTGGTATCAAATCTCATTACATGCGTCACATGTTTAGTCTTTATTGAAGTAAGTCATGGACGTACAAAACTAGATTTAATAAGAAATGATGCAGTAAGAGAGAAATTAAATCATAAACTAGAGGAACATAGGAACAAATGGAGAAACCATCCATAAAAATGAAACGCGATTCCCAGAAGCAGTTATCCAATGTAGCGCAAACAGTAGAAGAGGCGTTAGTAGACCAAACAAGAGATGGGAAGAATCCCCAAAGCTAGGAAAGATTTTCCATTTTCATCTCAAAAATGAGACGCCAGAGCTTAAAATGTGTACAGGTTCTCATCGTTACTGCCCAACTCACATTTACGAGTTGGCAGAAGTAGTGGCAATACACCGGAGTGAGCCCATACCCTGGACCAAAATACCCCATGTATTCTTATGGACGCCGGATTGAGCCCAGATCTTAAATCCTCTAGCTATCAAAAAAGGTATGAAAAGGCCCTTTTAATATGCAAATGAAACCACGTGCCACTTCTTAACCTAAGTTATGGTTCGTAAATTGTATACTAATGATTGTCAGACCCTTTTTATGGACGCAGGTGTGAGCTCATGTCGTACAGCGCTAACGTAACACAAAGGGGTAATAAGTAATATACAAATGAGACCGGTGCCACGTGTCACTTCTTAGCCTGACCGTGGGACCGTGTTATGGAAGCGGGTGTGAGCTCAGATCGTCTAAATGTAGTAAATAATACTATACTAGTGAGGGCGGCACCACCTCTAAGCCTCAAAGAAGTTGTTGCCTGTATTTTCCCCCCACCCCCTCCCAAAGGGGTCGCCGCGTGGCAGTGTCATCCTTGGCACCATATATGCTAATTACCCACGTGCGCGTCTTGAGCACAACTTGCATAGATAGGTCTGGAGTGTATACGATGCGCATAAAAATTTCTCAATTACATGGCCGTTTTTAGTATACTTAAAATATTAGTTATTCACAAATTCATCGATTTTTCCAAAAAATATTCATTAATCACGATTTTGTAATTAATTCAATTGATTATGATTGAAATATAGTCTAATATTCGCCTTTTTCCTCTTAGGCAGGTGGTCGTGAGTTCGAAGTTCTAAAACATGTAACGCAAGTTTTAATCTTTAAATAGTCTTGCGAAGTATGAAAAATCGGTTCTCTTATTTCCGAGATACGAAATATCATTGTTTAGGGCTATTTACTGCTCCGTCAGACTGAATCCTCCGCGCCCGTCGCCGACCCCTACTTTGAATGTATTATCCCTCCACTGGGGCCAGCAGCAGGTATAGCAGAAGTTGGCTGGCAATACATAAAAAAAAAGCGTGCAGCGTCCCCCGCAGAGGGATAGCAGAGAGAGAGAAAAAGAACACTCTCTAAGAAACACGATTCCTTACACCAGAGGTTTTAAAATCGCTTTGTCAGCCTAATTCATATACACTACCATCTGGAGGGTACCGTCCGCTGCCCCAGTTCACTGTCCACATTAACAAGCCTTGTAGTATTAAGAATTAACCTTCCTCCAGAGCAGAACCTGTGTGTTTAATGGGCCAAGCTAACAGATCCACAGATAATCAGATTTTCCCCCGATTCCACTTACAGAAATGAATAGCACGTTTAGTTTTCACAAGGGGATAAGTGCATTCTTACTTACAGAATATTCGATTGCAGAGATTTCAAGAGCCAGATGACTTGATGACACCGAATGATAGCAAAGTTAACCATTACATCGCTTGTTGGTTTTGGAAAAGTATTTAATATACTGGTATCACTTTTACTGACATCACGGCGTAGTCTTAACTCTTTCGTCCTTCAGCTGATAGAAGTGTTTAGGTTGTATACAAACAACAATTTTATCTTACTTCAAGGTATTTTGGCAAGTGTTTCTGTGGGTTAATAAGGTTTTTCTGCAGCCTTCGCCCTCTTTATTGAGTAACTGTGAGTATTCTGTGACAGACCGTGGTGGGTGAGAGGTAACGCTCTGGCCTCGCATTCTGGAGGACGCTAGATTCGAATCCTCGTCCGGCCAATTGAAATGCGGTATAATGTTCAACTTTTTCCTCTTTTAACAGCTGTATGACCGGAAGGTTTCGACTTCCATATACTAAAAACCTCGACTGAGCAAGGGTGGCGTGAATGCATTGCGTTGCAAGGTCAACGGTTTGAGACTAGCCTGGGGTCTGGATGGTTTAATCAATTGTTTGACAGCGAAAAGTGTCGGGCGACACAAAGTTTTATTTTTTACATTACGTTACAGTCTCCAATTTAAGAAAATTGTTGAAATCACGTGGATCTGAAAGAAGCATAGAGAGTTGTGAGACCTCAATGCAGAGTTTTTACTCTATGCTGCAGTGTCACGCCCAGAGTTAGCTATGTGGACCGCCAACATCTAAAAGAAGAAGGGACTTAAGAAGAAGGCCTGGATTCCGGAGGTCGCAGGCTCGATTTTCCTTACTGCGGTATAATTGTAATAACTTCGCTTCAACCCGGATGTACTGACTAGTGCCACGAAGTGATGTTATCATAATAATTGTCAGAAATAGTATTTCATAAGATCAGATCTCAGTCTGCAATTGGGAATGGGAATGATTCGCTGCTATGTGTTCTCCATTTCTTTTTCTTTATGGGTGTGAAAGCTGTACCTAGAGAAAAGAATTGAAGCATTCGAAATGTATTTGTATCGTCATCTTTTACACATATCTTGGGGTGCTGAAAATCTCAATAGAAGAAGTACTTCATCGGATAGAGAAACAAAAAGAAATGCTCCCCACCATAAAGCAAAGTAAAACACAATATCTAGAACACATTATACGAGGCGAGAGGTACTAACAACTGCAACTTATCATTGAAGGGAAGAGACAGGGGAAAAGATTTGTTGGATGGAGAAGGATTTCAGGGCTGAAGGACATTCGGTGTTTACTGCGTAATCTTAACTATATTGGGTCCAATGATAAATATTTACTTATCTCAACGACATATTACCATAAAACGTACGCGCTAATTCTTTGGCTTGTCGGGATGGGTGCGAATCGAGTGAAAAAATTGGTGGAGGGATGGTCCTTGTTTCTCTGGGAACTGTTGCGTCCGCCGAAGGTTAGAATGTTTATTGCAGGGATGGGTGTGAATAGATTGAAAATTTATTACCTCTTCATTTGTCACGTATTTCTTTGGATGCTCTAAAAATACCAAAAATTCTCCATTTACCCCCTCTCTCCGCTTTACATATACGAGTTGTGGGGGGTGGTGATTTTGTCACGTGGACGCTACGAGTTATAAAAACACGCTGGATCTTCTTAAAATAATCGCCTTCTCGGAAGGTGTTGAGTGTTGTAGCAGTTGAAATTCGTTAAGGATTTTTTTATTGTGTGTGCGTGTGTGTGCTGCTGTTGTTTGGTGATAGACATCACAACTCGAGGTAAGTTGGCGCTCAAATTTTCTCGAAATAATTTTGTTTGTTTGTAATATATATGTGTACAGTTACCTACGAGCATATAGCTAAGTTTGCTTTTTTTAAAAAAAAAAAATCTTTTTTTTTGTAGAAAAAGAAAAATGTCAGGGCCGTTGTAGCAGTTGATATTCGTTAAGGATTTTTTTATTGTGCGTGTGTGTGCTGCTGTTGTTTGGTGATAGACATCACAACTCGAGGTAAGTTGGCGCTCAAATTTCCTCGAAAATTTTTTGTTTGTTTCTAATATATATGTGTGCTGTTACCAACGAGCATATAGCTAAGTGTACTTTTTTAACAAATTCTTTTGATTTTTTTGTTTTTGTAGAAAAAGAAAAATGTCCGGGCCCCAGGCTCCACTATTGCCACCTATAGATGTGGCTACATTGGAATATAGTGCTTTGATGGATGTATGCTTACGTTTACCACGTGCGTCTGACATTTATTCACTGGAGCTTCCCACGATACTAAAGAATATTGCCCATGAAATATATGTGCGAGCGAAATGGGAAGGGTTGCTATCAGACATGACTAGCAACCCTTATTCGTACACAAACTGACATGGGCAATGTATAACCAACTTCACTCGTGTCCAGCGTGCAATTAATTCCATGGAGCTGCTGACATGCGATTTATATACACGTTTTAATGCCTCATACATCCTGTTTTTTCTATTGCACAAACAGTGCAATAAGGACGATAATGTATTTAAACTTAGATCGAACTATTACGTGGTGAAAAACAAAAAGAACAACAATATTGCTGTCAGTATTTGTGGTATTGCAGACTGAGATCTGATCTTATGAAATACTATTTCTGACAATTATTATGATAACATCACTTCGTGGCACTAGTCAGTACATCCTCGGGTTGAAGCGAAGTTATTACAATTATACCGCAGTAAGGGAAATCGAGCCTGCGACCTCCGGAATCCAGGCCTTCTTCTTAAGTCCTTTCTTCTTTTAGATGTTGGCGGTCCACATAGCTAACTCTGGGCGTGACACTGCAGCATGGAGTAAAAACTCTGCATTGAGGTCTCACAACTCTCTATGTTCCTTTCAGATCCACATGATTTCAACAATTTTCTTAAACTAGAGACTGTAAATGTAATGTAAAAAATAAAACTTAGTGTCGCCCGATACTTTTCGCTGTCAAACAATTGATTAAACCATCCAGACCCCAGGCTAGTCTCAAACCGTTGACCTTGCAACGCAATGCATTCACGCCACCCTTGCTCAGTCGAGGTTTTTAGTATTTATGGAAGTCGAAACCTTCCGGTCATACAGCTGTTAAAAGAGGAAAAAATTGAATATTATACCGCATTTCAATTGGCCGGACGAGGATTCGAATCTTGCGTCCTCCAGAATGCGAGGCCAGAGCGTTACCTCTCACCCACCACGGTCTGTCACAGAATACTCACAGTTACTCAATAAAGAGGGCGACGTCTGCAGAAAAACCTTATTAACCCACAGAAAACACTTGCCAAAATACCTTAAAGTAAGATAAAATTGCTGTTTGTATACAACCCAAACACTTCTTTCAACTGAAGGACGAAAGAGTTAAGACTACGCCGTGATGTCAGTGAAAGTGATACCAGCATATTAAATACTTATCCAAAACCTACAAGCGATGTAATGGTTAACTTTGCTAACATTCGGTGTCATCAAGTCGTCTGGCTCTTGAAATCTCTGCAATCGAATATTCTGTTAGTAAGAATGGGTATATCCCCTTGTGAAAACTAAACGTGCTATTCATTTCTGTAAGTGGAATCGGGGAAAATCTGATTATCTGTGGATCTGTTAGCTTGGTCCATTAAACACACAGGTTCTTCTCTGGAGGAAGGTTAATTCTTAATACTACAAGGCATGTTAATGTGGACAGTGAACTGGGGCAACGGATGGTACACTCCAGATGGTAGTGCATATGAATTAGGCTGACAAAGCGATTTTAAAACGTCTGGTGTAAGGAATCGTGTTTCTTAGAGAGTGTTTTTTTTCTCTCTCTCTCTGCTATCCCTCTGCGGGGGGACGCTGCACGCTTTTTTATGTATTGCCAGCCAACTTCTGCTATACCTGCTGCCGGCCCCAGTGGAGTGATAATACATTCAAAGTAGGGGTCGGCGACGAGCTTGGAGGATTCAGTCTGGCGGAGCAGTAAATCGCTCTAAACAATGATATTTCGTATCTCGGAAATATGCGAACCGACTTTTTTGGGGTGAATTTCTCTGTTCTTGTGAGAAAATTTACTTTAAGTATACTAAAAACGGCCATGTAATTGAGAAATTTTTATGCGCAGCGAATACACTCCAGACTATCTCTGCAAGTTGTGGTCAAGACGCGCACGTGGGTAATTAGCATATATTATATTACTAGTATATTATTATTTACTACATTTAGACGATCTGAGCTCACACCCGCTTCCATAACACGGTCCTCGGTCAGGCTAAGAAGTGGCACGTGGCACCGGTCTCATTTGCATATTATTTACCACCCCTTTGAGTTACGTTAGCGCTGTACGACTTCAGCTCACAGCTGCGTCCATAAAAAGGGGCCGACAATTATTAGTATACAATTCACGACCCGCAACTTGGGTTAAGAAGTGGCACGTGGCCTCATTTGCATATTATTCCCATTTACGACCCCATTTAGACGATTTATGATCAGGGACCACACCTGCGTCCATAAAAAGGGACCGACCCTCATTAGCATATTATCCCATTAGTATACAATTTACGACCATAACGTAGGTTAAGAAGTGGCACGTGGCCTGATTTGCATATTAAAAGGGCCTTTTGAAATTCTTTTTTGACAGCTAGAGGATTTAAGATTTGGGCTCACTCCGGCGTCCATAAGAATACATGGGGTATTTTGGTCCAGGGTATGTGCTCACTCCGGTGTATTGCCACTTCTGGCAGATGTTTGTTAAGCTTCGTAGAAAACGAACCAACCTCTTAAAATCGGATCACTATTGTCCGTGTTTTCGTGCCTTCAAAAATTATATTCCAGGCATATTTACTGCCAGACGAACATTATGTTAATTTGAAATTTGGCAATCCAAATTTTACACAGTTGAAGTAGTTGCTCCGCCGTATCGTATAAAGATTATTTTGTTTAAATCGGAAAGATCAGATTTTTTGTGAGTTCATGTTGTTTTGCATAACTTTTCACAGCAATATTGTGTTTGTTATTTAGTACAATACGAATCTCGGAATTGTTTTGTGAGAGTTGTAGAACTGAAGATATCACGAGTAAAACGTACAAGGCCAGTCAGATACCTTTGCTCACGGTAATTATCCGCAACAAGTAATCGAGTCTTATCTCGACTTTCGTTTGTTAACCTCCACAACAGCCTCAGCACTGATATTTAAAGATAATTAAGACTACTTCATCTCGTGAGCCAAGTGCGAAATGCGTAGGCAGAGATTTCTCAATTATTTAAATTGCAACTTATCCTACGAGTATTTCGCGCGATCTATTCAGAGACAAATTGTCTTTGCGCTGCTGTTTAATATAATCTGAAATTACAAATTCATAATGTTAAATATCTATAAATTTTTCGTATAATTGTTTCGAAAGATTTTCAGTCGGTGGTGTTGTCTTTTTTTTAAAAAAAAAGGCTTTTGAAAAATATTAATATTTAAGAAATTTAAAGTTACTTTTGGGTATGAGGTTATCAGTAGATTAGGCCTGATAACTTGTATCAAACAATCTTCATTGTCGAGTAAAAGGCAATGCCTTCCCTTTTCTCGAAGCGATTCGATCAATTTTTGAAACTCAGTTTCCTCGAATGTATTGATGCTACATGTCCCAAATTTCTGTTATGCATTGATATCAGCAATCTTAGCAAAAATTATAAATTTTATTTCGCTACTGTTCTTAGTTTTGATATTATTCGGATACAAACTTCAACGATTTTCTCACTCACTCAATCACTGACTGATGATCAACAAAACTCTAAGGTACAGTCGGGGACAGAATTCGCGAGACCCCTCGCCTTTCGACTATACTTCGTTCTGGACACTACCTCATGAGACAGCATAACTGGCAGGTGGAACACTAAATTCAAGATATAACAGACCTTCAATCCCCAGAATTTTACCAAAGACTTTTAAAAAAATTACCGCGCGCAAGATACTCGAAGACGAACAGAGGTGACGTTCAGAGTTCTAAGGTCAAAATAATTACGAATATACCCTCTTTGGTCATAATAATTGCTAATCTGTTGATTTTTGAGGAATTACAGTGCTTTGCTCATCTTCGTCAAGTAATTGATTGAATACGGTGGGATTTTCCGCGAACAGTGAATAAATTTAAATTTAAAAAAATACATAATGACTAAGTAGGGATGAGAGGAAATTTCTGCCTAGACTAGCTCCGTAGCAATTGGTAATAATAATTAAAAGACTGAATCTAATATCCCACACCATTTAGAACAGATTTTCAACAAAGAAAATTTTCATTTTCTTAACTGGTTCTAAATATTATGCTAACTGATGAGAATTAAACTATACATAGTTACTAACATATTAGTTTTGAAAATCGATGTTTAGATTTAACCTTCTAGAGTTTAGATTTTAAACGAACGAATTCGTAATTTTCTCATTAATTTGGCAATTGTGTTTAGTATAGCTCACTGTGAATGTGTCCAAGAGAAGCACCGTGATTCCTTTGTTAATCAGCAATTCCCAATTTCTCGGCAAGATTGTTGAAACTCAAAATTATTTTATAAGGATAAAGAAAAGACATCGACATGAAGTTCATATGATTGACGGGCAGATGGTGACACTATATTTCCCTTTAGCGTTGTAACGGAATGACGAAAATCGGCCATTCCGTACATTTTTATACTGACCACATAAAAAGAATAATGAAAGGCATAACTCTTGGACAATCTCGCCAGCCAGCATCCACGGGACCACCCAAAATCAGGTAGCCGATAGGATGTCGCGATAACCAGGCGGCGACGGGAAAATCGACAGCCTCCCCTTGTGTTAGTTCACCCGGGCAGAAGACAGCCGGCTTAAAAGAATTTCTCCCACCTCAGGTGAACGGACTACCGCTGATACATACGCCACCGGATGTTACTGAAAGTCAACATGTTCCGAACTCTGCCGAATCGGGACGAAGTCGCTCGCGATCCCCGAAGTCAATGTTGGCCAATCGTCATAGCTTGGATAGGAGGAGCCTATAGCAGGAACCAATCAACAGCAGACTACTCCCCGCATAATTCTAATTTAGATGAATTTCTACGTTAAAATTGCGCCATGGGAAAGAGGCGTGGCTACCACGAGCGACGGAGAGGAACGTTTACTGCGGACGCGAGTGTAGGACTGCAAGTTAGTGTACAGTCTGTGGTCCCGCGAGTAAAATAAGGCAAGTTTCATTTTGATGTGAAGTCGAAAAGCTGAGATATTTAAGACAAAAGTGTCTACAAATTAGTACCCACTTTTCGTTGCACGGGTTATCCCACTCAATTCGTGGTGGGGATAGCCTACCGTACAGTCGGCTACCTGCGTTGGCTCGGTGGATTTTGGAGCGGCCGAAAATCCAACTCGGCCAGCCGAGCCATGCCAGTCCGTCCGAGCTCCGCAAAACACGACGAGTTTTGGATCGGCGCGAGGACATTTGGCCTATAGGCCTGTCCGTGTGTGGCGGCCTTGAGAGGTAGCTTGGCACAGAATCCTCCAAGGGTACGGAAAGATTGACTGCGGCAGTGAGGGAACTTTTCATTCAAACCAAGTGTGAAGCTAGTGTTGTGTAAAGGGAATTAATGTTATTGAATTTGTTTCATGATCACTTAGTAATGTGGTAGTGCTTAAATGTTGTTGTTTATTTATTAATGTTGGCATTTGTAAGGCGAGGCTTGCATGATCATAGATTTGAGATAACATGTATTAATGTTAAAAATAAATTAAGCTCAGCCTGTACGCCAATACGAGTACCAAATAAATTAGCAGCATAGGGTTTTCATTTGATATTAAAAAGAGGAGTAAGAAGGTGTTTACCCTATCCTCCCTCCCAACTAAGCGCTAGAGCGTAGATCACCTTTACAGATTTTAGCCACTGGAGGACTTAAGATTATAGCCCACACAGTAACCCGGGTATTGGGTTAGTTTAAGCTAAAACAGGTCTCATGGCTCCAGCTTAAAACTTTGATACGTGGGAGAAAATATTGAAATAGATTTGAAATATCGTTTATAATGTCTATAGAATACAACGTAATAGACTAGAGAAAAAAATAGTCGTTCAAGATACACCTGGTTAACTTCAATATTAATTCTCATTACTGTTTGTGTATAACGTAGTCAGTTTTTAAGATTCTGTGTCCTCTTAGTAAAAAACTAAACACTTATGGATTCGCTGATTTGTACGTCCGTTTGACATACTTCAAAACCATCTGAACCATTTAAATTGAAAATTCGTAATTTCCACTAAATTAGTTCTTACTAAACAAGATTATAATATTAAATATCGATAAGCAATATAGGGTGAAAACAATATAAAGGGTTCAGTGATTGCCCGAAGAAAATATTATCTTTAGATAATCTTTAAGAATATCAAATGAAAGCTGGAAATCGGCAGACTCCCAAAATGTTTGGAGTTTTCTTTTTATTTCACCTTTTGCGGAAGCTTTTTTGGAAAAGCCTAAAAAAATTCCCCATTTATTTGCCTAATTATTATTTAGAATTTTTTTTCAAAACTTAGAGTGATACGTAGCCTCCCAAAGTTTGCCGGAAATCGATAGCAATATTTTTGGAATTTTGTTGTTTTCGCAAAATAAGTAAATGAGTGATTTTCACAAATTAGATACTTCAGCAAATAATTTTCGAAATAAAAACATTTGTGTCATTCGGAGAATTACATGAATTGGATATTAGATAAGCCGTGAAATATTAAAAAAAAATTTATTTGGTGATCCTCAATATTTTTTTAATTTGCTTATTTGTTTTTATTTGACTTACACATACAAATTAAATGGCAACGTATAATAAACTGTATACATAAATACCTTACTAACTTATAAAAAATTACATTTTTTAAAAGAATTCAATTTAATACGCTATCTATAAATAGAACCTGACGATAACAGTTTGTTTTTGAAGTGACACAACAGAGAGGTTCTCATTTAATTTAATTGCGATGGAGTGCACGCTGCAGTAACAATTTTCCTACACACCCATTGTTCTGCTTTCCTGTACCTGCCTACTTTTGCCCCCCACCCATCCCCCAAAAAATTTCGACTTTAAATTCGTTCAGCATTTTTGGTAAATTATTCATTAGATAATAATATTAGCGGCAATGGATTTACGTTTGTAAAGCGTGCCTGAGGCAAATATGACGGAAGATACAGACGCATTAGCATGCTTAAATGAAATGATAACTCAGCAATGAAACAGTGACACTTTAAACATTATACATTTCAAGTATATCATCATATTCTTGCCCCATCATATTCAGTTAAACCTTCGATGACATCCTTCGTTTGACTCTGTAGTTCATATCGAGCAGTCACTTCACTGATAAATATCTATATCGCCACTAAATGTACGGTGTGTGTGTGTGTGAGAAGCAATTATAATTGATTGCGGACAAAACCGCTAACGTAATTGGCCATTTAATAAAGCCAAACCAACACCGACAGCATTCTAACTCAAGCATTCAAACTCACGCTGGAAGGGTCAGCGGTTCGAGCCCTTCTTAACTCATAGCAATTTTTAATTAATTTTTGTATTAAATTTGAAAAGTCGTAATTCTGTGTTATTTATGCTCCCCGTAACTGAAAAGTAAAAATTTTATTCAGTGGGTTATCTGAAACAACATACTTGCGGTGAGTAGTTACTTGGACTCATTAATAAGTGAAATATTTTAGCTATTAGGAAACTCTTATTGATGTTGACCTTTAACCCAAGAGAAAAACAAGGCGATTTTTCAGTGTTTCTCCTGGTTTAGTAATTTGTAAAAAGTACTTTCGGCATTTCTCTTGACGATTAACTTTCTTTATCTGCTTGTTTTTCCTTGTAACATTTTCGTTACATTTATTTATTAGATAAGATAGTGACTTGATTAGCTGACATACATTGTGACAGAGAGAATACGTCGTTTTCGATTTCACTAGATCTTTGATACAATTTTGACGGTGATTGAAAAGATGGGGAGTTTATTAGTCAAATGATCTTTGGCGCTTGTAGTAGAGACTTGGTCAGGAACATATCTGAAAACTGTAACACGCCGTATTCTGCAACCCTTTCACAGGCTAAAGATGATATATCTCACCCATTTATTAGTAATGCATGAGGATCACGCATTTGTAAGGTAAAATGTTGATGTTTTCTGCACTATGTAACTAAGGTTACTCTTTTGGCGGCTTCCATAATAGCTCGACGTCGATACAGCTACTGAATACTGCGGCCGTCCAAAGGAATTTCCACCAGATCTCTAGCCAAGATTCTACAGATCCTCGCCTCGAATTGTTGTCATGATCGTTAACTTGTCGTCCCATTAAAGATGTAACCCACTGCTAGTTGAGGCTGTGTCAAACAGTGCAGATTCGATGCAAGAGAAAGGAGCTTTTTGCAGCCGCATCCAACCATGCATTCCCTGGTTCTACAACTGGAAAGTAAACAGATGCCACTTAACCAACATCGTCAGAAGCCGATTCCATCACTACAACTTCCCTAGCCATTTAAAGCGGATAGGATTGATAGACAACCCATTATGCGACTGCATTGATTAGGCAGCAGGGGACATGCAAGAAATACGCTGATATTCAGGACAGAATGCTAAAAGAACTTACAAAATGTAACATTCCCTTCCCAACCAACGTTTTCTTCCTACTCGCTTCAAATAAACACGAAATACTCAAAATTATAACGACCTTCTTTAAGGAGGGAAACATCCAAATATAAACCCTAGACAACTAGAAACTCCAACAGGAAACGACGGGAACAAAGCTAGTACATTTACAATTGTACACCACCCCAACAGAGATGTCCCCATACATATCAGCCAGACATAATTCCAGAATTTGAGGCCATAGTGAACGATTAGGGTACCAATGTTTTACAATGAGCAAAATAGAATTAAGTTACAGTGTCAAAAATCCCACAAACTGTATAATAAACTCTCTATGCCTCCGAAAAGAAATGTGATAAAGTAACTGATCCATGTCGACACACCATTGTATAACACCAAGAATGTAAACTGAAATATATAGAAGTGTAAAGCAATTGAAATGTGAAAGGTCATAAAATGTAAACTGTTGCGTATATAAATGTAAAAGAATGTAAACTATGTATATAGAACTGTAAAGGAATTGATATCTAAATTGTTATAAAACGTAAAGAACTTGGCCAAAGCAGAAAAAAAAAAGTTTACAAACCGAGGAAAATAACGTGTGATATACTAGGAAACATATTCCTGTATGACAAATAAACGTTCCATACCTCCATAGTGCAAAGCTGTAGACATTACAATGAAATACCCCTCGCTACTCAGAACGGTTCCTCTTGTCGGTAAAGAACGATTTATGCGTCTCTACTCACGTTGTTTCCCGAGTGTATTTGTAGAGACTAAGAGGCATGAGACATTAAAACACGTCGAGAGGAGACTCGGTAACAAGTAATTTTGGGTAACAAATCAATTACAGCCAGAATTGGGAAGTTATTCTAACCGAAAGACACCTTGCCGAACTACTTGCTCTGCAACTGATGTTTCTTGTAACCTGTTAATAATTCCATCTTACACATAATCAGACAAAATGCTCCCTGTAAGCATCTGATGCATAACATCTTGCATGCCGATGGCTTTTACTTTTTCTTTACGGCTCCATTCTTTACAATATAATGTAGACGGCCACAAAATAGTCCTTGCTTTACCTGTCTAACTGGTAGACGATGGAATGGAGATTAAAAATGTCTCAGTGACGCCATTTGCATTTTCTGTTGGCTTATAAGACATTATAAGAACTTATTCTACACGAAAGTAAATTACCCAAACCACTTCCTCGTACGTCTCAGACTTGACATTGATCTCCCGTTTTCATTCACGCAGAGCCTCAATTCACGAGCTTCTAGTTAATTATATCCATGAATATGGAAGCAAGTATTCAACTCCAGAAAAGATAAAAGAGTTCGGCACTGTGTAGTCAGATGTTGCCTTCATCCTATAATCCATTAGCTGGAGTGCCGGCATCCTTTTGTAGTACTGACTGCTGTTCAAACTCTGAATATACTTACTATTGTAATACAATAAAGACAATTTCGATATTCAATTCAACCGTTTTAAACTAGATGGAAAATGGTTCCCCGTTTTGGAAGAGAGGAATCCCGTCCTGAAGTGCGGCACGTTAGATTTCGGAAGTCTGTCTTGATAACTGCAGACAGCACTGCGGTGGTGCTAGAATCATGCTGTACTGTCGCGAATGTCTTGAGCAGTTTGGTCTGAAGAGGATAGGAGGTCTATAAACCACACACTTCCAACATGTTTGCTCCAGACAGATGATAGTCTGTGACGAAGGTGACGGATCTCTCCGTGGTTGCTCCCGCCAGCCTATATGTGTTAGACCTATCAGATTTGTAAGTTGATAAAGTTTGTATAGAAGACGGTATAAGTGATCACAAGGCGGTTGTGGTAACGTTAAACTGTAGTCTGAGTTTGAAGCATGACAAAGAGAAACTCGTGTTTTGCTTCGATAAGGCAAACGATGCGGGTATGGTTGATCACTTTGCGAAGAATTTTGAAACGTACATGCTAAATACAAATGTTGAGGAACTTTGGTTTAATTTAAAAGAACTAATATGGACCGGTTTAAACCAGTTTGTTCCTAAGAAGTGTATTAAGGTCAGTAATAACTTCCCTTGGTTCAATAGGGAAGTGAAACGTTTGCTCAGGAGGCAAAGGCGTTTACATGCCGCGGTGAAAAAATCGGGGGACTCATCTAATCGTGCTAAATTAGTCCAGTTGCGTGCGGAAGTGCGTAAGGCAATGCGCGATGCGTTTAAAGAATTCCAAGCCAGGAATTTATCCGAAGATCTCATTACTAATCCAAAAAAGTTCTGGTCGTATATCAAAGTAATAAGAGGCTCTCGTAAGGTTATGCCGTCGCTAATTAAAGAAAATGGTGAATTATCAGAAACAAGCGTAGAGAAAGCAGAAATTTTGAATGATATATTTAAAAAGGCTTTTACGATAGAAAACTCAGAGGAGATACCGATATTTAACAATCGTACCGACAAAATTATGAATGATCTCGCTCTTGATGTCGAGGGAATAACTAAACTGCTTATGAATGTAAAAACCAATAAGGCTCCCGGACCAGACGGTATTCCTACAAGATTCTACTCAAGATACGCAAAGGAAATTGCACCGTATTTAATGAAATTGTATACCGTCTCTCTGGATCAAGGAAAAATACCAGCCGAATGGAAGACCGCTATCGTAACTCCAGTGTTTAAAAATGGGAATGTTAATGATCCTCAGAATTATAGGCCGATCTCGTTAACTTCAATATTTTGCAGGATTTTAGAACATATCATCTATTCAAATGTCATGCGGTTCTTGGATGAAGGTGAGCTTTTAAATCCAAATCAACATGGATTCAGAAAAGGCCGATGCTGCGAAACACAACTTGCACTTCTAATTCATGACTTGTGCCGAATTATAGATGAGCAATCCCAGGTTGATTTGGTTCTATTAGACTTTAAAAAAGCTTTCGATACTGTGCCCCACACTAGGTTACTTATGAAACTTCGCGGTTACGGCATATCTAGACAAATATGCGACTGGGTTGCAGACTTCCTGAAGGGCAGAACACAGTGTGTAGTTCTCGACGGTGAGCGTTCATCACTTACTGAAGTGGGGTCTGGAGTTCCCCAGGGAAGCGTGTTAGGGCCACTGTTGTTTCTCATATACATCAATGATCTATGCGACATAATAGGGGGGTTGAAAAGATTATTTGCGGATGATGCTATAATTTATCGCGAAATCAAAACCCAGGAAGACTGCGCTTTGTTACAAGACGATATTATGAAAATAATTGCGTGGTGTAAAGATTGGCAGTTGGAGTTAAACGCTAAAAAGTGCCAAGTCATGCATGTAAGTAAAAAGGTGACACCATTTAACTATGAATATACGATTAATGGCACTGTCCTTAGAACGGTAGATTCCGCTAAATACCTAGGGCTAACAATTCGTAATAATTTGTCGTGGAATGAGCATATCGAGAATGTAATGGGAAAAGCAAATCGTATGCTCCGATTTCTAGGTCGTAATTTAAATCAATGCACTCAGGAAGTTAAATCGATTGTATACAAGTCACTAGTACGTCCTCACTTAGAGTATTGTTGTTCTGTCTGGGGTCCCCATCAAAAGGGGTTAATGGAGGCTTTAGAGAAGGTCCAAAGAAGAGCCGCCCGATTCGTGACAGGTATATATAGTTGGAGGGAAAGCGTAAGTGCGATGTTGAAGGAGTTAGGTTGGGAAGACCTGGAACACCGAAGGCGTTGCTCTCGACGGAAGCTAATTGAAAAATTCAAGACAGATGTATTTCGGAATGACAGTCAGCAAATATTGCTACCAGCAACATTCATATCTCGAAATGACCATGAAAACAAGATAAGACAAATCAGGGCCAGAACCGATTCATTTCTGTACTCATTTTTCCCACGAGCGATTAGGGAATGGAATAGAAAGGATTTACCGGGCGAGTAAACTTTAAATCCGACAGGAGTAGCTTTCGATAAAGCACTCCAGCCATCCTGATCTGGGTTTTCCATGGTTTTCCCAGATCGCTCCACGCGAATGCGGGGATGGTTCCTCACAATAGCCCATGGGCGCCTCCTGCCATATCCCTTATAACCCTTCCAAACCATAATCCTTTTCGATAGGTGCAATGCACCCTCCGCCACACACTTTTAGTGAATCGCGGAGTAACAATAATAATAATAATAATAATAGTTAGATTGGATGATTAATAGCTTGTTTAAGATATCTCAAATAACAATAATTCATGGATTATGAATTTCATATCTAGCAGTTTATACTTAATACGCTGCTAATGACTTTTATCCGTTTTTTTTTTTTTTAAAGTTATACCGTGTGTTTATAAATGAATATCGGAGTTTTAAGGCTTTGTAGTATTGATTACATAAAACGTTAAATTATAATTAATATATGAAATGAAAGAGTAACTCAAACAGTTCTGTTTGTTGGTACCTGTGCGCATGTGCACGCAATGTTTCCTCCATCATCCGTTAGAAAACGCTAGTAACAAAAATGGCCACTAGTGAACAGAAAGATTTTTGACCGAATCTGTTGTTACTGTGCACCGAGCTTGGTGGGTGAGCGGTTAATGCTCTGGCCTCGCATTCGGGAGGATGCCGGTTCGAATCCCGGTCCGGACATCCAGATCTGGGTTTTCCATGGTTTCCCCAAATCACTCCTCGCGAATGACGAGATGCTTCCTTCAAAAGGCCATGACCGAATTCCTTCCAGTTCCTTGTCCCCAGTCCCATCCCGCCTCTAAGGACCTCGACGTCGACGAAGCATAAAAAAGGTTACTGTGCAACGTGCCTGGGGCTCAAAAAATCCTAGCTAGATGGTTCAATTGCAACGAGACTCCCTTAACCTGAAAGTTTTTGTGCCATATCTCGGCGGAACCTTTTTTCTTTAGAGAAACAACCGTAACTGGTACTTCATACCTTGATGCTCTACAACTGTGGCTATTTCCCCAATTGGTAGAAGACGAACCAAATAATTTCATTTAGCAGCAAAATGGAGCACCGCCTCACTGGCGATTGGTTGAACGTCACTGTACCCGACTGCTAGATTGGCCGCAAAGGGCCCAAAAACAGTGTAGTGACCCTTCCAGATGATTGATAAGAGTTGACAGGGTAAACATCCACTGGTGCCATGGATAAGGGTCGAACCTAGAAGTTTACCATGGTTCTGATGTGAATATTCGTCGCAGGTCCCTTACTGCAACACCTGACAGGTTTTATGGCTCAGCACATTCAAATTTTAATATAGGAATAGAGGTTAAATTACTGTAAACGGCAGTTGCCTTGTTAAATATATTTATATGAACAATGTCTGATGGCATAAGTGAATATTTACAATGTTTAATTCGATTTGTAACAAAACATTAGAGATAGGGCCAAGGACTAGGCGAGCATGTAACTGCTGGGCGCCTCGCAGCCCAAATTAAAGGGAATATTGATAATATCTTTACAAGACTATGCCCACATAATATGGCCCTCTGACTATCCACAACCCAGCTATCGCAGCAGAGCCCACCTTAGTATCAGACCCCTGGCAGCATCTTTTTGTTTGCGACGGCCGCCTCGGCGGCGCCGGCGACGACGCCCTCGGCGTCGATGTGGTACGTTGAAAGACTTTCGTAGAGAGACCGCCAGACCCCTGCCCCCAGGGTTTAAATAGATACTTCCCCTTCCTTGCACCACTATGTTGGAGACGGCAATACTCCTCGCTAACCTACTGTATGAAGTCAATTTACCAGCTTGCAGTACTGAGAAGCGCTTGGCAACTGGCGACTTAGGACTTGCTGATTGGCGTGCTACTTCTCAGGTCATAGCTCTATTGCTTAACTATTTCATGCTCGCCCTCCCTGGATACTGTCTTGGAAATTAATATGAAGTGTTTGGTCCAGTGATCGACCTAGATCACTTCAACGGAGCTTGTTTCGCATGGCCTCCACGCTCTCCCGATCTGACACCATGTGATTTCTACCTGTGCGGGTGCATAAAAGACCGTGTGTGGGCTTCCATTACTAGCTGACGTACCCGACCTAAGAATCAGGACTGAGGCAGCTGTTGCAACAATTACACCACAAACACTAATCAACGTTTGGGAACAAATGAGCTATCGATTTGATGTGTGCCGTGTGACGAGAGGTGCTCACATTGGACACTTGTAAGCTTGTAGATAAAACTATTTGAGCTGGTTTTTCATTTCACGTATTAATTATAATTTCACGTTTTATGCAATAAATACTACAAAGCTATAAAACCCCGATATTCATTTAGAAACTGTACTTTAATAGTAAAGTTTTCAATTTTTTAACTCCTGAATTTGCTAATTATTTATTTATGCTGGATTTCTCATTTACATAAATTCCCCGAAATCACTCTAGGCGAATGGCAGGATGGTTCATTCAAAAGGGTATAATCGAAATCATTCTCGTTTCTATTCACCCATCGCCTCTAAAGACATCGACGTCGAGAAGGCGTAGTGCCCGAAACGAAAAAAAACCACAGATAAGTGTATGCATGCTGTTTCTCGTACTCATCCGTTCAGCAGATAAAAATAAGAATTAATAGTAAGTACATGTGGACTAGAGTCGTGCAAACGCTGTCTAGGCTCACTCGGTTTGTAGCTATTAGCGCGACCTCTGCGGCCAAATGCTGGAATTACAGTAAAGAAGACAAAGCCTAGACGTAAGCAGCTCGAGCCTGACAGTAGTCTCGGTCTGCTATTCGCGTACTGTGTGGTGACGAAGCGACGCTGGTACTCGCTCCGTACAACCGTAACAGCCACATCTAAGAATGAAGTAACTGAGATATTAAAGTGTTGAGAGTACAATGTATCCTTCTTTTTATTATAATTATTTTCTACGTGCTGTTGTCTCATTTTATAAGATTGCACTCGTTTACTTTCGGAAAATTCGGACACTTGAAGACCGGGCACAGCTCTATGTTAATGAAAAAGTAAGAATCGGCAGATTGCACTATATTTCTGTGGTGATGTTGCGGCGTTTCATAAAAAGTATTGGTTATTAAAAATCACTTATTAGCGTGATATCAGTTATGTCATTCAAGTGAGTTCAATGAAGTACATTAATAGGTACAAGACATCACATACTTGAAACCTCCATATAAATCATAATGCACAAAATGTAGATTCAGCGTATACGTACTTTACGTATATCAGTAACTATAGATAACTTATGGTTATGGTTTTCGTTACACTGTGTTCTGATTTCATAGACTGTAATACTTCTGTTACATATGTTTACCAAACACATATACGTTGCACTTCACGTCTGCGGCAATTCAATAGTTAGAATATACACAAAAAGTTGGTAGTTACTGATTTTTTTTTTAAGTTTTCATTTTAAAAAAATCATTTAAAACACAATCTATGAGAGCATCTCATACTTGACGAACAATATTTATACTCCCTAACTGATAAACATTGTAATACGAAACTGAGATGAAGTTATAAGAGCAAACTTAGTAAAGAAGCGTTAATGGGAGCGCTGGAGTAGGATACGTTTCATAATCGTCCGATATTGAGACATGTTCGGCTCTTCCCGCAACTGAGATACAGTAATTACTGACAATCAATTACTTTTTAATTTTGTGGATGACACTATGTCGTGACAGTCAAACGTTTGGGCACTAAAAGGTTATCAGATGTATAAGCAATGCAGACACGAGGATGCCCTCTCCGAACTGGTAAAATTACAGTAATACAAGAAGCATTAGCTGCACAGTTAAATGTCGTTTACTTTAGAACTCGTGTGGAAACAACAGATGGGTTGTTTCTGATATGTAGGGAATACGACGCAGCCAAGAGTATTCTGAAGGTAAATACATACGCAAAAAAGGTATAATGTTAATGCCTATCCGCAATTTATGAAACTATCTAGATTGTTGATAATTTTCTGTAGAACGCTCAAATGAAAATCATGAATTGTCAGGGTGAGGAATGATTTAACGGATCGTTGCATTATTAAGGGTAAGTTTCAGCTCCTATTTATTAGTGACTTTGCTCAATATCTAATACGCTTCCTTTATTTTAAAGTCGGTACCTCTATTTTTCCATCACTTACTGTATTATTAATTAAAAACAGAGAGATGCCTATACATTGCCAACAACACCAGTATATTCTGCAGTAGTGACTAGGTGGGTGGCGCGGTACCTAAAGATACCGGCTTCGACTCCATCCTAATAGATCAGTGCTTTCAGCTTGTTTGTCTTAGGCTGTAACTACTGTTGTAAAGGGTTTATATCAAACTATGAACGTTATTTTGTTCCCTAAACCTTCCCACTTTAGGTATGGAAAATTATGTCAGGCATAGATTCCCCACCACCCTTTCTTCTGCGCTGTACGTGAAATTCTCAATGACTGCCTCACAAGGCTCCACTTGCATGTCACCACCAATGCGCCGATTTTCCGTTTTTCATTCATGAATGTTTCGAGGTTTATTGAAATACACCAATGATTTCAGATAACCCCAAAGATAAAAATCGCAGAGAGTTAAGTCACATGACGTCGATGGCCATTGTTAGTCACCATTACGTAAGATGAGGCGATAAGAGTAACTCAATTGACGCGCGGGACTTGTGACAGGTGGTATCATCCTGCTGAACCCACAACTCTTGAATGTCCATTCCATTGAAATGAGGCAACAAAAAATCCCTTATCATCGTACACTATCGGTTTCCATTAACTGTCACACCTTGTCCTACCTTATCTTCAAAGAAATAAGGGCAGATGATGCCATCCACCCAAAAGCCACACCAAACCCTCATTCACTGAAGATGCATTTCCCGCTTATTCACACATCCATTTAAGTGGAATTGTGCCTCGTCACTCAAGTTGATATTGCACTCAAAGCCGTCGTCCTTCTGTTTTCTCAGAAACCAATCAACGAAATGACGCCTCTTTCAAGTTATACATAAACTGATTTTTGTAAGGGTGATAATGGAGATCATACTGAATAATTCGCTGTGCTAAAGAATATCCAATGTCCAATTCTTGGGAATAGCGACGAACCGATTTAATTGCGCTAACAGCGACACTTGCGCGAACCACCTCAATGTTTTGCACATAGCGACCAAAACGAGGACGCCCAGAACTGTTTACATTCATTGTTGAACCTGTTTCATTGAACGTTACCACAAATCTGTGAACTGTTGATTAAATCCGTGGTCCATTAAGCCCTGGAACAGCGCGAAGACGTCTCTGCTGCGTTCTGATAAAACTTTTTAACAATCATCACACGCAGTGCAATAATAAACTCTTCCTATGGTAGACACACACTGAAGCAGTAATGCGAGAAATCCAGATTGCAGCACCAATCGGGACGTTTATGGATACCAACCTGATTCACAACAATGAGACCAAACGACATATAACAACATACCACTCGATTCAAAATCGGCACCCTTTTTGCAACATCGTTTACACCAATAACGTGGCAAAATATTAACACACTTGTTAATCCACTGTTTGCTGAGGCGCCAGTAATGATGAGTGTCTTTTTTTATGGCACAACCTCGTTATTTCGTCACCTTTGTACTGATTCGGATGATATTTTATTCCTTTATAATGCTTCGTTTATGTCGAGGTCATTAGAGGCGGGAAAGGACTGGGGGCAAGGATTGGGTACGAATGCGACCAGGGTCTTCTGAAGGAAATATCCCCGCATTCGTCTGGAGTGATTTCGGAAAACGACGGAAAACCGAAGTTTGGATGTTCGGGCAGGAATTTAAACACACTTCCTCGAAAATGTGAAGTCAGAACGTTACCGTTCACCAACCACTATCGGTCAGATGACTTAATTTATTTTAATATACAGTATTACAGGTTTCATTTCTCTCAGGTGAGGCCTGCTAGGATGCTTGCTGCTGCATGATCTCAGAGACTCTTCTCAGCTAAGGGGAGGGAACGGTGAAGGAAGTCGGCCATCGCCTTTAAAGGAAACAATCACCTGGAGTGACTACGAAAATCCATGGAAAACCGTAGTCAGGATAACCGGACGGGGATTTGAATCCCCGTCCTTCCCAATACCAGGATACAGAGCGATATCGCTCTCCACGTGATTTCACAGTAACTTGTACTTTGTTTAGCGAAAAACAGATTCGTGGACAAATACTTCTTTTTAAGAGTTGCTACAAATCCCAACTAATGTAAACAGGATTTCTTTTTCGCATATCCTATTGTGTGGGGTTGGTTGAGCAGGAATTCAGAAATTGAATCAATGTTGTTTAGAGCCATTTTTATTTAGTTCTCTTTTTTGAGACATGAAATACCCAACTCATCAAAAAAACTTGCTCCCTCAATCTAATTTCTGAACCATATTGCTAAAAAAATATGAATAAACTCAACAAAAAGCCTTTCACTGATAATTGTTTTGGATAAAACAGTCGATAAGTTTTCTTTTTAATTTTTCACGTTAGCCTATTTCGTTACCAATAAACTAAATTTTGCAAATCCATAAAATATACCTTGAGTCTCAGTAATAAAATTTACTTACGTTCATCCGTAGTATCGGGGTGGAGTGCTTATTACGCTCGCCTACTAGATTCTACTAGATTCGAGATCCTGTCCGCGAAGTAGTTTTTAAGTTCACTTAACGTCTTAACATGACTTTTGCCTGTGACAAAGTTTTGCACGCAAGGACGTTCCGCGTTAAACTGTAGATCTAGCTATGACAATCAGATTCTAAGCTACCCGAATTTATATAATTAAATAAGGCACACAAAGAGAATACATATTAAACATTTAATTTTTTTTTTTAACTAGATAGAACCAAAACTGAAGCATTTGGAATATTATTATTATTAATATAGTCTTCTCGGGTGACTAGCTGAGTGAGCAAGGCGTATTCACGTGATATTTCAGCGATCAGAATCTCTGTCGCTATCTTCTCCAGAGGAAAACACTCCGCTCACTCGGCTAGTCTAGTCACCTGAGAAGACCATATTAATTCTCAACGCCGAGAGAAACTTCGATCTTATGTATTATTATTTATTTAAAAAAAGATTCTAGAGTTTCATTGTTACTGTCATCACTGAATTTTGCATTCCCTGAAATAAATTACACTTTTTTAAGTTTTTCCGTAGACAAGTTGCGCACACCAGTGAGTTTTCAATTTTTAGCAATAAAAATCTGTGGAATTACTAAACCAGTTACTATAAAGAGAAAACAGCAAATCAAAATTAATACGATTCATTTCTAGCGTATGTTGCAGAAAAGACATTTTGAATTCATCTGCGCCGGAATGAGGAAATACGGTCGAGTGGGTAATATGCAGATCTTGCGTTATGAAGTCAGATGTGCCGACGAAATGAGAAGATCTAAGAGGCTCTTCAGGAAGCGTTGCTCCTTGATGTCTCATGAAATAAAGCCTACGCTGATGGCGTTGAAGATTTTGGGTGTTCTAGCTGTGCGTGGACTGAATTCAGGTAAGTGTAATTCGGCATTGTTGTAAACGATGTAAAAGTGTGATAAACTAAAAACAAATCATTAAGAATTTTAATTAGTAGATGCAGTTATTTGGGAGGAAGGGTGGGGAGGTGGGGAGGGGAAGGGAAGAGGCACGTAGGTAGAAATAAGCTTGAAGTGAGAGTAAGAATCGGATAATTCGGAACAGTGACTTTTTTCATAATACTTCACATACAAAGGGGTTGCGATATGCTCCAATAACCACGAACTGGGTATACGTGGAGATTACCGTAATGCCATCATCGACCTGGAGAGAAAGGGGGGTGGTACTTCCAAGTTATAGTCGATTTTACATTTCTCGCCGAGTTTCCTCCATGGTTCTCACTTAACTGCAGCCTGAGTGGATCTGGGGAGCCAGACCGAAAGTTAAACTGAGAAAAATCCTAGGTTTCGTCGTGGATCGAGCCCCAGTTGCACTTGCAGCACTCAGACTCATAACCGCGTGAGAAAACTGAAGACGATACATAAGCACGTTGTAACTCGATACTGGACACTCTGGGTGATCCATGTAACACACTTCCCCTTAATTAATCTGCAAGTCCCCTTAAATACTGACAAATAGTGGGGTTGTTTAAAGGAGTTGTGTTATACGGTCAGCGGCTGTATTCGATAGACTTCAGGGAACTTCAGTTTCAAAAAACACAGGGGGGAAAAAACCGAAAGGGTTTCCAAAGGCTTACTGAAATAATGCAAACTATTAAGATTTTTAAATATGATACAAGCAATTATTGAACACGATACGTATTTATTATGTATTAGAAATACATATAACCGCAAAACAGAAATGTAGCCGAGAGCAGCTTAGCACGGAATTACAACTGAACAGTTTATACATTGGTCAGAGTATAAACTAAGCTAGAGATATAACAGAGATATTATTGAAGTATGGAAGGCAGTAATTCAAATTAAATACGTATAAACAAACGATACTCTAACACTCCCACCGAATTACAGCCTTCTTGAAACAATTATAAACCAATGTTTATTATCACTGTTGTTCAAGTAACAGCTGCTGTATTTTTAAGAAATAAAATGTCACTGGCAAAGACATCATCACTGTACCCAACTAAGTCTGTAGTGTTTGTGTTAGGTAAGTAGCACAATCCATAAATCTTGCTTTCTTTCAAATATTTTAGTATTTTCTTGACAACAGTCCAGTGAGAATCATCATAAGAATGTAGAAGTCGATTCACCTGACTTACAGCAAACATAACATCTGGTCTGCTTACTATTGCTGCATGGTAAGTGATCCTACTGCTTCTGTGTATGGGTGATTTTTCTCAGGTACTCCATTAACCTTTGAAAGTCTCACATGTGGATCAGCAGGAATACTGTTAGGATTGGCATCAATCATATCAAATTTCTTCAATAATTGTTCTTCATACTTAGTTTGGTGTATAAAGATAGTATTTAAGTCTCTCTATTTGCATGCCAACAAATTTAGTAAGAGTGTAAATCTTCAAATCAAAATTCTTTTGCAGGTCATTAATTACTTCATTCAAAACAGTATTATCTCTACAAATCAAAAGTCCATCATCAACATGCAGACAAAGATAACAATTGATGTCATTGATTTGTTCAGTATACACTGATCGGCTTTGCTTATAACAAAACCAAATTTATTTAAAATTGAATTGAATTTTGTATTCCAGTATCTAGGAACTTGTTTTAAGCCATGTAAAGATTTGGTTTTACATACCATATTTGGTTTGCAGTCTAGTTCCTCTGGTGGTGTCATAATAATATTCTCTTTCAATGCACTTACTGTTGTTGAGAAACTCTCATCATAATCAATTCCTTCAGTTTGAGTATATATCTTTGTACAAAGTCTGAATTTGTAACCTGGACCAGTTGGTTCATTCTTAATGCAGAATACACATTTACATCCTGTTACTTTTGCATCCTGAGGCTTTTCTGCCAATGTCCATGTTCCATTTTGATGATGAGATTTTAATTCCTTGTTTATAGACATCTTCCACCTTTCTGAATCAGATGATGTTATTGCTTCATTGTAGTTTTGTGGAATAGGAATTATTGTATCTGCACAGTAGCACAGGTAATCCTTCTCAACTTTATCTTTTTCTTTAGAGAGCACTTGTTTATTTCTAGGTCTCAGAGTCATATTTGAGGGTAAAGATGTCTCTACAGTCACTTCTGGTTTATGCTCACTGCTAGTATTGGTATCAGAAAAGTATTCAGCAGTAGTAATTGTGGAATCTGATTTGTCACTGGAGCTCTCTGATGTATGATTGTCATTAATTCAGATGATGTATCACACATTGATTCTGTCAAATCAACAGGGAGATAATTTCTTTTGACAGTAGATTCCAGAAAACAGCATCTCTGCTTTTAATTACTAACTGAGAAGGAGGTATTATAAACCTGTAACTTTTTGAATTCTCACAGTATCCAACAAATTTAGCTTTCTTTGCTTTAGGATCCCATTTCCTTCGTTTTTCTTTAGGGAGATGTATCATTGCATCACAGCCAAATATTCTTAAATTATTCACATCTGGTTTTCTTCCTGACCACATTTCCTCTGGTGTTTTAATTGTCAGTGATCGAGTTGGAGCTCTGTTGATGAGGTAAGCAGCAGTATATACAGCTTCAGCCAGTATAGCTTAGGAAGATTGGCATTGATCAACATACATTTTGCTCTTTCCACTAATGTCCGGTTCATTCGTTCAGCAACGCCATTTTGTTCAGGAGTGTATGGTGTGGTTGTTTGATGGATTATTCCAGCACCTTGTAAGAACTCAGAAAAGTTGTTGTTAACATATTCAAGGCCATTGTCTGAGCGTAAACATTTTATGTTGCATTCTAATTGTTTTTCAACTTGCATTTTAAAATGTTTGAACTTTTCAAAAGCTTCTGACTTTTTATGGAGAAAATAAACAAATACCTTTCTCGAATAGTCATCAATGAATGTCATGAAATATTTAGCACCTCCTAATGACATGGTTTCCATTGGACCACAAATGTCAGAGTGTACTATTTCAAGTAACCTTGTAGCTTTGGATCCATTGTATTTTAAAGGTAACCTGTTTTGTTTTCCTTCTAAGCAAGTTGTACAAACTAGTTTGTCTGGTTTCTTGGACAATTTTACACCTTCTGCACTCTCCACTATTTTCTGCAGATCATTAAAGTTCAAATGACCCATTCTTTGGTGCCATAAGAAAATGTCTTGCTCATCAACATCAGATACGTATGCTTGATGATTATATACATTTAATCTATACATATTGTTGATTAAACTGGCGGTCCCAACTATTTCATTATTCCTGTTTATTAGTATACAGCCCTTACTATTGAACTTTACTGGACCACCATTTCTAATTATCTGACTAATAGATAGTAGATTTGTTGACAACTCGGGCACATACAGAACATTTTGAAACAAAATTTTCTTACATTGGCCATTAGCGTCACACACATTTAAACTCGGCTTACCTGAGCCTTTTACTGATAAGCATTTGTCATTTGCAACCTTAATTGAATTGATGAATGGTACTGTTTTTTCTTGTAGTATATTTCTGTGCATGGTCATGTGCATAGAAGCACCGGAGTCTATATACCAGGAATCACTGTTACTCACTGGAGCTATGAAAGCAGCGGCATAGCTTGAGCTTTCCTGATTTTCAACTTTGTGTTTCTTCTTTGCTTTAGACTTGCACTGTGCACTCAAGTGGCCATGTTTATTACAAGTGTAGCAACGAGGTCCTTTTTGAAATTGTTTCTTGAAGCCTTTGTTGTTCCTATAATTTACGGCAAAAACTGATGTTTTACCATAATTTATTTTTACATCTTGTAAATTTTAGCCTTTACGGAGTCAGCACTTATTTTCATACCGGAACTTTCGATGGCAATTATCATCGGTTTGTATGAATCTGGTAGACCGGAGAGAAGCAGAGTTCCAAGCCACTCGTCGTCTACTTTAAATCCAATATTTCTCAACTTGTGTGCTGTTGTCATGATTTTGCTAACATACTCTTCTACATTTCGACATCCGACTAGCGTTGTTGTGCACAGATCACGAAGTAAGCCCACTCGACGCGTTAATCCAGAATCATCGAAAGCGTTTGCTAAGTTGTTCCAAACTTCTTTCGCTGTCTTTGCTTCCTGAATGTGGGAGTAGTTGATTGAATCCACTAGCAGAATAATTTTTGACTTGGCTTTCAAATCGCGTTTGGGATCAACGTGATCATCACTCGCATTTTCAATGCAATTCTACAGTCCTTCGTGTTCCAGATAGGTTTTGACGGCAAATCTCCATGTCGAGTAGTTTTCCCGACCAGTGAGTTTTTCTATCAAAGTTAATTGATTGCTTGAGCTCATATTTTCGCACTTTTAAATGCTGCGTGTTGCCTACGTTGTAAGTTTTACTTTCCTCAGATATTTATCGCCTTTACATATACCTGGCTACTGGGCCCATAACCTGTTAAGATTTTTAAATATGATACAAGCAATTATTGAACACGATTCGTATATATTATGTATTAGAAATACATATAACCGCAAAACAGAAATGTAGCCGAGAGCAGCTTAGCACGGAATAACAACTGAACAGTTTATACATTGGTCAGAGTGTAAACTAAGCTAGATATATAACAGAGATATTATTGAAGTATAGAAGGCAGTAATTCAAATTAAATACGTATAAACAAACGATACTCTAACACAAACAAATTTTCAGAATAGTCTTAAACTCTTATATTTAAAGCCGTCCAATATTCAGACTGAAATAAATTTATCAGAAGAGTCGATTGCAGACAATGTTAATTAAATTGCACCACTTTAAAATTATTCTAATCAGTTGCTGATTACACTGTTCCATTCGAAATATTATCCGTCCTTTACATAAACACTTCCAAAAAAAAATTCTATTTATATTCACATTAACTGAAAGCCTCTCTGAATAGATGTGCAGATCTCTAACAATGAGATCTCTTAATTTCGCATCTGTCTATCCTCATAAACTCTTATATTAAATACCACGCAGTCATTCAACTTCTCCAATCCAACCTATCTTTCTGGTTGTAAAACGTACAATTTAAAATTGAAACAAAACTCTGCTGATTCGAATATTAATACTGCTGAAGTTAAACTGGTCCTCTACTACACATTAAAAGTCGGCGCACTTTCAGACACTGAAGTTAAATACTGGATTTCAGACAATATTCTGAGCTCTTAAGAATTTTTTCTAAAAGACGTTACAACCTCCAGCAACGCTCGGCGAAACTTCACTTACTCCCCTTCAAACGACGTACCAATTCAACTAACAAAAAAGTCAATGTTACCGCCCACTAATTTTCAAATATCGGGAACGGAGTCGCCGCCATAATGCGCTGACTCCTTTTTAACCGATAAAAAAAAAAAAGGAGGAGGTTCGCAATTCGTCTGATATATTTTTTTTTTATGTATGCTCAGCTATATTTTTACCAATTTTGAGCCGATTTAAACGAATTTTTTTTAGTGGATAGGGTATACCTCCAAAGTGGTCCCATATGAATTCCGTTGAGAAACCACATCTTCTACCATTTTATTTTTATACAAACCCACATTTTTTTTAACCGATTTCGATGGAACTTTGGACAAGTATAGTCAAAAATCAAGAGAAAAATACTGTCAACTTTTGGTTTGAAAACACTGAACCCCTCTCCTCCTGGTAGATTTTATCTCTGGCACAATATGTCGCTAAACCTTCTACATTAATAAGCCAATATTTCTTCTTTACATATCATTATGGTTAAGAAAATTAGTTTTTTTTCTTGAAGAAAGATGTATGAAAAAACAGCTACCATAAATAACATGTAACAATACATTTTCCACACAATGATTTGTGCGGAAATTTCCATATTTCTACATACGTTACTTGATTAATATATATTTTGTGGCTATAAAGTGCAAATATTCGTCACTAATTTCGCCCAAGGAACGTGTGTACAAATTTTGGCTGCTGTTCAAACCACGGCCAGAAAAATAAACTGTTAATTCTATTAAATAAGTCTCATAACCCAAATTCTGCAATGTTTATCACCATACGTGCTTTGGGTCAATGACGACATCAACATGGAACGAGTGAACTAAAATTCAATTAAGCATCTTAAAACACCGCGTAAATAACAATAAAACTAAATCCATCATGTCTTATGATATTTTTTATTTCGTATCAGAAACATACAGTTACACAATCACAATCATCAAATTATAATCGACCAGAACTTGGCCACTTCCAGTGCATTATCTGAGGCATCATACAGTTCAGCTGCCGAGCAGGATGCTGGACACAGTTGACACTGGAGCATGTGCTGGACAGTCTGGTCTTCACCGCAGTCGCACTTGATATCATTGATCTCAGCATAGCCCCATCTTGCTAAATTCACTTTGCATCTGCCCACTGCTGATCTCTGCCTAATCAAAGATTTCCACGTCAACCATCCCTTGTCATAACCAGGTGGAAAAGATTCAGACACTCTTCCCCAGCCATGCGGAAGGGGAGCCTTAGCTTCCCATAGTTGTAACCTGGCTTCTTCAGTTGTCGTTGTAAGTTCCTGAGATATTCTTATGAAACTTTTCCTGGACTTCAGTCTTTGCCTGTGAGGGATATGCCCATACAGTGGATGAGATTTTTCATGGTTCACTTTCCTCCTTTCCTTGTTCACTGATATTTCCCTTCGAACAGAAGGTGGCGCTATTCCTGCGAGACGGTGGAGCCATTCGACTGGAGTTGGTTTTAAGCAGCCTGTTATGATTCTGCACGTGTCATTAAGTGCAATGTCTACTTGTTTGGCATGGGTTGAACTGTGCCATACGGGACAGGCATACTCTGCAGCCGAATAACATAGTGCTAAGGCAGAAGTTCTAATTGTTTCAGGTTGGCTGCCCCACTGCGATCCAGCCAGTTTTCTGATGAGATTGTTCCTACTGGAAACTTTCAGCTTGGAGTTCATGCAATGTTTCCTGAATGTAAGTGATCTGTCAAGGGTCACTCCTAGATATTTTGGAGTATCACAGTGTTCTAGTTCGACCCCCGACCATGTTACCTTTAACCTACGATTTGCTTCTTTATTCCTTAGATGAAAAGCACATACTTGTGTCTTCGTAGGATTTGGTTTAAGCGGGTTCGTGCTATAATACCTTGACAAATCTTCCAGATCGTTGGTAAGGGTGCTCTCCACTGATTCAAAGTCTTTGCTCTGTGAGACCAGAGCAAGATCATCAGTATACACGAAACTCCTGCATTTGCTGATCATTGGTATATATGTTAAACAATAATGGGGCTAGCACACTTCCTTGGGGTAGACCATTCTTCTGTGACCTCCAACGGCTACGCTATCCTTGGAAGTCAACAAAGAATCTGCGGTTCTGCAGAAGAGTAGCAATGAACTCACTAAGACTGAAATTCCTGGTCAGATTGTAGAACTTGACTAGTAGTAGCTGATGGTTGACGGTGTCATACGCTGCTGACAAATCAACAAATACCACCCCTGTTACCTTACGTGCTTCAAATCCATCTTCTATAAACTGCGTGATATTTAGTAGTTGTCCTGTGCAACTTTTACCCGGGCGGAATCCAGCTTGTTCAGGAATAAGCAAAGGATCAACTACAGGCAACAGCCGATTTAAGATCATTCTTTCAAGCAGTTTGTAGAGGTGACATAAAAGTGCAATAGGTCTAAAATTCTTTGGACTGTTTCCTTCTTTGCCAGGTTTAAGCAAGGCGATCACTCGGCTCTTCCGCCATATCTTTGGAATTTGACATTTACTCATACAGTTGTAAAATAGTTAAGCATCCACTTCTTTGTTGTTAGACCAAAGTGCTTAATTTGTTCTCTCCTAATGTCATCCAGGCCTGCTGATTTTCCATTTTTGCAATTTCTTATAGCCTTATCCAATTCTTCCATGCTGAATGGTATTGTGAGGGCATTATTCTCCTCTTGGCCTTCTTTCCGCAGTTTGGGCATTTTGGACTTGTGATTAGCTTTCCCATTTAATAGCAGTTGGTGTGCTATTTGGTTGGCAGTAATATTATAATGAGTTTTGGTCTTAGTTGGATCATTGTTTAGATGCTTCAGTAGTCTCCATGCTATATGGCTGTCTCTTGTGAAATCTAAGTCTTCAACAGTTTTAATCCACTGATTCCGCTTTGTCTCTTTAATAATGGAAGTGAGTTTGTTTCCTGCGTTCACTGTTGCTTCACCAAAAGGATCTTCTGTAAATAAATTGCTGTATTCTTTAAGTAGAGCAGCTTGATCTGATGTGAGACCGGGGATGTAAGATGTCCGACAACCACGAGGGATAGACATTTTGGAACATCTCTTTACAGCCGTGGTGAAGATGTCATAGCATTCTGGTGTTGGTTCTATTGAAAGAACTTTGGAATCCAATAGTTCTGAGAATTCAGACCAATTTGCCTTTTTGAAGTTGTAGCTTCTACGGAAAGGTACTTCCTGTGGTCTAACTGCGGCATATATTTGACACATTATTGGTCTATGTTGTGAGTTGGGTATTGGGGAACAGACAGATTTAATGCACTGGTGGCTAATACTGCTACTACTGAATATGAGGTCAGGGTTGAAACCACGCCTCCACCGACCACTGGTGAATGATGCAGGTAGTTTTGCATCATGGATTAGAGAGAGGTGATTTATTTCAGCCCATTCTTGTACTGCAGTCCCATTCTCATCTTCATGGTCATAGCCCCAAACATTGCTATGACTGTTGAAATCACCAATCACGATCTGTATGTCTTTATTATGGAAATTATGTGGTTTGTTGACAGTGAATACAGCACCAGGTGGTTTATAAAAAGACGAAATGGTACAGTTCGACATTTCTAGAGTGAGAATTTCAATGTCATTTTGTTCCGTGAATGCAGTGGACATTACTTGTACATCTGGACGTTCAAAGATTGCACTTCCGTATTGACTATGAGGTCTTTCTATAGCGAGATGCATTCCGTTTATTTTTGGTCTACACATTTCATAGCCTCTGTGTGTTTCCTGTACGCACAGTATATGGCACTGATATTGACTGCATAGGTCTTGTAGCAGTTCTTCCTTGGCTGGTGACATGCCTTCTATGTTAACAGAGATGATTGTTAATTGTGGCCCTGAAAAGGGCTTGGGTAGTAATGTTTCTGGTGTGAAAGGATTAGCCGTCAGGTCATTTCGATTCATTCTCAGACGTTGCCCAGGGTACGCCTGATTGCTATTCATCTTATGATATAACAAAGCGAGTCAATTGTCATTCTGGTCCAGGCTGCATTTTAATCTAACCACAAATCTGGCTATTGATTCTTTTCGTAAATCATAGCTTCTGTCACAACCGCACTAATGCATTCACTGTTATCGATTTTTGAAACTTTGGAATTACTTATATGCGGGTTAAATAATGACATTAGTAATTTGATGTCACTAAAAACGAAGGAAATTAAAAATAATTCGTAACGCGTAAGATTAGTTTTAGTACGAGCTATTTTAAAACAGAAATAATTGATCAAATCAACATATCATCAAAATAAAATCAATATCAAATCAGAAAAAAGCTGTTTTTATTATTAATAAAGAAAACTGCTGTAAATAAATTTACGGCACCACGGTTATCGTGAAATTCTCCGTATCCGAATATACACATAAAATCCCAGCAAAAGTTTACATTTAGTGCTTATAATTTCAGGTGTGTTAACTATTATATATCGATATAAATTTGCGGCATCACGGTTATCGTGAAGTCCTCCATTTTTTTTAGCTAAGTTAAATTAATGTAAATAAGTTAGTATTTTTCATTACCACCAGAGATACATCGTTAATAAAGTTTATTCTTATCTACATTTCGATCTAACTACTTCAGTTCTGAAATACCGTGAAGGAAAATGGCTCGAAATGTGGGTAGTTATATAAAAGCCATTAAGAAAAAAATACATGTTATTACTCATGGATTAGGAATGTATTTATATGATATTAAAAAAATGGGTTCTACGATTACCGTGGCGCCGCAATTTGATGATGGATTCTTATGTAACTCGACGAGACAAATTGAAAGTAAAAAATACATTTTTTTGGTATTTCGCTTAGTTCTCGAGATATTGTATCTCAAAAGTGAGGATATTAGAGTGAAATCTGGCATGGACCAGAAAAAATTCATCGAAACCACTACATGTTCACGGTGGAAATGCTCTATAGGTATTTTATTTTCTTCTGAGTGGTTGTTGTTAAGTTGAAATACAGCCTGGACCAGAAGAAACGCCACCAAAACCACAAAGAACTATACCTATAACTGATTTTTGACATGCTATTTCTCGATAACCAAGCGAGATATAAAAAAATTAAAAAAAATTCTTAATTTCTATTTGTTTTGCCGAGTTTTATAGGAATATATCATCAGATTGTGGCGCCAGGGTAATGATAGAATTGCCTTAAAAAATTTTTTGAGTGATCTTAGTACATTCGTTGCTACAATACTACCGTTGGCGGCGTAGATAGTTTAAGAATTAACGGCCATTACCATTTTTTAAATGAAATCTATATATTTTGCTTCTCTGCATTAATATTTGACACTAAATTAAATAGGGTAAAACATTTTTTTTGGGGGGGGGGGAGGAGCTGCCTACTACTGGTACTAACGTTTTGAAATTTGGATTACCTGCTTGGTTATAATATTCTCTTGACGTTTTGCACTCTCCTTTTTCGAAAGTTACCACAAATTAAATTAAAAATTCCAAAATGTGAGAGAGACGCCCAGCTATTAGATGGCACTGCGAAATTGATGAAAATCTATTGAAATGTTGCTTAAATCCTTTATTGTAATGTTTTTTCGCCGTTTATGCTTCTCTCCGTTGTAAAACGTCGCACGAAATTAACAAATAAAAAATATTTATCCGAGATGTAGTAGACCCTACAAAAACGACTGCCATCTTAGAATCGATACAAGCGATCGGAGGCAATGTATTGCTTCCGTTGTAAACAAATACCCAATGTTTTAGACGGATGCCACAAAACGATTTTCCCAAACATTATTTTTCTTGGTCTAGGCCGAATTTCAACCTAACCACCAGCTGAATGACAAATCGAGACTGTTTAGGTTGATATGATCCCTGTGTCGATAATTTTTGTGTCTTTTTTACAGTGCTGGCAACATTAAGCAGTTGCGCAGAGTCTCATATTACGGCATTTTTAATGTAACATGTGGCAATTTTTCCGAAGAAGGAGAGTGTAAAACATAAAGAGGACATTTTGTGGAGGCAGATACTTCAAATTTCAAAAAGTTAGCACCAGTTTCGGATTGGTGGAGAAAGAGGCAGACTACCCGCATTTCTACACACTTCATGATCTGCGCGTGCAAAGCAGCGGGTAAATGCTAGTAGTACAATTGTTTTAGTCTGGAAATGTTAAAATATCTAGAAATTACTGTTTAAAGCGTTTAAAACTAAAAGGTGGATTTCTCGTAGCAACACTTTTCTTTCCATCCTTAATCGTTAGATTGGTGGGTACTTTTTCGTTGTAAATTTAAACTGTGATGGTTACCCCTTGCCTTTCCCAGAGGTGGAATTGTATTTAAGTGTTTATTGTTTCTTATGGAAAAACTGTGATGTGTGTCTCGTATGTTCAGTATATTGTTTGTGTTGTGTTGTAGATGGAAAAGGGTGACGACGATGCCGGCTCATTGAGGACTACTCTTCCAAATTTCTCAAGGGGACCGCCAGACTAAACATCCCCATCAACAGTGTCGTTTGTCCTCACTCCATAAGCACTGCAGAGAGGTTTCGAATTTAACCCATGACTTCGGTTCACAATCAGCTAATTAGGAATTATGAACCACCACCATCTCTGATACCTTGCTGGCGAAGTATTCATTTTGAGGCAAAAAATGATGCCTGTTAATAATGACTGTTTCTGAGTTGTAGAACAACTATAGGCTAATCGTAATATATCTATCAAAAGTGCAACTAAATATTATTTTGGGAAAAAAGGACCAAATTTCAGCAACGGCATGCTATGGGAATTTATTTCTGAAGTTTGCGATAATAATGACATAAGCAATGATGAAAAGCGTAAAAAAGAAGGTCTCAATAACTGCTACCTTTTTTTCCTGAATAATATTTTGCCTAAATTTACGAAAGTGATATTGCCATTGGAAAGTGATGACTTCACTATTTTGGACACCCATCATGCAATGCGAACAATTTAAAAAAAACAGGTTTGCAGATAATTTTTTTGGAAGTAAAGTCAGAGGCGTTTTCAGAAATTTCACAGAATACCAGAAGAATAAAATCAGATCACAGGCACACATTTTCCTGAAAAGAGTTATCAAATATTTGTAAGAGAGGGATGATTTTGGGCTTGATGTAATTTACAAAGAGTTTGAGCTTTTGTCCCTTAAATTAGAGGAATTGAAATTGACATGGGAAATAATATCTGAATTTTTTGGGATACTGAAAATTGAAGCTGCAATAAACATCGAATTCCCTTTATACAGAGTTCACATGTCTGAAAGCAGTTTTTGAGGTCCTACTAAAAGACTTTGAAAACGATAAATTTTGGGCCTATTTCATTAGAACAAACGATTCTAATGATTTTGTAAAATGTAAGAAAATAGTTGCTACTGTTTTGTCAATTCCAACAAACTACGCCTTTTTGCGAGAGAATTTTTAACCTGTTGAACAATGTATGGAGTGAATAGCGAAACAGAATGTCCATGGATTCGATCAAGGCTGACCTGAAAACTCGAATCAATTTTGATGAATTTTTTATCAGTTTTGCAAAGCAGTTACGGAGAAAACTTGTGAAAATGGCAAAATCTAGTGATAAATATTTTATAAAGTAGTTGATTAATTTTTATTTTGATTGACGTTGGTTTTGATACAACCAAAGAGAGGTGTTCAATTTTTGTTTATTTGTTGATATTTATATATATGTTAGGAAGCATGGTTTTTACCTAAAATACAATTTTTTTATCAATTTATATTTTTGTTCACTCTTTAAACATACCACTAAATACCTTTTTAATCCCAGAAATTTCCCAGAAATTATAAGCCCTTATTTGGCAACCGTGTATGAAGCTGGAATAAGGTTTTGAAGTGATGTAATAATGTTCCTCAAACAGTGAAAACACTGATAAGTATGTGTGCTCGGGTAACACCAAAGGAGAAATCGAAATTAATAATAATAATAGTAGAAAAGGATCCTCAGGCATATAAAGTTTCTTAAAATGCACATAATCATATTACATACAGAAAGAGAGTTTAACGACCAAGGGGGAGGAAAAAAAACAGGGTTTGTAAAATTTTGCTGGCTATATTGAGAATCAAAAACTATTTTTCAAATTGAAAACGTATAACAATGTTTCTTAAGAATTTTATTAAGTTCATAAAGAGCAAGATATTTCTTACTCTCAAACGTTTATGAAAATTACTAAACAGCGGTTCGAAATACAAAACAAATATGAAAGAACGAGGATCTCAAATAAAGGAAGAGAACTCATTCCATTATTCGTGACTTGTACTGTATATTGTGTATCTTACCACAGTTTCATTTTCAGGATCTCTGTCATTCCGAGTGGCGTCACCCGACTTTGTCTACTCATTGATGACGTACTTGACTGGAGTGGTTTTGGGATCTCTTTTCATGATTGACTTTATTGAGTGGTCAACAGAAAAAATCTTAGCTTCGATTACAATGTGTGGTTATTGGGATTCGTATTCAACTTGATGCCGATGTACATTATTCACTTTCTATATTGGTTTGAGGCACAAAAACTTATCGTTTTGCTGAAAAAGTGGAGAGAGTTCGAGGTAAACATGATTCTTGATATTACACTATTCTTTATTACTACAAATAGATATCCTTTACTTCTTAATCTATTACCGAAATAATTCAAGGAAGATATATTAATCGATCGAACAGTTCCAATTTGGAAGCTGTTGTAAGATTATCATGGATATAAAATTATAAATTATTATGTGTAATATGTACTTGTAATTTTCACAGTGATTTTCAAGCTTAAGTCCGTAATGCCATGAATGCAGCCAACGATTGACGATGAGTTTGTGTAAAATATTAAGGGAAGGTTACTGGACAGCAAGTACTTGAGTTATTATCTGCCCCCGCGGTGGAATAGTAATGGTTAGTTACTAGTCACTAAATGGTTTATCAAGGTATATAATACGTGGCGACTAACACAAGACCACCATTAAGCACTCGTATAAGTCATGTGGTTGTCGATAAGCCATTAGGATTAATCGGAATGAGTCTTCTGGATCGAAAAATTCTTGAGCGGCAAGAAGCAGAGAAGGAATGTCGTATTAAAAGAGATTGAGTGACAGGAGTGTCACAGGGTAGTGTACTGGAAACACTATTGTTCTGAAGAATAACTCTGTTGTCTGTTGTTCAGTATGGAGTTAGATGTTGGCAGTTGACGTAATGTTGCATTATCGTGTTAAAACGAAAGAGGTTATTGAATAAATTATCTGGTTATTTAGTTGTATGAATCTATATATTAATACGCTAAGCGAAAACTTATGTTACATTTTTAAGAATATTGCGCGCACGGAGAAGTGTGAGATTTGGCATAGTTAAAGATTATATGGAGAAGGAGTGAAGGAAGCTAAAATCTATTTATAATATGCGTTACAAATACATTAAATTAAGTAAAATAAAACGCTCGCTCACCTACGTATTTCGCTCAGATGGCTGGTAGATGGCACAGCTAACGGCCTTACTTTGTCTTCTTTGGTGAAACAAAAAAGTCGAAATTAATCTCTGAACTTATATAGAAGCAAGAAGCAACATTTCGAGGGCTGGTAGATAGCGCAGCTAGCGGCCAGAATATTGGGCAAATGGAGGAACTTAAAGAAATACAGAAAGCTAAAATTATATATAATATATTTTACAAACCTTGGAATCGATATAAGCAGTCAGAGATAGTCGATTGCTTCAGTTGTAAATAAATGCGCAGTTTGTCTTTGGTTTGCGACATGGGCTGCGCAGAACGAATTTCCCGTAAACTTTTTACTCTTGGTCCAGGCCGAATTTCAACCTAACCATGATCACTATGACAAAACGAACCTATTTAGGTTGATATGATCCCTGAACCGATAATTTGTGTGTCATTTTTTACAGTGCTGCTAAAATTTCGCGGTTGCGGAGCATCTCATATTTCGGCATTTTAATTAATTCGTGGTGACTTTTCCGGAAAAGGAGAGTGCTAAACATGAAGAGGACACTATAAGGAAACAGTTAATCCAAATTTCAACAGGTCAGTAACAGTTTTTCACTGGTGGATAATGCCCCACCCCACCCAAAAATATAATAAGCATAGTTAATATGTATTACAAAGAGATTATTAAAATAAAAAAAATATTTGCGAACGTGTGTGTGCGCGTGAAATAGAATCGGAGCCAACGTTCTTACGTGAATTCCCCTCATTGAGACACTCTGTGGTCTTTGGTAAAACGAAAGACTCGGATAAAGTAGAGATTAATGTTTGAAGTTATGAAAGGAATACTTTGGAAAGGAATGTAGCGATTCTGCCAGATACTATATGGTCTCTTTATTATTTAAAATGTTAAACTTTGGTTATTGTCTTTTGATTTTTTTAATTTCAGTAATTTCATTAGAGAGAGAGAGAGAGACAAGAAATAAGGAATACTTATTTGCGTGAAATTCAAAATGATAATAGACCTAATTTAAATAGCGAACACACAAAATGACGAAATTATTTTGATAGATACATTTAAATGTTTTATAAAGCTAAAGCAGTTTTCCGGCCTTAAGTCAAAATGAATATTTTGAATTCAAATGAACCATCGATAAATACATTTCTTCATTTGCTATGGTTAGATTAGAAGCTAAAATTTAGCATACAGTCACGCGTGGAGTGTATCGTTTTAATTTTATAGATAATGCAGAGAATTACTAGATTATTACTCTTTCATAAAATAAATAAACAACTTAATGAATTACGGTCGAATTTCGATCGCTGGGCGATCACTAGTGAAGATAAATGCCAAAAATAGTCAGCTTAGCAGAAAAATAAATACGTGTAAAATAAAGTATTTGTATTATTATACTGTGCAGAGGCAACTGCTTGTCGTAGGCATAGCACTTGTTCATGCACTCAGTTTGGAAGGAAACCTTGGTGGAGGTCGTAGGTAAAGTTCAAAGTCCTGCATACTCGGGAAATGAGGGAACTGGGATATTTAACCAACCTTGGTCACGCTTGGTCGAGTCCTGGTGTTAAAACTCGTCAGTTTTTGATTTAATGCTCGCTCAAGATTTATTTTAATATCTTGTTACCAACTTTGATATTCCTGAAGGTAATGGTTCACATTAAGCATCTAGGTATCCGACTAAAGAGATGGCTACAGAAAGCATTTGTTACCTGGTAATTGATTTTGTTAGTTTTTTGCATTGTTTCTGTCAATATCACCTAGATTTTAGGGATGCACATATTTTAAAATTTCATTTCTTTCAGGCGAATATAGAGTATTATAGGTTTGGGTAAACGTATGGAGTAGGTTGTAAAGTTGTTTGCATAGTAACAGTATAGTTTTATGTGTTTCGATTGAGCATTATTATGTCTTACGTTTGATTTTTCATGGAAAGCTCTCCACTCTCCAAAAAAGAAAAAGAAACGAGCTACTTGAGACCCTAATAATTAATTTGCGGAGGGTACTGGCATGAATCTACTATATAATTTCGTAAGTTCACTCATTCACTCACCAACTATTGGCTGGAGAACGGTGTCACGTGTCAGCCTGCGCTAAAAAAACAGCGACCAGAGATACCATTAGAAGAATTTCATGGTTATGTCCACAATTTAATACCTAAGCAACTGCTATTGCCATAGTGCATTCATTAAGTTTGATTTTCGTAGCGTTTCGTAGTTAAAAAAAATCGATCAACTTTACATCTGCAAAAACGTGGATTTGCTTTTCAGTAACACGTTGCTAAAAAGCAAATTAAAAAAACTTAAAAAAATAAATTACTCATAGTCTCTGTTGTAACCACGAATGCCAATTGTCATTCCGGCTTAGGATAGATTTCAATTTGATCTAAAACTTTCACGAATGTTGTTGCTTGACCAAAGTTTAGGATTTACGATTTATTTGCTTTTTGGGTATTTTGCTGACAACTATCGTTAATGGTCTTTCTTCATGTTATTAGGTTATTTTAAGTGGACAAAAGACCAAATATGTTATCGAATCGAGTATTCTGGCAATTCATTTCGTTGGAGTTGCTCAACTGTTTAGTAATATGGAATGTGTATAAAGTTCTCTGGCCGTTACAGATACTATGACCAATGATTACGCGTGTTTGCCCAGTCTCAATAAAAAACATGATACTTTCGAAGCAAACAGGAGTTTTTTTAATTTTGCAGAATTAATTTTAAGGGTCAAATAAGGTGGGTGCAGGATAGGGGGAAGATGGGTGTGTAGGGAAATTTCCACCGTAGCCTGTGCTCCATTGCAATTAAATTAAATTAAATAAATTAAATTAAAGTCAAATTTGTATTTAAGCAATTATACGATTGTGCTGTCGTCCCTGTTCGTGTTTAATACCTGCCTCAATTAATGTTTCTGAGATCTTCAAGATCAGGAGATTTTATTCACCCTGAAACGCAGGTCAAGTTTATATTTGGTCAAATCAGGTCAACCTGTGTCATATTCTTTCATCCTAAAAACTATAACTATTCTAGACCCGTGACGAAATGCTAATAACGGTCACGGGCTTACACTAGTGGTGAAATAAAGTTGGAACATAGTAGCTCAAAATGTGATATGAGACTACGACTCGTATCTTTAATATTGAGGGTCAAGATTGTTTTTATGTGGTCGTGTAGGTCTCCACAATGATTTTTTTTTCCATACTACCCTTCTGATGAGTCTCAATTTTTTTCTTATGAATTTTATTTTAGACTAGCTGTTAACTACGACTTCATACGTGTTTGTAAAGAATTTGGATTGACAGCTACCGACATCTAACCACCACAGTGCACGATGGGAGACGCGATGCTATTACCACACACAAACGCCAGTCATCTGCGATATGTAGTTCAGGCAGCAAAGTAAAATATACGGACACACATGTCTTTGGTCGAAATACGAAAATATCCTTGAAAGACTAATTTCAATCACCATATCTCCCACAATCTCACAGTTACCGAAATGCGGCCAACTTTGTTATCGACGGGTGGCTCTGTGCTACTACCACACACAAACACCAGTGACCTGCGATAGATAGTTTTGGCTGAAAAGTGATACACCATGACACATACGCTTTTGGTAGAAATATGAAAGTGCCGCAGCCCGACCAATTTCAACCACCATATCTCCCACACTAAACCAGTTACCGAAATTCTGCCAACGTTGTGATCGACGGGTGACTCCGTGCTACAACCACAAACAAACACCAGTGATCTGCGCTAGATAGTTTAGGCTGAAAAGTGATACAAAATGACACATATGTTTTTTGGTAGAAATATGAGAGTGCGGAAAGTCGACCACTTTCAAAAACCATATCTCCCACACCCACACAGCTACCGACATCTATTCACCATAGTACCCGATAGGAGACACGATACCAGTACTACACACAAACACCAATGGTCTATGCTTTGTAGTTGTGGCAGCAGAGTGACATATACGGAGACACATATCTTTGGTCGAAATACGAAAATATCTTTGATCGGTCAATTTCAACCACCATATCTCCCACTACCACAGTTACGGAAATTCGGCCAACGTTGTAATCGACGGGTGACTCTGTGCTACTACCACACACAATCACCAGTGATCTGAGATAGAAAGTTTTGACTGAAAAGTGATACACCATAAGACATACGTTTTTGGTAGAAATATGAAAGTGCCACAGGTCGACCACTTTCAACCACCAAATATCCCACACCCCCATAGCTACCGACATCTAACTACCATAGTGCACGATAGGAGACACGATACCACTACCACACACAAACACCATTGGTCTATGCTATGTAGTTGTGGCAGCAGAGTGACATATGCGGAGACACATGTCTTTGGTCGAAATACGAAAATATCCTTGATCGAACAATTTCAACCACCATATCTCCCACACTACCACAGTTACTGAAAATCGGCCAACGTTGTTATCGACGGGTGCTACTACCTACCACACATAAGCACCAGTGTTCTGCGCTGGATACTTTTGGATTAAAAGTGATACACCATGACACATAAGTTTTTGGTAGAAATATGAAAGTGCCGCAGGTCGACCACTTTAAACCACCATATCTCCCACAACCCCATAGCTACCGACATCTAACCACGATAGTACACGATAGGAGACACGAAACCACTACCACACACAAACATCAATTGTCTGTGCTTTGTATTTGTGGAAGCAGAGTGACATATACCGACACACAAATACGAAAATGCCCTGCCTGGACCACTTTTAACCATCGTATCTCCCACATCCCCACAGCTATCGACATTCGACCAACATTGAGCACGACAGAAAACTCCATGCTGCTTCCACACACAAAGATCAGTGATCTGTGCTAGGTAGTGGTGGCTGAAATGTGAAATATAGGAAAATACACGTCTATTTTTATATATATGAACTAGACGACCCGTGCGAAAATTTCGCGAATAAAATGCGATGAATAGTGAGGGTGAATGCTTGTAATATGGTGAAAAGTAGTACCGTATTTTCGTTCAAATATTATTTTTATTTTTTTTTAGTCTAATAGGTACGCATCAAAATACTCGCAACATATTACGAAACAGTTGGGAAAATTTATAACCCTCTGTATCACAAACTGTCACTGACCTTAACAGAATAAAGCCAACCTGAACAAAATGCACACAACATATCAATATCTCTGAAATATTTGTTGCTGTGCGAATATGTACATTGGAATTGTATAGTAAAACGATAGTGTTTCCGTAACAGAATAAAATATCTGAAAAGCTGCTTATTTAATTTTAAAAAAAAAAAGTGTTATTTGACATCTCTGATATCCGCCGCTGCAATCTAAGGACTTGGCTCTGAACAGTCTCATACGCGCTACCACTTTAAGCACCAAATTCCGATAAATTCTTTCTTAATTTATGATTTTATCTAGCTGCAGACCTTAATTTTTAAAACGATATGTCATTTAACGATTTCGTCTAGTTTTCGAAGAAGATAAATGGCTTGTAATAAAAATTAAATTAAAAAACACGCTGTATAAATAATATTGATACTTTTGCCCTTTAAAGGTCGAATTCCAAAAAATTCCTTTTATAAAATATGGTGTGACCAAAGCATCCACCTTGGTCTTTAAAATGATACCTCATTTATCGATTTCGGATAGTTAACAAGCGAGGTAAAAAAAATGTTTTGAGAAATGATGATATATCCCCTTCAATTTGGATAAAGATTTTCTTAAAATATGATGTGACCATAGCTGATAATTTAATATCTAAATCGATACCTCATTTATTGATTTCGGTTAGGTATCAAGGGATATAAATAGCTGGTGACAGAAAAATGCGTTGAAAAAATATTAATACTTTTGCCCTCTAAGGTTAGAATTTTGAAAAATTTCTATCTTAAAATGTGGTAACGGAACCGAAGACATTACGAAGACTTCAATCTTTTAAATGATACCTCGTTTATCAATTTTTTTAATTGTCAAGGGTGATAAATGGCTCGAGATACAAAAAACGCGTTTTAGAAAAATTGACATTTTTTTTCTTTAAGATTCGAATTACGAAAAATTCCTTTCATAAAATATAATGTTACCACGGCGGAGATCTTAGTCTTTAATATGATATCTCATTTATCTATATCGGTTAGATATAAAGGGAGATAAATAGCTCGTGACACAAAAATGCGTTGTAGAACCATTTAATCTATACTTTTTCCCTTTAAGGGTTGAATTCCAAAAACTTCTTTCCTAAAATATGATGTCAACAAAGCTGAGTCAATATTCCTCATAATCTTACTTGATTTGTCGATTTTGGATAGATATCCAAGGAGAAAAGTGGCTCCAGACACAATAAACGCATTTGAGAAAAATTGTCATTTTTGCCCTTTATGGGTAGAATTACGAAACATTCCTTTCTTAAAATATAATTTTACCACGACGGAGACCTTATTCTTTAATAATATACCTTATTTATCTGTATCGGTTAGATATTAAGGGAGATAAATCACTCGTGACACAGAAATGCGTTATTGAAATATTTATACTTTTTCCCTTTAATGGTTGAATTCCAAAAACATTCTTTCTTAAAATATGATGTCACAAATCTGAGACATTACTCCTCATAATGGTACTTCGTTTATCGATTTTGGTTAGTTATCAAAGGAGATAAATGGCTCGAGATGCAAAAAACGTATCTTAGATAATTTGACATTTTTGCACTTTATGGGTCGAATTACGAAAAATTCCTTTCTTAAGATATAATATGATACCTAATTTATCTGTATCGGTTGGATATTAAGGGAGATAAATCGCCCGTGACATAAAAACGCATTGTAAAAATATTGATACTTTTGCCCTTTAAGGGTCTTAATATATGACGGCACTAAAGCGGAGATCTAAATCTTTCAGATTTCAGATAGGTATCCAGGGCGATAAATGACTCGTAACACAGAAAACAGTATTTTAGAATTATTCACATTTTTTACCCTAAAGGGTCGAATTCCGAAAACTTAATTTCTTAAAATATGATGTGACCAAAGTGGAGACTACATGCTTTTAAATGACACCTCATTCATTGATTTCGGTTAAGTATGAAGGAAGATACAGGCTTGTGACAAGAAAATACATTATAGAACTAATTTATATAATAAGATTATGTGTTTAATAGTAATTAAAAATTATTACTTATTACATTGTAAATAGCTATTAAATCTGGTTACTATATATTTTAACGCCCTGTTCAGTTGAACTAACAAATAAAATCAATCAAAATAATGTTAGATCGCATCTTTATTTTGTTTGTACTTATATACAAAAATATTGTGATTATTTTCGACACAATAATGTTCTGCTGTATGCAATTTCACCCTGACAGTATCTGTTTCGCTTTCACACCAATCGACTCATTTTTTTTTATTTTTTTTAAGTATTACCCCGTATAAAATGATGACTGTTCAAGTTCTATTTCAGAATTAAAGCTTTCTGAAATATTTATGCTGCTAACGTAACACAGCTGCTCTTTTTCTTACCGGATTTTATTTTGCTGAAACGCTGATCCCCACAACTCAGCAATAATTTACTTTCTCCGTAATGAAACCGTTTTTGATTCCACAGGTGGCTGGGAGCTCAGTGTGAAAATGATTCAACCATCCGCCACTCGTTAGCCCAAATCGGCCATCGGTATATTCTGCTAGTAGCAGAATCAAATACGTAAATATGAACACAACATAAGCTGTTGATAGGCTTCGTGCGTTATCAGTTACGTGTCGGTCTTCGTTCACAGGATTCCTTATTTTATACCTTTAAAACACTTTGATTTTTTTCATCTTTTAAATTTGAACAATCTCTTCCCTTTTCTATTACAGCGACGTTTCAGAGAATGATAATAATAATTTCATGTGGTTTCAAGACAGCAAAATACATACCATGTTTGTTATCGAGAGTCGAAGTATGTGCAAATATTCTACACAGTTCTTGTCAAAGATTCTGAAGTCTACGATTTATGTACTTCATCGGTCAATCTATTCCTGCGTTCTTCTCGTGGACTTCCTTCGCAATTTCAGTTTTTGTGTCATTTAATGATTTCTTCCTACATCTATTGCTATCAATAACCTTTTCACCATATTTATAAATTTTATTTTCAAATTTCGTTTTCGCTAACATGTCGATGTAATAGTTTCCTGTCCCTCCAACCTTTCATCATATAAGACGCTATTATTTGGCTTGTTTTTAATAGTGAAACCACTTTCCACAGACCCAAAAATTCCAAATAATTCACGAATTTTTATAACCACCAATGAGAAATTTATTAGCAATATAATAAACCGTATCAGTACCTTAAAAATTGATCTGTAACTTACTGTGGCTAACATTTTCATATAGCAAAATTTTATTTGTTACTGAAGATCCTATAGAAATGAGCATGTACGTATTACTTATGAAACAAATTAACGTCTGTACAGAGAAATCGAAACTCCAAAACCAAATCTAAATCACTGGTTTTCTAACGAGTTGTTACGTACTATTATGTAAAGAATATACTGTGCGTTTCTTTGTTCCAGGTTATGTGTTTGGAAACAACAGGATCCAATCCAACACCTAGGATGTGGCGGATACTAACGATATTCTCGGTGGCCATTCCAGTACTCAGTATTGGTCTTGTAGCTGGAGTGCTGTACTTGTTTGATTACCTTATACTGATTTCCTTACTTATCTATTCGTATGTAACGGCGATAATATGTTTGCATTGCTTGCTGTGGATAGTGTTCTGTGAAGCATTGCGTTATGCTTCCCAAAAAATGAAGAATTGCCTAAGACTGGTGAGTTGCGTTTTTATTGCTGCAATACACTGCGTAATATTTTTCACAAATTATTCTAGTATTTCCATTTACAGTTCAAAGACAATTTTTGCTAATCTCTTAATGCTGGTTAATACTGTGTATTATTAGTCAGTTACAAATTAAAAGCTTTTATTATCAAAATCTGTATTATATTTCATACCGTACACTGAAACAAAATTATTCCTAACATCAAACTGGTCGAAAAATAGTAATATCCTCAGCTACTAAAAGTTTCCAAGTCTCCTCCTCTTGTTATAAAACACGCTCTAAAATTTTCAACATGCATTTTACTTCCATCACCAGTCCCTTCATTGGAAATGTCTTTCCCGTCTTAAGGCTTGCTGCCAATTTAAATTCCAATATCACTTACAAATTTACTTTCAGGAATTGTAGTGCCTCCTACAAGAGTTTGATTAAAACTCTGTTATTATTCAGAATGAATAACCACTGAAAAATCAGTTTTTAGATCTTCTGAGATCAATTAAGTGAATGCAGAGATGTAGTCCAGTCGCCGCCTCATAAATTAAATGTTAGATAGATTGACAAAATCACAATTGCATCAAGTTCATAAGGTTCCCAAACAGATGGCAATTCTCCATTAGATAAAATCGTATGACCTCCACGCCGCAAGGACTTAAAGCACACACACTCCCTGCCCCAAGAAAATCCAAGTTCCGCTAATGCTGTGAAAATAACTTCAGTCCTGCTTCTCTGTTCATGCTCTAATGCTGTTAAAAGCAGTTCTGTTCTTCTTCTTCTCGAACACTATTCTCAAACTACCACTTATTTCTCATTCTGTTGGGTTTTTGAAATGGCAGTCATGCGAAGGAAGTTTAATGAGCGAAGAAAATGTTTACATTTACTTGAACCTCGTCGAGGACATTGGAACCAGGAGAGGATTAGGGACAAGAAATGGGAAGGAATACCGCAGTGGCCTTTTTTTCCGGCGTTTGCTTGCAATGGTTTCGATATATTGATGGAAGGATCGAGGATCGAATCCATGTCCTCCAGTCTGCAAGACCCAACAGCCGCAGTCGAATGTTCCTACAAGTCTTTCAGGGAGGGAAGCTTTAATCAAATATTACAACGGGTGAAAAAATTCTGGGACATCTCCATATCTTTTGAAGGAAAGAAAGTAGGTGAAAATCCGATATTTGAATCTGACTGGAAAATTATCGTCAATAGAATGACGAGTTGACAGGGAGTCATTAAACTTTACTTTTGTCAGCCGGCTCATGTTTAGCAGAGGGGAGCCACCAGATCGCTTTTTTATTCTTTTTTTTCATATGGCTTTACGCCTTGTTGAGATCAAGGATGGGACTGGGGACAAGGATCGTGAAGGAATTCGGCCATGACCTTTTGAAGGAAGCATCCCGGCATTCGACTGGAGTGATATGGGGAAACAATGGAAAACCCAAATCTGGATGCTCGGACGGGGATTCGAACCGCCGTCCTCCGGAATACGAGGCCAGACTGCTAACCGCTCACCTACCACTACGGATTGCAATTTCGCAGTGTTTTCAATCCCGCGGGACTTTTACGGGATTTGCACCGATCCGCGGGATCTAGCGGGATTGGCATATATTTAAGACATAGTTATTTATAGCGTTAATAAATTAAACAATGAACGTCTATTAATTAAATTAATAAATCAATTTTAATGTTAAATGATAAAAATTAACAGTTAACAATATTTTAATTGGCAAAATTACATTAAATTTTTTTAGCATATCTTTAGTATATTTTGAGGTTTTAAATTTTTGTTTTTAAATCTAAACCAATTTATAAATAAATAATCATAAATTCAGTCTTAGGTCACATTATGTGCCTTACAATCCATCACATCAGTTTTAAAACGTGATATGCGTGCATAATGACCAAGTCACCAGTTTCTTTTTTTAATTATTTTTTTATTCTGAATAAGCGTTCTATAATACCGAGAGAAAACACACCAAGTGAAGTGAATATACTCTGTAAAGTGTAGACTTGGCTCATAACAACATCCCGTAATTTTCTGTTACTGCACAAGCATGAGACTTGGTCTATTTTTACAAGAATTGTTTTTGTGGGATTCATTATTATGTCTCCTGATTTCTTGATTTATTATGTAGTTAATTCATTGTTATTAAAAGAAACTACTCACCAAGATGTAAACTGTCAAGTATTTCAGTTTTACTTTAAGTGGCGTAACGACGTTTTTAGAGTGGGAAATAATTTTTCTGGGTAAGAAAGAAGACTTTCTCAGCGTATGATTGCAGTGAAGTCCTCGCTGGTGTAACACCGGATAGCGTTGTAAAAAACACGAGATTTCACACATGAGGAAGAGGTCGAAGTATGGTGTTTTTACAATAAAATTCAGCGATACACCCGTGGAGACTTCATTATAACTTTTCTTGCCTTTAGTCGAAAAAATAACAAGGAGTTGAAACAACACATGCTATTTACTAAAAAATAATGTAATGTGGCAATTCACCAAATCATCCCAAGAGGGATGTAAGCAGGTGGCTTTCATCAAAGAACATGTGTTTCAAACGCATTGAGGCGGTGGCCAAAACAACAATAAGTCAAAGGATATAGAATTGCCTTTTGATAGCTGCTAAGTAAATAGGTATGCGATCGTTAAAATTATGATAACATTAGTTTCGCATCAACAAATAATCAAATTTTCAGCCACAAATACAGAAAGTTGTCACAAATACAGAAAATGAAAGTAATGAAACCGTGAATAAAAAGCTTCAACTGTGTAGTTCAGATAACGTTTGCGAGACATTTAAAATATTTGTTAAATACTAAAAAGTCCGGTTATCCGAGTTCCGATTATCCGAGCAGCTGGGTAAACCGAGGCAAATTTTTTTAAATATAATCGGGAGCTTCTGAAGATATGGAATATTTTTCCAACTAGAGTGTGTACGATATTAAGCTTCGTACTGTAGCACAGAAGACAACTAAAGACTTTCTTGGCAAGTGATCGTAATTAATGTACAAAAAATAACTTTATTGCTTCACAAATTAGTTTTACACTATAAATAAATTGTATTATTTCAGTTTCAATACGTTTTTTGATTCATTGTAACCTCTTTCCTTGACCTCCGGTTATCCGAGTTTTTCGTTATCCGAGGTGGTCCCGGTCCCGTTTACCTCGGATAATCGGACCTCTACTGTAGTTAGAAAATCGTTCTAAACAGGCATCAGAACTCAAGTTATAGAAATGTGTACTCAAACAAACGTAAGTTTTAATGAATAGGTAAATCTGAATCTATTTACTTACGAATGAAGAAGGTTGACAAAAACAAGAGTTTTTTTCACACGAGCCAAATGCCAACTTCAAGGGTACAGGCAAACACTGCAATACATCCGATAGAGACCGAGTGGGGCAGCGAGTCACACAGACTGACACACGTTTTCACAGCATTTAGCGGATTGCGGATCCGCTTAATTTTGTGTGGTATCTGCCAGATTGTCTAATGTTATAGTGGAGCTCCAAGGCCGTCAATAATGAAAAGAACGCTAGGAAACGCGGATGATTCGAGAAGCCATGAAAAGAATGCAGAGAGATGCGCGTACTAGGTCATATCAATTAAAGGAAGCATGAAATGTCAGAAGCCACCGGAACCACAGAGATTAGTGGTGGGATAGGCAATAGTAAGGCAGTTCATCAATTGTCCAACGGTTACTATCAAAATAATCGCAGATGATGACCCGCGGTTAGGCGTAACCGACTCAGAAATTATATGTGAGTGATGTAAACTGGTGTTTCTAATAAAAATGAAACAGTTCGGTCAAGAAGACAAGGAATTTTCATACAGTGGCTTTTAGCTTAAGTCGAAAGTCGGTCTTAAGTTCCAAAGCATGTGTCTGTAAAGTATAAGAAAGTTTTATGTGGTTCAAGTGAATATGCAATCCCTAGTTGATCATTCATATAAAACTGATTAATATATTAATAACATTTTTAATCCAGTCAAATGAAAGGCATTAGGATTTTCGATCAATGACAATAGAATCAGCCAAACATCAAAATACAAAGTGTCCAAAAAAATTATCCAATTTTAAAGGGTTGCTCGAAAGCGAGGAGTCTAACTTGAACTACTCATTACAGAGGGGTGGCCCCACAATTTCGTAACTAGGCTTCCATGTACGCAATTCAAGGTTTACTTGCAAGCAGAATGCCATCGCCTCAACATAAGGCCTTCTACCTGCTAGTATTTCATAAAACCAAATCGTTTACCGCCATGAATCGTGGTTTTCGACAACGTTTCATTACTGATCCGCCAACTGAGAAGAACATTCGTGACTGGTATCGGAAATTTTAATCCACTAATTACGTGTGTGTAGGGAAATACCCACGGCAACTGCACACTGGGGAACAATACTTGACGAACATTCAAGAGTTAGCCATGAACATACACTCGCTCGCATAATTGTATGGTGCGATTTAAGACAACGTTTAATATTTAAGCCAAGTTGTAACTGGTACAACCCATCAAATTACACGGTAAGATCACAAGTCAAGATTTTTGTGATCCAACATATTAAGGAATATGACGATTTTCTGCCAATCCTCATTTTTAGTGACGAGACTACATTCATTTAAGCGGAAAGGTTAACCACCGCAGGGTGCGTGGGGCTCGAAAATCCATATTCAGTTGTTGGACACGAAACTCATACTGCGAAAGTCAACATGTTTCGTGCCACATCTCAACTAAAAGTATATGTGCCTTTTCTTTCCCTTAGAAGGAAACGTAACTAGACAGTCTTACAAGGATATGCTATGCATCTAGCTTTATCCACAATTCGTAGAATATTCTGATTTCATCTTCCAACCGGACGGAACTCTGCCATATTGGTATTTGGAAGCCCGATGTTTCCTCAACTATAGATTGGTTGCCGTGTACCCCTAAACGTGGCACTTGTGGTGGATGAGCGGTAACGCTCTGATCTCGCATTCGGGAGGACGCGGCTTTGAATTCCCATCCAGCCATCCAGATTTGGTTTTTTTTCCATGGTCTGCCCAAATCACTCCAGGCGAATGTCGGGATGCTTACTTCAAAAGGCCGTGGCTGAATAACTTCCCGTTCCTAACCACTTGTCCTTTCCCGCCTCTAATGACCTCGACATCGACGAGAAAAAGAAAAATCCCGTTTTACCCAGGTATGTTGAAGAAATGAAAGGAATAAAACTGTCACCGCCGATATACTGCACAAAGTATGAAACTAATTTGGCTATCGCTTTGATGTCGTCCGTGCAGCCAGTGGAAAATGGTCATGCGAAGTAATATTAAATTCACTTTTGCTTCTGTGTTTGATATTCTGTTTATGGATTTATCTAGGTTAATGTTTGCTTTGCAAGAAACAAAGAAAGAAATAGTTATACAGTTTGGTAAAATTGAAAGGGATATTATTTGTAAGGTTGTAACAAGATCACGATTCTATGTAGAACTGAAAAAAAAGTCTCGCATGTTTTGTTTATAAAATATTACGATTTGAGACTCAAAGTATTTCTATATAACCTGGCTGAAAAAGGTGATAAACATTACGGTTTTTAATAAATATATAGAATGGGCGACGATAAATTAGTCTCCTTAGTTATTACAGCTTTCCGCTATAAATTTGACTAGTTACTTGTGACTTTGTTTTTAAAGTAGCCGTTTTTTCTTGCTAGAATTTTTTTTTTTTTTTTTAAATAAACGGTAACTATTTACATGCAATAATTCTTATGCTAATACACCACTACGATTATTATGACACGGCCATTTGAAAACATTTAATGTCAATTATATTTCAGGGACTGCGTGGGAATGAAACCTCCCGCAGTGCGGTGACATCTTTCCAAAGACAGTGGCTCTGCTTGAGCAGGCTGGCCACCCTGACGGCGAATGCGATGTGTTACACACATCTGGCTATTATTCTCATCTGGATAGCCGTTTTCTTGTGCTGTATATATGGCATCCTGACTTCCGTCGTTTACAGCGCCAACAGCATAACTACTATTGCTCTCAGTAGTTACGCGTTCGCTCCGATTCTCTACTTCTTCCTCGTGTGCAATGCTGGACATCTAGTCACATCTGAGGTGAGACTAAGTTATTAATATTTGTTTTATTGAGAACATAGCATATAAACGTTTTGTAAAACGACCAAGATATCACTATGTATATTTTCTTCATGATCTACACTTTAGTTGTGGTCATATTATCCTACCTCTATTAGTGTTCACTATATTCCCCATCTCGCATCTGTGTCATCGTGTTTGCAAGGGATTAAGAACAATGGGTTCGAATCGAACAAGTTATTTGCTCAGAAAAAAATGAGAAATGTGGCTGATTAATAGTTGATGTATAATCGTAATAGTTAATTACCAAGGTGAAAAAATATTTGACTTACAGGGAAAATTCGATACAGATAAGTGATTCACAACATTAAGTTTAATTCAAGAAATTTTGCGTGAATTTTGAACACAAAACTAATACAAATATAATATGGAAGGCAAAAAGTATAAATAAATGTATTATAACCCGCCAGTATGGTTCAACAAGCTGAACCCACTACGATCAACTGGCGAACCTAGGGGTCCGCGTACCCCACCTTGAGAAACCGTGATCTAGGCCAATGCCTATATGGTCCTCACTCTCCGCCTCATAGACTATACATTTCACAAACAAAAGATACACTTCCTGTACCGAACACACGAAGTTACACGTTTCACTGATAGGTGGTAACACAGACTTTACTTCAATAAATTAAATACTCGTACGACCCGCCTAACAAGCCCGGTTAGACTTCGGGCAGGAACTCCCTTCAACGATTTACACTGGTTCTTGGTAGTCGAATCGGAGGGGGAAAATGTATTACGGCACTGTTGAAGATTACGCAGTGATAACAAAAATTTCATGTTCCTGAGCTTGGTACAAGTGCAAACAATGAAGAACTCTAATTTAATTGCAATGGAGCACAAGCTTCGGTGGCTATTTCCCCACACATCAATCTTCCCCTTTTCCTGCACCACGTTACGGTTTATCTGTAACAAAAATCGGAAATAAATAAGACGAAGCAGTAATACGTAAAAGAGTCAATGATGTTCCCTATCTCCTATAATTTTTAACGCGTATAGTGGTTACGATAAGTGACGAAACTGATGCTGGAATAAAGATATAGGGAGATCTAGTAAATATGATTAGAGTAGTAACTGACATTGTAGTAGTGAAGAAAGAACGGTGTGGAGGCTCAGTGATTAATGTTTCTGAGTGGTGATCTAAAGGTTCCCGGTTCCAATCCCTGTCTCGGCGGGGATTTTCGTAGGTCCCTTAACCATACCTTCACCTCTGGCACAGCTTGCTGTGTAACGTGAATTACTACAGAACGCTGCCATGGTTCGGATTCCACGTTGCTCTGCAGGTCCCCTGTACCGGATAGGAATACCAGGTTAGATTAAGGAGGCAACGACAGGGGCGACATGTGCAGCCAATAGAAATCTTTTCACAAGGTCATTCGACCACACGGAATTATTATTATTATAGTGAAAGAAAGTGAAGGGGTTCTTAAGAAAATTTTAGAAGGAATGGCGGAAACAATGGACAATGAGTACAATATATAAATTAATAAAGCGAAGAGGAAAGTCATGGTATGTGGTGAAAATTAAATTTAATAGTGAAACTTTGGAGGATGTTCAAGAATTCTGCTACCTAGGAAGTAAAATTACAAAAGATGGAAGAAGCAAAGTAGTGGTGGTTTGGGGAGGCTGGGCCATATCCCGTTAGTGGGGGGACTTCCCTCCCCTCCCCTCCGCTCCCTCCCCTCCCCTCCCCTCCCTCCCTTCCCCTCCGTGACGCGGCGGGCGACCAATGGCAGCCAAGGTCGTATGACAGAAACCTCAATTTGCGCATGTGTTAGTTCCTCGACCGGCCGCCAAGATGGCAAGCACCTCCTAAGCGTTTAATTTCTTTGTGCGCAGACTTTCCACTCCACGAACCATTACAATAAGGGCCATCACACCCACCAGATCACCCTCAGTTCCCGGTCTACGCTCGTCAAGTGCAGTTCACTATGGCTAGTGAGGTATTCCTGTTTACAACATGCTACAAGTTAAACAGCAGCAGCACCAAGCGGCTCACTGTTGGTTTGTCACCTAAACTGGAATTTAATCCAGTAGTTGTACTCGAAAAAGTTTGGTACAATAAAGTCACTCTCACACATGAAGAGTGGGATGTACTGAGACAGCTGGTCTATACAATTGGTGGCTTTTTCAACAACAATGAGCATCTGCAAACGAGTGTCTCACTAGGTAACCACACCATCTCGTCCCGAGCAGTGGCTGGAGCGAAAACTATATGGTTTTACAACAAAGCTGTGCCTGCCTATGGCGTGTTTCTCGGCGAATTAACATGGGACAACATGGTCGACGCCTTGCCTGCAATGACTAGCGTTATCAACACTATGAAGCCCTGGAATTATCAAGTTACCAAGTACTACAACGAATTTGTGAATGTGTTATCAGTGAAAGTGATTCGTGACTACCCCTGTTGTTCTGTGAATGGCCTGTTAGATTTGCATTTTGATAATGTACATGTCAATGAAGTATCATACAGCCCATGTTCAACACTAGTCTATGAATGTTTAAAGTTAGAAATTAAAACATATAAAAAATTGTTAGTGTATGATGAAGTTAAGCGCAAAGTTGAACTAGATTTAAAAGGAACTGATGTTTTTAATAGAATTGTAAGCAGAGGTGGTGATGACGTATGCGGTAATAATTAGTAACGCCAGCCACAATTGACTTTGTGCAACTAAAAAATTAGATTGTACTTAAATTGTAAGCACAGAATTTGTTGTGAGAAAATAAAATCATTTTCCATATTTTTCTTTCGTCATTTCAACTATCCTAATTAAATAATAAGATAGTACATATTTTTAAAAAAATCTTTTATTTCGCCCGCCAATTAGAGATTAAAAATACATTTTCAATTGCACACATATTATTACAAAATATATGGAAGTTGTAAAGTTTTCTCAAATTATTTTTCTTGAGTTCACGTAGGGGTGGACATCCTAAATCTACAATGTTGTAGCATCCTTTCTTCATGATAATTTTCTGTAGCCATCTAGCCTTCTCCCATCCTTTAATGTAAATGATTGAATCATCCTCATTGGTTATTGTATGTAATATGGAGCACATCTTGCTGAAGGATACGCCATCAGAATTCCAAGGTATTCCATGATAATTATGTGTTACCCATCTAACTACTGGGTCATCACCCTCATGTGATGGCGAGGTCACACTTATGCAATGTGTAGAGATAATATTGTCAGATCTTGTTACACACACAGCAACTTCTTTGAAAATAAACACACTATCCTTCTTCGCGAATCCCTGAGCGTCCAGGAAGATGGTCGGCATGGTAATGAATGGTAAATATGGGTGTTATTTGATTTTATGTCAGCTTACGCACGACACTTGTTAGAGGTACGTATTCTACAACCCGATCGTGCAATATTAGTCAGTATGCGGCGGTGTATGCAGGAAAATTTTCACTAGTATCAAATTCTATACGAATATTTACGGGCCCCGTTTTAACCGACTCAGTCAATTACAGAGATAGGTGCATTTGCGATAAAATCTTCATGGTTAAGTAGCGGGGAAGAATGACTTAATCGTAGTAAGACTGTTGGAATCTTGCATACATGTCATACAACACTGTGGTTCGGTTTTTCTTAAATTCTAGATTCATGTTCTCGTACGGATATGCCACATCATTTAGAAACAGTCTGACATTGGCAGTGGTCAAACAGCGCTGCACTTAATTCCTCATTGCGTTTCCTGTTTGTTTGAAATTCCAGAACCAGTTGTGTTGATGATTTCAAAGACCAAACTTGAGTCTTACTTATAGGAAGCAACGGGTACTCCAACAGATCCCAGATTCTGAAATTAATTCGAAGTGACTTCCCACTGTCTATAATCTTAGGCAGCGCTAGTTTTTTCTCTTCCGCCTACTTGCAAATTTGGTATCACCCATGCTAGTTTACTAATAGTAAATTTACTTTTCTGCGGATGTGGATTAGCTTGTACGTATGAATTCGCGTCGTCCCTAGATCGAATCAGTATCAGTTCTTGTTTTACATTTTCAAGTATCCTTTTAAAGTCTTCGCAAAATCCCAAGAGCATACTCAACGATATACATACATCAAAGTAACCATTTCCAAGATCGCGTTGCCCCCATCCTGAATGTTAAAAACACCAGCTTGTTGAGGATCAGCAGAAATAAACGTTTTCAATGTACTTGTGATACCAACGTTTCTATTCCGATCAATTTCAGCTCCGTACCGAATTTCCTCAACAGAAACGTGAATGCATTGGATGTGACATTGAATTTGTAGCTCCTGTCCTATCTGATTTGATGAATCTTCCTTCAATATGCAAGTAAATTTCGCACGGCAGTGTAAATGTATCTTGGTTCTGAACAGGTATCTGAATTTCATCATTGTTATTAAATGTGGCTGGCGTATGCGGCTGATGGCTCAAGTATTGTTTGCGCGTCACCCACTCGTCAAATTCCACATTGGAAGTTATATCTAGCACTTCATCCATGTTTTTTAACCATATAGCCTAACGACTGCAGGAAGAGACATTCTCAGGTGTTAATCGTTTCACTATTGGTTCACGACTGCCAGCTTTGCGTGGTTGACGCTTCTTGTTATAACGAGCGCCCATTTTTTTATATGTAGTCTGAGAGTAATGGTTTCTCCTCTAAAATCCATTAATTTACCGTTTTGATCGACAACTCTAACGTTGATGTTGCTGAGAGTTTTCACTGTGAAGGACAAATAGATGACATTAACGGGTACTTCCACAATCTTGTACCCAGGTGGAACTGTTGGAAAAAACTCGTGTAGTGTATGTCCCAGCTTATCGTTGACGTAATTTTCCTGTACATATGCTGCATTCTATCCTTATAGCGTTAATTATGAAGATCTGCACAGTGTAGTCCGAGGTATGAAAACCAGGCTTTAACACACGTTAAAGCAGAGATCCAATTGAGTTTGATTTAGTGAAGTCAATTTCCACAGATGTTTCTATCTCACACTTGAGTGAATTGTTGTTTGCTCTAATTACTAGCTTGTTGTTTTAGTGTGCCGGACCAAATAATTCGCCAAATCGTCAATATCGTAAAATCCTGTGGGTATGAATATCACTTTATTCTTCGAGTAATGAAATTTACAATTTGATTCGTCTATATTGGTAATCGAATTGTAAGTCTGAAAGTCAACCAAACCGACTGTGTAATCACCTTGGCTCATATCTATCGGTGGAAAGTAATCGCAGCCCAAGACTGAACTGTTGCCCGACAAGCAGAGCGTCACAGACATGTGTTTCTCTGACCAAGGTTCGTTCAAGACTGATGTCATACATTTTCATACAGGAATTTTAAACACAAATATCCACATACATGTGTACCAAACTTCTGATGTTGCTGCATATTGTAGAGATTCTGTTCCCTGCAAAGTATCGCTGTAATTCCAATGGAGAAGGTAAGTAACCGAAACTGTCAAAGTATTTAACTACACCATCTTTGTACTTCATGTAAGCAACCCAATGTGTTCCAGCACTTTTAGCACTATCCAAGTTCACAATTCCACATTCACATTCACGAATTTTTTTGGGCAATGTGTCACGCATGAAAACACCACGAAAATAAGGTATGCGCAAATGCTTTACATGCTTACGTATGTCATCGTCCGTCAGCGGCTGAACCGCCTTTTTTTTAATCCAGACCCATCTTTCCGGTATGGCTTCAAATATAAACTTTTACCCCTCATTGCAAGGGCCTACATCGTTTTGTTGTGTAGTTTCTCCTCAGCCAACTGCTTATTCGCCTCTTTTGCTGCTTTAACAGCTTTGACGACATTAGCCCACCCCGTCCTGCTAAAGCACCAGCAGCTGAAAGGCCAGCAAATAATGGAATACCACCCATCTTTTTTTTTCGGTTTCTTTTTCTTAATACCCCCCCAACTTTAACTTGGCACGCATGGCCCTATTAACCAAGAATGCCGCTGCACGTTCACCAAACTTTGCATTTTTAGCCCTTCATTCTATCTGCAGCCCTCTCGGCGAATATCCGATTTGCTTCAGTTCTATCTGCCCCCTGTGCATAAGCAATGTCGTGTTCCCTGCAGGCTGCATTTAGTGGGTTGATCCCCTTCTGCCCAAGCGCCAACCGTTTTTTCAGTTTAGTACCGGGACCAAAAAAACTGGTATGTAGGTATAAGCGCCTCAAAAGACATCTTGTCTATGAGCTTGTTTAAAAAGCTCTGGACTCTTCTTCTTCGTCGTAGAAGTCATTGTTACCAACTAACATACTTTACTTGTTCGCGCGCCTATATATAGCCGAGCAACCGCCTAACCTTGTTAATATGCGGTTCTTCAAACAGCGAGACCACATTACCCGTTAGTAATGTTGATGTTGCCGACGCAAATAGTAGGCGGAAGAAGAACGGACATCTGTTCACTGAGACAGTGAGGGCAATTGTGTGTGGCCTATCAAAATTGTGGGAAAACCAGTCTTGTGCTCTCCCTATTGAACACCCCAATGGTCTGAGATTTGAAAATGTATACGTGTTTTCCAAGTCGTTGTACCAGCCAAAGTATCAGTTACTAGGGAAAATATTAGAAACCCATTAAAGAAATCCAGTATTTGACATTTAGTGATAATCAAAGTGTACCTCCTAATTATGTGTTTGTGTTTGACGATGTTTACGTGTGAGAAGCAGAATAATATACGAGATTACTTTTTGCATGGGCAGGCACAGATCAGTCGATTCTTTTTACTTGTGTCAGACATATAGCCGAAACAGTTGGTTAGAGACAATGCTAACTTGATCGTAATCTTTAAACAGGACGATATGAATCTCAAACACATTTACAACGACCACGTCAACACCGACATGACGTTCAAGAGTTTAAGAACCTATGTGGGTACTGCTGGAATGATTGTAAACATGGATTTTTGGTTATTGACAAAGACTGCGACATGTATAATGGAAGTTCGCAACGGATTTGATTCATTTTTGAATTAATATTCGAACACTCTATGTACTGACATTATTACAAGATGGAAAAGTTTGGGAGAACTTCAGCGACACAGAACAAAAGGGTTTTGGTGTATCCAACCAACACATCCTTCTTACGAAGGAGGGTAATTTGGATTGTCAGGGTAGAATACTGAAACATTTGTTGACCCCATCGACGAAGATAATGCTGCTACCAAAAGAATGTTGATAAATCTATGGAAGAATTGAAGACGGCAGAAGTGACTATGGTTGTAAATATTGCGGTAAGGATATGCTTCATATCACGCATATATACTAGAGACAGGTCTAAACTATTATGAAATCCATATCAATGGTGTAATCCTCTCAATAGTCAAACTGCACAGGGTTGAGGTAAGATTGAATTGGGTTAAGGATGCAAGCGAGGTGATAAACTTAGATTTTCCCAGCAATTGTAAATGGTCAACCCCACAAGCCATTTACAGCAACATTAACAATGGGATATAAAATAGTACAGTGAACACTTCATTTGGTGAGTAAACGTGGACCCAATAACAACTAAATGTGGTATCATGAAGACCAGAAACGCAATTCGACGAAAGTTACTCGAACTGAAGACGGGTCAAATTGACTCAGAGAAATTTTTAAAGGATTTAGACCTGTGACAGATGCTATTGAAAGAGTTTTCTTATTCAGCGACATACAGCAGCAGCCGCAGCAGCAGCAGTCTCCTCTCTTGATCAAAGATTTCTTGAAGTCACTAAGTCGAAGTGAACGAGATTATGATTCAGTGTATGGTGTCCGAAAGATAAACGATTCACTAATGATTGGGGACTCACCTGTCACTATGAATGAAAATGTTATTTTAATCGATGGTAATGAATATGAAAGAACAAGAGGGTTAATGGAATCGTTGTTTATGAAAAACCCAAAACAGTATACTGCCAAGGACTTGAAA